>WBMY01004391.1:100703-130701 GCA_013397315.1 Donacobius atricapilla
GTGGTTGTTTTTTTTTTTTTGGTTTGGTTTGGTTTTTTTGTGGAAAATTATTTTGCCTCTAACAAGATCTTTCCCTTTTACCCACTGGTTGCTTGCCCTGTTCTTTATATTTTCATATGTGTATGTTTATGTTGTTTTCTCTTGTTTCTGTAAGAGAACCAGAACTTGTCTTAAGAGAGGAAAAAGCTTCTCTAAATGCAAAAGGGATTTGGCTAGCAAACATCCATTAGTTCTATGTTTAAAGGTATACATTGTTTGAATATGATAATCTTAATTAATTCACCTTATTTATTTGCTAAATAAAAGTTGTCTTCATCACCTTATAACAATTCCTTAGCTCTCCACTAAAATGTGACATTTTAGAAATCATAGCAGTCTCTCAAATTTTAGGGTAGAAGATTTCCATTGTTAGAAATGTATTTAAAAACCTACTGATGCTTGATTACAGCTTCCAGGGATAGTCATCTTGTTAAATTGTAAATGTCCTAGCATTTGCTAAACTTTACTGTCTCTTATAATATCAGACATTTCCAAAATTTATTTTTGCATGTAAGAGTGTGCAAGTTCCTGTGAAATGTGGGAAGAATTCAGAGAAATTATTGAGAGTAATGGAATCCCCCCAAAATCTTCCACACATTTTATTTTTTTATATGCTTTTAATACATTTTTGAGAAAATTCAGAAGTGTAAAATCTGAAGCCCTAAAACAGTAAAAAAAATCATTATATCTGTTTAATATCCTTGCTTAGATTAAGATAAAAAATGCAATAATTTATAAAAAGGCCAAAAGTTATGTTGGACCAATAAGTATTCAGGTAACTGTAGTCAGCATCAATAGTAAAAGGTGAAATTGTCAGGTTTTTAAACCCAGGAAATAACTCTTTGAAACTCAAAACATTTTCAGTGTAAATATTAAGCTAGGCTCTGTTTTTTATTAACCCAGCCCTGTTTTATGCTACCTATTTGTGCATCACTGTAACTTTTTTATCTGAAGTAGACTCAAATCTGTATCTATGGAGAAATGATGTTAAGCTATTGGTTTTGGAGCACATGACTGCTGTGTACCATAGCAACACCTCTTTTTCCATGCTCTGTGTACTGAAAGTCAATATTTGATGAGTCATTACCTCACACACTATTTGGAATAGTTCTGCTTACTCGTGAAACAGAATGACTGAAATACCACTCCTCTGCATAGTAACTAATTTTCACAGTCTGTTCTTCAAGATTAATTCAAAATTACTGACAGTGATCATTTATGCATGAACATTTTAGACAAACTGCACTATGCAGCTGACTCCTTAGTTGGTATACACTGTAAATCAAAGGTGTATTTGACAGTACATGAAAGATTATTTTAGAAACTAATTACAAATTAACAAATCATAAATATAGATATGCACAGTGCTGTGAAAAATGTCTTTGTTTATACTGGGGCTAGAAAGAGTCCCAGTCCTTACTGAATTTTTCAAAATTCTTACTATATACTGTCTTCAGTGATAAGGTTGGATCTTCCAAATTAACTTCTTCAATTAAATAAACCAAACATCTCACATTCTCCAAAAGTGCCTCTTTCACTGTGCCTCTTCCATTTTAATTTGGCACACATTATCCCTTGTATTTGTGTAGTAAAATAACTTTCTTGAATCATTTAATACCACAGTCTCTCTTTTAGCTGCTTTACTCAATCATGATTCAGAATGAATAACTGAGTGCCTTATCAAAAGTATTTCCCTATTAGAATTTATTCTCTTCCTAGTAACTCAGATCAAATATTAATTCTTTTGGAGACTGAAAATCCATTCAGTGTATTTAAAAGCATAGAAAGCTTTAGATTTTTAGATAGCTGGAGATCAGACAGAGTTTAAAGATAGCACAACTAAATATTTTAAAATTTTGAATTTGAATTCAAATTCATCAGCTGTTTTTCTTGAGATATCTTTTCAGGGGTTTGGGGTTTTTTTTCTTCCCTGATAAATGCTCATAGGTTTTATTTAATATAAATACTCCCTGCTTTTTCTGCTTTCATTACTTCAGCCCTAAAAGTTTTTAATGCAACTCTATGCAAAGCTCAGCATATTTCTTTGACTGCAGAGATTTTAATTGTATATTTTGTATCTGCCAAGAATGATCCTACTGAAGTACATTTCTTGATTACTGGCTGGTATCAGTGCATGCAACCTTAATTTGACAAGATTAATTTTGTCTGAATTTTCTGTCTCAAACCATGTAACAGGCAAGGTGAACAATTGAGAATTTAAGGTCCCTGAGTCAATAAATATGGATGGCAAGTGGCATGTCCTAAATGGGTTTTATCTTAGACTAGTATAAATACTTAAGTAGGTGGGTAAACTGTTTTCTGGGGCTATTTATCTCTTTATATGAGCAAGAGGAGGAGGCTAACTGACGAACTGAGGATAGGCACCTCAGTGGCATTTTCCCTGTAGAACATTCCCCAGCATTTTAGGACAAATATGCATTTTCATTATTTGCCAAGTATTTTCTTAATAGGTGATTTTTTTTCATCTGGACAGAATTTCTGAAGGAAGAAACAGCACTTTCCTCCCATTTTTTTTCTTCAAATAATTTCAGGGAGTTTTTTTAATGGTGCTCTTTCTCAGTTTCTTTAGTATAGAGATCACATCTTATGATCTTCCTTAAGCTTTATGAGTTTTACTAGTGAGGGACAAATTCTCACAGTATGGAAAACTCAGGGAAAAAATAAATTCCTAAAGTAAAAGCATGTGAGAAAGCAATTATTCTTCATGGAAACTCTTCAGCAGCCATGAATAAAGAGGCAATACTACTCTGGTAAGAAGGTCTTGGTGTCACTATCCACAAATTAGTGTGTTGATCAAAGGATTAAGAATGACTTTTATGGCGCTAATAATTAATTATGTATGATATGAATGTGGAAGGAGGATCACATGAAAGAGTACCAGTATTGTCACATGGAGACCATAACTTACTTTACAGAACAATTCAAGAAAAAATATATTATGGTACTTTCAGAGACATATCTTTGAACCTAATAACCTAAGACTAAAGTAAAACTAGTGACACTTCCATGACACCTCAATTAGACTAACAATCTATTTGCTGTTACCTTCATGCTATCAGAAACAGTAAAGAAATGGACACTAAAGATTTTATATTTTATAATATAAAATGGTGAGGAAAAGAAATAATTTCTCATAATAAGCATTAAAACGAACTCTATTAGGATAGAAGGAAAGGTTCTCAGTAATATGAAATCACCATGATATATTCTGAATACAATTTCACATAAATACCACCAATAACCTATCTGACTTGACTGAAACCTTAATCAACTTCAAGAAATAAGCTGTAAACTCCAAATGTAATGACATTTTCTTCTATTCCTCATTAATAGTTTTGCCTGAAAAGGCAAAGATACTTCACAGTTAAAATATGTGCCTTGTAAGTCATCACCTCATTTTACCCTGTAGGTCGGTCCCAGTAAGGGATTGATGCACCCTAATAGGTGACACCCAGGAGAAGGAGTCATTTGGTCCCTATGCAGAGGATAATTTTGACATTTTAGTGGGGATCAGAGCAGTCACATTGTTGAGCAGCAAGCAGAAAATCATCTACAGATAACCAAAAGGCTGACTGACACACACTTGATATTTATGTTAATCACTTCAGGCTGGCATAAGACATTTCTGCTACTTTTGTATGACCCAAAAAAAGGATTTTTGAAGGTTGGCTTCAGGATTAGGAACCACAGGATTAAGATTACAGAACTACAGATCTTAAAGATTAGTATTATATTTTAGTCATAAAGTTTTAATGGTCTAGATTTTACCAGACAGCATGACAAAATTGACTTTAAGAGTGCAAAGTGCCATTTATGGCTGGGGTCACTAGAAGCTAATCAAATCATGAGAGGAAAGGGAGACAGATATGCAAAAAGAATTAGAAACAGGATCAAGGAAGAGCTTGGTTTGTTGGTGATCCTGTGGCAAAGACTAAAAAGATTTTTCAGCTGGGGAAAATGATTTAGAGTTCAGAATGGTCTACAGATTTGAGCTCAAAAGAGACTGGAAAGACTGACTGATTATGATAGTTGGTCTACCAGGCCAGTGTTGTGACTGAGATCAGGAACAGGATTCAATCGAACAGGATTCAATCAAACAGGAACCAACAGGAGCAAATGCAGTACTATAAGGGTTATGTCTTTCTGATAATGAAATGAAATGAACCAAATCTGTCTTAAACCTGAGTAGACACAGATACATAAACCAGTTAGGATTAAATTGAGGCCTAACTCATGAGGTGCTGGGGGAGAGGTATTTGGAGATATAAGCCTAATAAGAATTTCAAAAATGTGGTTAGAGCTGTGTTGTTGTGGATGTTTGTAGTGGGTTTGGCCCATGAGCCAGCTGGAGCTGATAAATCTAAATTATGTTTGTTCTGATAGCTACAGATTACATTTGGGACTAAGCAGAGACTACTGGCATGGAGGCTGCAGATTTTTTATCCGTGCTTGGGCTTGCTTCAGTTGCTATTCTGTTCTAATACCCACCTATTCAGTTGCTTTCATTATTGAAAGACTTGATGGAAGATGCTGGTCTCATATTAGGACATGAGCCCTTAAGGGTTGGCTGGGCAAGGTTTACTGCTATTTTTCTAATTCCCAGATCTTTTGATACCAGAATGAAAGCTCTAAAATCAATTGATGTGAGTGCATGTTTGTGGATTTATTTGGTTTTCTTTGAATAGTAATGAAATAATGCTTCCCTCAGATTGTATAGAAATCTTTGTAATTAAATTGAATAAAATAATTGTGGAACTCACTGAAAACCCACTACAGAAATTCACAAATAGTCAGCCTATTTTATAAGTTATTAAAATAGAAAATACAAAATATATCACATAGAGGTTGAAATAATTTTACTAAATAAGTAGAAACATCTGTTGTTTGTGCCTTATCTTCATTGTTTCTTGGGTTTTGTTTTTAAATAGGTGATCATCTGTCTAGTTTTCTTAGAAGGGTTATAACTGCTATGTCCTTATTATGATGATGAATAGAAAGGGGAACAAAAATGTAATAATATGTCTTTGGTTCATCACTTGATTATATTAACTATTTTAAAGCCTCAGAAATTCATTTTATTAATGTACTGCTCATGTCAGTGACTTTCTATATCTGCAGTTTTATCAACTCCTTTAACAACATGTATTACAAAATTAATTTCACATTTTCCATGTATATTTCTTTCAAAAAACAACATTAATATTTTTCTAATTTTCTAATGTCAACTGTGAGAAAATTAGAGTACTAAAATTCAAAATAATTCAGTACCATATAGAAAAATCCATCAGCCTTTTCTGTCTTAGCTAGCAGTCCAAACAGCAGAGACTGAAAGAATTCCAACCTATTAAAATGATTCCTCTATATCCTAAAAGCTAAGGAAGAAAAAAAAAAAAAAGAACTACCACCACCACCACCCCCAGAAAAACCCAAACAAATCCAACCAAACAACAAAAAAAATCCAACTACCAAAACCAATAACAACCACAACAAAAGAAAAAACAAACCAACAAGACATAGGGAAAAAAATAGAGTGAAAATCTGAAAAGAAACACCTTTTGTGCTAGTAATCCAAAAATCAGATCATAGGCCATCTCTTCCAATTAATGTTGTATGGTTTCATAGGCCATAGGCTACTTCTAGTCATGGTTTAATTATATTAATATCTTCACTGGGGGACCCAAAGATGGATTGATAAAAATAGCTGACAACTTCTTTAATTTTTCTCCAGAGAAATAACAGTGTGAAGTAAACACTGACCTAAATGTTAATTGACTGAGTTTCCTGAATTTTAAGAAAGCAAAGCTTGGAGCACAGATGGTAGAATTAATGAGAGTATAAATCAAGGTTTGTGGTCCTTTTATTTTTTTTTCATTCTTACATATCTTCAGGTGAGATACAGCTTTTCATTTAGCATGTCACAATGTTGTCGCATGTCATACTCAAGCTACCATTGTAATTTTGATGATGGAGATGAAGATGAAATAAACATAGAAGTAAATGCTTTTGCAGGCATGATCTGCCCAGAAATCTTTTTAGTTTTACTGATATCACCCTGTCATGTACAGTTTTGTCTAAAAAAAATTAGAGATGTTCATGGAATAATCTGAGGGAGCCAAGAGAAGTCCATTATATAGTATATCATATACATTGTATAACCGAGGCAGGAGTGTTACCTTAAGACTTGGTTGGAAGCTCATTTAGTGCTGCATACAATAGCATACAATAGCATACAATAGCATACAAAAATCACTCAAAGTGATACAGTGTGGTGTAGAATGTCATTGTACTGTTAACATAAATTTGTGATATTGCGTTGCATCACACAACAGCCTGTCCCTGGGAGTGACCTGTGCCTTCAGGGCCCGGAGCACTCTGCTAATAAAGAGCTGACAATAAAGGTGAGGAGATGGGGTCCCCTTTGGAAATCTGAGTGCTGTTTATTATTGGTGCTTGCATCGTGGATACAGCCTCGAGTGTGCTCCAGGGATGAGAGCCAAAATGCGGCCAAGGATCCAGGGTTATATACCAGATAAAAGGGGTGTTTCTGAGGGTCAAGGTCCAATAGAGATAGAGAAAAATGGTGCAGGGGGTGGCCAGGAACCAGGGGGACTAATAGAATCACAGGGGTGGGGTACTGTGACAAAATTAACTCAATGGGGTTCAAGGGAAAGAACAACATTCTAGGAGGGGTGCATAAATGGTGAACGGGGGCTGAACAGGGTGACATAACTTGACAAACCAATTAAACAATGAAATTTAAGAAATATTAACATGTGGCTGCAAAGGCCAATGGGAGGAAGGTTTTTCTCACCCTAACCTAAAAGGGTATCTCTCCTGGTTGCAGGCCCCTGGGCCTCCACAATATTGCTGTGAAATTTAAAATGGGTTTGAGATCAAAAGGAGATGCTCCCTTCAGCTAAAGTTTGAATTGTCATGGGTAGTGTAGATAGATCTGAGATGCAGGTTCTCAGCTTTGTATCCATTTAAAGCTCACAGTAAGTCCATAACTACGAGTGTAGCACATGTATTTGACATTAGTAACGTTTGCCTGAATAGTGAACTCAAATTAAGTAATTAAACCAGAGGAGCATTGATTTTGTTTAAAGATTAGGTCAAATACTTTGAGTAGGATTCCTGTCTTTTGATATCCCCCCAGACATGAATATTTGAGAGGTAATTGCCCAACCCACTTTTGTAGTGAGGGGAGAGAAATAAGCACTTATAGGTCAGAATTAATCTGATTTTTTAACAAGAAAATTTATGCCCTACCCACACATTTACAAACTGACTGCAGACAACTGACCTAGGGGGTCAGAAAAAACCCTGCCTTAAATGTTCAGGGCAGCTTATATATGTACCATACATCTGGACACCTCTAGAGCAACAATGGAAAAAATTTTTCAGGCTTACAGAGACATCAATATAACACATGATTTCAAGCATTTTCTAGTAAGCATAATGTCGAATATGAATTAACAGTGTACCAAAGGGTGGACAGAAAAAGTCTGAAGGTGAAGAATACAATGGAGGATGCTGGAGCTTATTTCATGGTTCTTCAAATACACAGTTAAGCTAGGATCTGGCTTGATATAATACAGGCTTAAAAATATGATCTCACCAGCCTTAGGATTTAGAGAAAGTAGAAATCTGATGAAATAAATGGAAGGGAAAAGTAAAATATTTTCTTCTGCTAAACCACAAGAAATTCACATTACCCAGGGCAGATTTATAGTATGTAGCAGAGGTTTGTATCTCAGCTAATTGTCTCCATGTTCTTTACTGGCAACACTTATTCAGTGGAACTTGCATGTCAATACTAGTTTCATCCTCAAGTAGACTTGGAAAACAGACCATTTGATACTATGGAAGAAAGCTGTAATTTGATTTTGTCAGTTGTTTATACTTAACCTATGAATTGAATAGCAGTCAGAGGTAACACAAGAAAAATATATCAATATATGTATTTTTTCCTTTACTTCCCTTTTAATGACCTTTAATTTGTTAATTTTTTTTCAATATCTCTATTCTCATAGGTGCAATATAATTAAATACATATATAAGAAAATGTTCCTGTGTTCTGTGGGAACATTATTGCTAAGACTGAAATTGAACTCCCTTTGCTAATTCTATGAAATTCCTTGTCTCAAAATCTCAAATCTCAAAGTCACTCCTTAAGATGTAAGCTTGGATCTCATTTTCACAAATGAGAAATTAATGGAATTACATAGACTCGAAAGGACATTTTCCCTTTATTTCTCATTTTTGTAGCTATCAGTTTGTTCATAGAACACGTTTAATTTTATATAAACACAGTGTTGTAGTAAAGACTAACATTCAAAAACTTCCTTTCAGTAGGTGATAAACTAAATTCTAACATTACCACAAGCTTCGTTGACTTAATAGAGATCTGAATTCCATTTTCATTTCCAGAACCCTCCATTATTTAGTACTGTTTTCTGTCTGTTTGATAACAATTATTCAGGAAGAGTCATTTGCTTCTTGAGAATTTTGTGGTGTAAGGTAAGTAGACAAATAAGTAAATAGAGAATAGAGAACAGATGAATTGAGGTGTAATAGTAAACCTTTAATATTAGTGCTTAGAATAACTTTATTGGCTTTGGAGGCAGAATTAATTTTTTTCTCTGCAATTATAGGTCTCTGGGTGTTGTTTAATGAGGAATAGATATAAGTCTCATAGAGAAGAGCTCCAGTCAGGTATTCATATATATTGATAAGATTGCTCCTGATTCTTTTTTTTCTCCAGGCTGAGCAGTCCCAACTCTCTCAGCTTTTCTTCATACAAGAGATGTTTCAGTCTCTTCATCATCTTTGAGGCCCTTTGATGGACTTGCTCCCTCATGTCCACCTCTCTCTTGGAGTGGGAATCCCAAGCTGGACTCAGCTTTCAAGCTGTCTCTTACCACTTCTGTGCAGATGGGAAGGATAACTTTCTTTGATTTGTTAAAAATGCTCTTGTGAGAAGTTGATGAGATGTGGCAGAAACTCTCACTTTTTTAGGAGGAGTACATTAAAGCAACCCAAAGCTATTTGGTCAGAAAAGTGAAATAATGTGGATAAACCTCCCTTAAGATATATCCTCCATGAGGTCACATATATGTGATGAGCACTGAAGTAAAGGGAACCTCTGTCCCTTTAAATAGTGTAGGTAGAAATTACAGATCCACAATGACTGAGCAAACAGAATTATTTTTACATGGCATTTAGCATTCTTGGCAGATTCCTAGCTGTTACTCCCCTCTAGCTATGACTGCACACCTGCAGATTTGAGATCTTAATTTGCTAGAGTGATGAACAGAAGAAATTCCAGAGCCTTTTATCCAAATGTACCAGTTTGTTTATAGGGGTATAGTGCAGTAAATATATTTCTATTTTGATTTCTTTTTTTGTTGTTTTTACAGTTTATGTTTTTTCTTCTGCCTGACTTTATTCCATAGCACACATTTTCACCTACACCTTCTTAGACAAACCCAGAGAGCTGATGTTCTTGTGATAAGTGGGTGGCCTCTAAAGTTTCCTAAAATTAGTCCATTAATTTTCCTCTGAGTTTTAATTTACTAATTATTTACCTATTTAATTCCATGTTATTCCTTGTATGCACAAATTATAATGCATTGTAGAATTACACCATTTTTCTTGAAGATAAATTAGCTACATTATTCTAGCTCTCTTCAAGCACTGCAGATCTTTTTGTATTAAAAAGATGTTGTTTACTATGCTATATCTTAACTCTAACTTTTGAACAAGAGGTTGAAAAACATCCGTTCCTCTAACATATAAGCTCTTCATACAGCTTGCATACTTTACTTTTTTTCTATTTATATATAGTATTTATCTTGAGCTCAGAATTAGAATATCCATGCACACGTCTACATATATGTGTACACATATAAACATATATAACGACAGTATGTCAAAATTCAGCTAAAGTACATTATTCTCTTCCTAATAGACTTTTCCTTTCAAAGTTTGCCACTGTAAATCTGTAGTGCATCTGATTTCTGCAAAAAACCAGTAGAGCTCAGGTAAGTATAAAACTGCTCAGCTGAGCAAACAGCAAAAGCAGAACATCACTGTTTTTTTTCTTTTAGAGTCAGAACTATTATTTTTATGAATAATAGATATATGCATCAGTTTATTTGTCTGCCTTAAGCACAAATGAATTTTGGAATACAGTTGTATCCTTTTAAGTCAATTGTTATTTAATTGTTTTTTCTATAGTATATTATTTTCTATTTAAAGCGTAAGTAATGTTTTAATATAGACGCTATGCAAAAAAGAATAAAAGGACATAATAACATTTATGTATAACATAGAAAATTACAACAACCTTTGAAAATTGCTATAAATATGACTGAATTTAGAATTAAGATCAGTGTCACTGTATACAGTATTTCAAAATTACCAGAAATACACAGCTGCAAGGGAAATGGCAATGAATCAGTAAATTCAACATGGCTGAATGAGCAAGTCTTATAATAGTTAATTTTTATGTAAAGGTGCTATGTATGGAATCTAAGTCTAGCTTCCTTCTAGTTATGAGAAGCAAGCAATCCCAATTTTTGACAAGTACTTTCAGGTGGAAAAAATTATGGAGAAACAAAAGCTTATCATGACTGTTGATTAGAATAATCTAATGATAAGAAAGAAGAACAAAATAAAATTATACAGAAGATAACAGAGTGCTTTGCATAACCACAATAAATTTAGCATAGCTTTGTGTACAGTTTATAGGAGTAATACCACAACTGGAAGTTAAAAAAAAGGAAATAAAGCAATTCATCATCTGCTGAAACACTAAAGTATTTCAGTGATCTGCAACCCTTCCTGCAGACTGAGACACAAACACAGGACTACACATTCCAATCAGTATGAATGTCTTTGCAGAATAATATGACTGAATTCTGTTTGCTTTGACTGCACACAAGTGTTTGTTTATTTTAAAATCACAAACAAGGGATTATCCTGCAATCAATCATGGTATTGGTTTGCTACAGAAAAATCCTTATCTGTCTTACAAACTGCATTCTAAAACACATTAGTCTGTCTTAAAAAGAAGATAATTTAAGTCTTTTCCTTTTGTTTTAACAGTGTCCCTAGAGAAATTAAAACAACCAAACCAAAGATTTCTTTTATCTTTTTCACTTTAGCCTGTGTCTTGAAAGAAAAGAAAGTATCTAGGCAGATGCCTGCCTAGATACTTATTTGCAGAGACAGTTTCAGTGTAGTGCCCTGTAATTAATGGGTTCAAAACTAATCAGTGACATAAAAGACTTTAATGACACGTTATAAAGAAAATAGAATGAAAGAAATCTACAATAATCATCCTTAGATGGGTTTATACTCATTTCAAGTGAACATTTTAATAGATGGATTAGCTTAATTGATAAAGATGTCATTCTTTTTGCACTTTTTGGGTCTAATTTATGGAGATGAGTCTTGGAAACATACCTGTTAATCAACTCTGTTAGGCATTTATGAATAATCTTCCTTGTCTGTCTCTAAGGACTACATTTAGAGAGTGAGTTTCTGCTCCTTATTTAAAGCATTGTAGCAGCATGTTAGCTGAAGCACTCTACTTGCTCATGCTTGAGGGTTTGTGACACTAAATGACAAATGGGAACCATACCAAGCAATGAAGCAAAGATGCAAGGAGCTGCCAAATTTGTGACAACATGTGATTATGTAGACGCCACTCTTGTTTATAGATCCCAAAATAATTTGAGTAACATCTGGGTGGACTAGATCTATCAATTTATTCTGTTGGAGAAATTTGCTAAATTCAGTGGCATACATAACCATTAAGATTTATTTTCAGCGTTTTCAAAAATCTATTTTCTCTTGTTAATTCTTGCCATAGTTCAGTAATTTATATTGGTTTCTTATTTCTTTGCTGCTATGCTGGCACTTATGGCCAGAGTTTCCTTCCCATTCAAATGGAATACCACTTATTCTTGTGAGTAGCTGGGTAGTTTGCATTTGAGTTTATTGCTAGTAAATCTTTATTACTAAGCACATGGAATTATTTATTTTTTGTCAGATTTGCAGGTACACTGGATGTTACCTACGGTGATAACTTGCAAGACTAAGTGCAAGTCTGACCCTAAAAATATTGTCCGGAAGTTCTACCAATGAATGGACTTACTGGTGACCATCTTAAATGCAAAAAAACCCCATTGTTTAAACAAGTAGGGTTTTCAAAACATTATAGGGAACTGTAGTTTGGCAGAAGACTATGTTTGCTAAAATTATGATAAGATAATAACTTCATTTTGGGTACCTTGTATTTTCTATATTATCAGGGAAAGCTTAAGAGACAGATTGAGTTTTTTCATTCCTGAAAAAAAAAATTCATCAATTACTTGGTTTTAATACCTGAAATGACAGTCAAGTGACAAAATACCCCAAATAAGGAGTCCAACTAGTTCTGCCCAAGGAATCCATCTTTCATACCTCATGCTTGATAATATCTTAGAGACACTCTCTGGCCTACCCACACTGCAATCTGTCTTTACTCCATTCTCTCACTTGAGTAATTATCACTGCATACAAACATACTAATGCAGGAGAAGAGGCCTTTTCTCCAAGGAACTTTTATAAGGACACCATAAGTCACATGTGGAAATTATAAGTTTTTTTGAAACTAAGATGGTTACAAGGGTGATTGCCACCACAGCGTAGTGTGCTCAGCTGTGTCTTTTGTCTGTATCACATGATAAAGAAATGCAGTCAACTGCTTCTCCTTTCTTCCTCTGATGAATTAGTGTCTGCATAGGAAAATGAGATAGTATTCATACAGAAAATGGCAATTTTCCAAAAAAATTCCCCTGACATGGACATATACAGAGATGTGAAGACTGACTACCTCATTTTCTCCCTTTAGTTCTCTAAAAATATATATTATAGGTATGTTAAAGCCAAGGTTGTAACTAGAGTTCATAAAATCATGCTAGTATCTTTTAGAGGGTATTTGGGAGATACCAGGCCTCTCTGTGAAAAAGCCTATCTCAGCATCCATTCATCCTTACAGAAGCAAATGCTGTGTCAGTGACCTGAGCTAAAGAGCAAAAATAGCTCAAATGAAGTTTCTTTATGTGAGTTCTTCCCGCTTTCTCCCTTCATTTTCACAGTAGTGACGCATCTCTCTAATGAAAATGGCGTAGTGCTATCTTACCATATACTCTTTGATGTCTGCTTTTGTGTCCCAAGAGTTTTATGGTTTTCTAAGATGTCAGGAAGGCTGCAGTGTGAGGCAAAGACAGCACAGTAAGACGCAACTTGAATAAGGCTATGTTGTCTTACTGTTCCCTCGGACTCACACAACCCATAGCAGAAGACAGCAGTGTTCTGCAGAAACAGCAGCTATTAGTAAATGCAAATGTCAGGGGAATGTTTCTACTTCTGAAACTAGCTGTGCCACAGCTCTGAGAGCTGCCCAAAAGGTAGACTGGTTGGTGTGGTCCCTTGTTTGATCTTGCCAAGAGATGGCTCCAGCTCAACCCAAAGTGAAACTCCATGTCTTGCTCTGTGTGTAACAGCCCTGAAGACTCAGCAGTAGCTCTTGGGCCAGTGTCTTGCCCCTGTTCAGTTTGCTTTTAAGGACATGGTAATTTTGTCCTGTTTAGAGTAAACACATCTAAATAGTCACAGAGCACTAATGATCTGAATAAATGAGCATTCTTCCATTTTGTTTTTTGGGGGGGTCTTCATCTGCTTCAAACTGGGCTATAAATGTTATGCATATACAATTCCATCAAATTACGTAAGGTCTAGGAGTTCAGTGTACTCACAACTCACAGTAAATTCAGGAAAGTCATCCAACCAGGATTCTTGCTCTTTCTGAAGAATAGTACCATTGGTGCAAGGCTCTATAATTCTATACTTGAAGAATAGATAAACCTAGACTGGGTTATAGGCAAAACCTCCTTATAAGATATTTGTACTTACAAAAATGAAAGCCAACTTTCTTGTAAAAATCCTGGTTCTCTTCCAGATGGTGACAGGTTTGCTATACTGTGGAATCTCATAATAATCTCCTTATGCGGCCTGGGTAATATAGCTATTACCCTGATTTGACATGTGTCAAAATATCCCTATAGTCTCTGTCATGACACTTAATACACCTGAGATGACAAGCTGCCTTAGGTCTTCAGCAAGCGTGAGTGAAGAATATTAAGTGAGCATAATGTTAGTTCCTCGTTCTATAAAGGTTAAAACATGGTGTTTTTAATAGGCTTGTGATATATCATCACAGTTAAAATCTAATGCTGTTTAAACTTGTTTAATAATGATGCTAATAACTATACATTTTATGTACCTAAGGTTTTAAGAATATAAATATTTTCCAAATATTATACAATCAATATTTTTAGAAGCCACATTTTCCCAAGAATTTGCCAATTCGGTAGGGTTTAGCTTTTCAATTGCAACATTAGCACCAAACTCATTATTTTAGGAAGCAAAAACCCCAATAGTAACTACAAATAAGTTTTAGGTTTTTGTAATATATGAAAAGGTCAAGTATAGGAATTTTCAAAGCATGTCAAATTTGAGGTAAAAACCTTAAAATCTGTCATCACTGCAGATTTTGAATTCATAAAGGAAGTCACTACATACCTGACTGGTCTCAGCAATCCCCAAAAGACTTGCCTTCTGAAGTAAAAGACATTTTCATGAAAATAAAGTTCGGGAGAATGTCAATTTCCATAAATGCAAGAAAAACCTCAGTTTTTTCACAAACTGAAACAAGACCTTGGTTGTTAAGGTTTTTTTCCTCTTAAAATTTTCATGGAAGTTGTTTTGGGGATTGCTGAAAACAAGAATAAACAGCACTTCTATCAGTAAAAGCATCTTGTCCTGTATATATACAAAGTTATCTTTAGAAATCTCCACCTTGTAGGCTTCAAAAACAATTTGTCTTTACAGAACTCATCGCATATGATAGATTGGGACCGTGGTATTATGGTCTAACAGCTGGACTCTCTGCATGTAGCAATTACTGCCAGTGAGGAAAGATGTGAGCAATTGTGTACAAGCCTAATGGAGGCAGAAGGGAAGATTTTCAACTCAGAGGTAATAATAAAGGCCTATGATTTAATTATTTCTAAACTGAGTAAAGCTAATAAATCTTCTAAATCAAAACTAGACTTGATTAAAAATGAACTACTGAGAGAAAAGATTTAAATTTTGACATTTTGATTCAAAGTTTTTCCAGAGAGAAGACACTTCCTATTAAAATTAATGCCAAAAGTATTTAAAGTTCTTTTTCATTACCCTTCAAATTAATGCTACTTTTTCCTGTTAAGAAGTGAACTTTTGTGTTTTCCTCTGGTAAAAAGAGCAAAATCTATTTTGAAATTCTATCCTATCATTTACCGCAGTTAAAAAAAAAGCATGGTCAAAATAATGAAAGACTCAGAGAAGCTCAATACAGTATTTATTCATTCTGTTGGATTTTTTGCATGCACATCCTCTTGACCTCACAGTCAATGGATTTGTACAACTAATCACATAAAACATTTTCCCTTTTTTGATACTAGAAGGAAAAAAACAAACAAAACCAAGAATTTAAATAATAAAATCCAGAGCCTTATTTCCCTTTCAGGTTGATTCTTTAAGAAAATTGTAATGCATGAGTTATACAAGAAAATATTCAAATTAAATTATTTCAAGATAATGACAACAACAATAACAACAATGACAACAAGATTTCTGTTCTCCACATTTTTAATACTTAAAAATTCATATAGTAATAGATTCAGAAGGGTTCTTGTAGTGACAGCAGACTATAAAATTTTGGGACAAAAAAAAAGAAGATATTTGAAAGAGCTGTCTTATGTATTTTTTTTGATGCATAAAACTGATTTGCTGCAAATTTTCTTGATGCAAAAATCAGTTTGTCTTGTAAGATGGCAGGTATAGAAGCTATTGTATGTTATTACTAGTAGGTGATAAAAATGAAAAAATTAAAAACCTAGAAAAATTTGAGAGATAGTTTTCTAATAAGCTTATGATTGAACTATTGATATTAAAATGAAAGTGACCTTTGGATTTGCAGCTGGCATGCAAAATGACTTTTGCTTCTTGGATGAGCAGTGGGTCTTAGAAGCCAGAAAACATTTTGTGGCTCTTCCGACCTGGGACAACAGATCAGCAAATGGTACTTTCTAGATTCTGCAACAATGATCTATTCAACAACGCATTTTTCTAGAAAAAACACTTGAGTTCCATTCTAAGGCAGATGAAACTATCAATTAGTCCAAGCAAATATTCCTAAAAAAGATGTAACTTAAGTTAAATAACACTAGAACTTTTAAAGTTATACATTTCTGTACAGATGTAAAAATAAACAAGCAAAAGAAGGAGAGAGAGAAAATAAACCAAACTTGATCTTTGGGGGGTTTTTGTTGTTCTTCTCAGAAGAAAGAGTCCTGTATTCATTTCCCTTTTCTGTGTGCTTAAATTTCAATCTAGACTGCCTTCCTTCCAGGAGTCACTTCAAGTCTTTGATATTGAATTCTTCTGTCAGTTAGGAGTGTTATTTAATAATCAATTTTTTAACCCTCTAAAAGCAACTAAATTATTTTCCCTTTAACTGAATGATGAAATGAAATAAACCTGGAGCAGGCCAAGCCTTTGGATCACAGCAAATGGGAGAGCACACCAGTTTTGGACCCTCATTAGAAAGATGTACAAACTGGCAAGAGATCAGTAGGGGATGGCTAGGGTACGAACACATGGGTTGTATGAGGAGAGGATGGGCATGCTAGATTTTTCCTTCAGATGAGAACCCTAAGAGTGGATCTGTCTCCCATGTTTCACTACTTGGTGGGGTGGATGCAGCAGATGGAGCAATACTCTTCCCAGAGGTGCAGAGTGAAAGGACAAAGTGCTGGTCACAAGTTGAAAAATCAGAAATTGCAGCTGGATACAAGGAGGAATCCCTTGTGGAAGCGATAATCCTGGAAGAAGTTGTCCAGAGAGACTGTGGTGTATCTATCTCTGAAATCTCTCAGAAATTTGTTCACATAACTTGCTCAGTATCACATGGTTTTAAATTTTTCTCTCTGATGCAAAGGGATGAGGACTTATGAGACAGAAAAAAAATCAGTATGTGGAAGGAATAAAAGACCTTTGTATCTGTCACTTTTTCCTGTCTCATGTGTACCTCTGTTTAGTAGTCCATTCATGGTTTTATTTAGTTCAGTACAAGCAACAGACATTTACAGAGCCAGTAAAATCTAACATCTTTCTGCCAAAATTTCAGAGAACTGTATGGTGCCTGAGAAGTGTTTCTAATCAATTTTAAAACGTGTTAAAAAGAAATGGTGAAAACAAATTTTAATATGCAAAAAAATTATTAAAATACACACAGCGTAGAACCCCAGTTCAGTTGCTAAAGGTTTCTGGCTCTTTCTATGCATGTGATAACTAATCAGTAGTCAAGAAAAGAGGGGATTAAACGTTTTGCAACATTTTGTATCTGTCTAGTATGGTAGTTTATTTGTCATATTGATGATAGTAATCCTGGAGATACAGTTTACTCAGAAATTAATTATGTATCACCTATTTACAAATAAATACTTTAGGCTGTGATATATTTTTAAATATTTAAACTGAGTAGCTCTTCTCTGTGAAATAAACGAGACAATTTCTATGTATCTTACCTTTATGGACAGAGCTAGAGAAGTCAGAGCATATAGGTGTGGCAGTGTGACTTTGACTATTCCTGAAAAAATATGATATTTCTTTTTTGAGATACATAGACTAAACAAACAGAAGAAGGATAGCTAATGCACACTAGTAAAATAGGAAACTTCAAGTATCTTTCATGGAGATCAAGAGCTCATTCATGTATCAAACAACTGGATTAAAACTACATGAGAAAATTTCCTTAATGCTGGGAAACTATAGAGCCTTCTTCCTCACACTGAAAAAAAAAAGGAAAAAAAAAAAAAAAGAAGAAGAAAAAAAAGGATGCCAGGCTAATTTTTGTGATTAAACCTCCAAAAATACTCATAAATTTAGGGTTATGGGGATCACATAAAAATATCATCAAGAACTAGTTGACACAACATCCATCATCCATCACCATTATTACAGAATCCAGTATAATAAGAAAAAAAGTTGGTAAAATGTGAACCTAACTTATTGTTTACCATATTCAAGTGTTTAAATAAAAACAAGTGCAGAACAGTGTTTTATGGACCATTGAAGAACTGAAAATCTAGATAATCATTGTGAAAAACTTTCACTTCATTTTAATTTCAGAGATCTTATTCACTAAATTTGGTAGAAAATATTTTCATTGACATAGAATAACCACATAAAATTGTGTAAATTAGTTGACAATTAGTTCACTAATTCATAAAATAGCAACAAAGTTTCTATGAAATTTTCCTCTTAGAAGAATGGAAATATTTGTTAAATTCTTATGTATTTCATATTATTAGATTTCAGAAGAATAAAACTGATAATGAGTTTTTCTGAAGTTAAAAATTATTATCCTTTCAACAATATTTGTTACCATAAAATTTGCCAAAGCAGCAAAGGGAAAACACATTCCATTTAAAAAAAAACCAAAACCACCCAACCTGAAGAAAGTTTATGCTTTTCATAATAAACTCATACCTCTTCAACGTATGGTTTAAAAAAAATTGCAAAAAACACAATTTGTTCTAATTTTTGGTTTCACTCTAACTGGGACAAAGTAAGGTTATCTACTGAAAAAGTAATTGAAAAAATGCCAAAACAGATATTACTTTATCTTACAGTCTTGATACTGAAATGTTACATTTTGATGTTCTCTTTGCTGAGCTTTACATGACCGTGTAGGCTCAGTAACACAGCCATATCACTAATTTTGGCATGTTTTTCAATTCTGTCTTTATGCTGGTCAAGAAAATATGCAAACATAAACATAATGATAAATAGGATCACACAGAACCTTTCTATTCTTTTCTTTTGTGAGAGAAACAATAGGTATTACACCTCAGCTAGTTTCTCTGATAAATTATCATTGTGTAAAAAACCCCAAACATCCTAACCAAACCATAATTTTATGAAAAGTAAACTGTGAATCTATAATAATCTTGTCTAATACTGAGGAATGAAGTATTTATTTACCAATTCAAAAGAAATGTATAGAATTGAAAAACAATAGAAAAGAGACAACATTAAGCTAATAAAATATAAAATTGACCAAAATTTGCCCAGTCCGTGTAATATATGATTGTGTGATGCAGATTGTTCGGGTTTGTTTTTAAAATAAAAATTCAAAACTGTTAACAACGAAGCAAAGCGGTCACGTTATATTTAGAGGGAATACCTCTGATGGTTATACTTTTTTTTGTTAATGTATCTGATAAAACCAAGACACACCCAGCATATTTGGTACCATATCAAGCTAACACTCCCAGTTAGTTCTTTCTTTTCATTAGTAACACACATTATCTGATATGAGTTGAAATGTTTATGTACTCAGCCACTACCCAAAGAGATTTTTGGGGGGCTGTGCTGTACTGCATTGCTCTGCAAAGTGTAGAACTGGTAGGCAATATTTCATTGGGTTTTTTTCGACAGAAAATTATGTTTGCAGGACTGATATACTTGGCACTAATCTTGTAAGGCCTCAGATGTAGGACTTGTCAGATTCATTGTCTAGGTTTTCCTTGTCATGAATTTTATTTTACTTTGTTTATCAACTGGAGAAGTTTTAAAATGAGATTTGTTACTATTTTTTTTCCTTTTGCATAGTTTTAATAAGTTTAAATTTAACACTAGTAAGAAGTAGCTTTTTTTTTTGGGGGGAGGGGGTGTAGAATGAATCAGTGTCAAGATGAAGACCAGAGAATAGGGATGGGATGAGAGGAAGGTGTTGGAAACTGGAATACAGGAACAAGATACCGTGTGGAGTAGGCATAGCATGGCGTCTTAACAATTTGGGACAGGAGAATCCTGCATCCCTGAGCCAGTGAATAGCTCATCAGTGGTCAGCTGCAGAATTATCAGCTTAGGGAGGTGAGCAAAACTGGCTATAAGGGTAATAGAGGTCAGAAAGCATGTGTCCACGATAACATACACTCTGTAAAAAGTGAATTGAGATTTAATGTAGAATTTTAGATCAATGCAGAATACAAAGGTATGGAAAGTGTCAGGAAGGGTACAAAAGTATGCAAGTGGACCCTACAGTATGGAGAAGGAAACCATCAGTATCAAAGTCATGCTTCTCCTGGTAAAATATTGAGAATGTTTTAATGCCTTCACCCACCCTGGTCTGAAACCAGCAACTGTGGGATGCAAGGTAGTATAACAGCAGAGTAAGATGAAGCCCAAACAAAACAATTTTAATTTTTTTTCTTCTTATTAAGTATTTTCCTTCAGGTGAATTATGTTTCTAATTTATTTTTTCTTTTCCTTTCCTTTCTCTTAAATCAGGACTAATAATATTTCTTTGCTTTGACTGTGAAGTTTTCATTTACATTTAGCAATAATGTCTAGGCTTTATGTATAATGTGAGTTTCTTTTTATCTTAGCAGCATTTTGAATGCATTAAAGGACAAATGAATTTTGTAGTCTCAGGGATGAATGGATCCAGTTACAAATGCAGGAAACACCAGAAAAACCCCTTCACTGTTTCACAGGTTAGATTTGAAAGAGATTCTTCTAGCAAAAGAAAAGTTTTGTGCCATCACTTAAGGAAAAATCTGTAACTGAAGTCTTAGAAAAATTTAAAACTTAACTAGTGAAAAAAAAAAAAAGTTACGCTCATATTGCCCCCAAAACCTCCACCAAACAAACATGAGACAAACCAAAACTATCTGGTCAGAGCTCATTAGTTCTGTATTTTGGGGGAGAAGTGACAGCAGCAATATATCTCTAGTTATATTTATCCTTATAAAACTGAAAGTAGTAAATAATGTTTTTACATTTGAAATAACTCAATGTGACAAAGATGTAGGCCAAGATTCTCCTCACATACTTGCATGTGTCAATCAGATGTCAGGCTATTTAAATAAATGAAGTTACACTTGTGCAAACTCACTGTAATTGCAAGGAGGAAGCATTTCCAGGGTTATGATGGTAGAAGGATGTTACGTGAAAATGACACAATTAATTTTCTCTACTTCTCCCTGGTACAGCTTAGGGAAAGGTGGTGACAGCTCAGAGGTGGGAGAAGATGTGACAAGGGGCAGGGGGAGGGAGGAGGAATGGCCAAATGTCCATCAGCTGGCAACTCTGCTGTCAGGCAGCAACATTTGTGCTGGAATAGCGCAAATAAATGGAAAAAATCGAGGGAACAGGATTTGAAGGCCATGTGGGGAAGAACTTGGTAAAGCACACTGTTTAAGTAATCCAATTAAGAGGGGAGAAATTGTATGAGGATTTTTGTGACAGATGTCTGACAGCTAGGAAAGGTCTAGGCCAAAAAGGACAGCTGGCTGAATCCAAGCACTTGTCTAAATAGACAGCAGGGATACCCAGACAAACACACAGGCTGTTCCAATGTATTTTAAAAGTGTTCAGAGCAGTATTCAGGGGCAGGTTGAATGGGGCCCTGAGCAATCTGAGGTTATGCATGGTCTCCCTACCTATGGCAGCAGGAGTTGGAACTAGATGATTTTAAGGTAGGTCCCGTTCAAACCAAACCATTCTATGATTCTATACAAATAATCCACCCCAGTTTCCTGGAGAGAAAGAGTCCTGGCTCCTTCAAGCAAGTCCTGGTGTGGCCCAGTGACTGCAGCAACTGGGCCAGGCCAGAGCGTGAGCTGTGAGGAAAGGCTCCATCTCTGCATATGATTTTGTATTTTAAACGCAGAAATTCATCTTTTTGGAAAACACGGGGCCAGATCCACATCCCAGCTGAAGCTACTGTATTGTGGCAAGGGTGCAATGATAATCTGTGCTCTCCAGAGAAAATGCTTTGTTATGAGGCAGCTAAAAGGGCAATAAAGCATCAGTAAAACAGTTAGAAGGGTTTGGATTACCCCCTGAGGTGCCATAGAGATAAGGAGTGGGCTCAGTCCTCTAATCATTTTTCATGCCACTGTTTGCCTGAAGAAGTTAACAAATTTAAGAGTTGGAAAACTAGGGTAGGCTAAAGTAGATGAATAAAATCATGTTCCAATTGTAGACATATCCATATAGCCTAAGCAGAAGCTGAGGTACTCAAGCCTTCTGACTACTATTTTTTATCTTGAACAATCATTTTAGGAAAAATAATGCAGGGGAATGGTTCTATAATGTATCATTAATTAAACTGTTATCTAAACTACAAGACAGATGAAACTAATTTTGCAATAACCTATATTTGAACTTGGAATAATTCTGATAAAATAATTTCTAAGTTTTAGAAATATAAATATTTTTATGCTTTTAAGAATACTTTTTCCCAAACCCCAAAAGGAACTTTGACCTTTTTTAATTTTTTTCCACTTTCTGAGGAGCTAAAACAAAAAAGCATTGATATAAACTTTTTCATTCTTTTCAGACTGAGAGGTCGATAAATAGAAACTGACAGTGGAAATTGCTTCTGATAAAATAAGAAAACATCTTTGCACAAAAAATACTAATTTAGTCAAATGATTGCATGAATCAAAATTAACATCCCTTAGAAAACTTGTTTTGTTAAAAGCTTTGAGGGATATTTAAAACTTACTCAATGAAGCGTGAATTACCTCATTTATGCTCACTAGCAGGCCATACCAATTGCTATTTTATTCTACAGTTTATGCCTGATAGCTTTAAGTACAAACTTAACACAAAGAGAACCATACCGGTTAGCTTCTTCTGAGTAGTTTAATAATTGAGCCTAATTTTTAATGAATTAGTATCTCAAAGATTTTCTTTCATACTTCTTTTGCCCCTCCAGGTTTCATTAAAGTACTTTTTACAACTTGCTTAGTTTGCTTAAAATACAAAATATTAAAGGAAGCCATACAACAAAAAATGCTGTATGGGTAAAATGCTGTAAAATAACATGATGAATCTTTATTGTAGTTCAATTCCTGTAGAAACAAGATGAACAGAAATTGATAACCAGCATTCTTTATATGCTGCCCAATGGGGGAAAAAGAAAGAAAGCTCTTACTTATTGTAACTAAAGAAAAAGCAGGTTTATTGCAGGCATTCCTTTTTTGTTTTCCTTTTACTACTGAAATTGCTGTACATAGAGTCCTTGACTGACTAGAAAATGATCTTTAAGGATTTCAAGGAAACAGGATACAAAAATTGAAAAAAAATTCTTTATTTATCACTTTTTTTTTTTTTCTAAAAACATATTGCCTAAATTGAATAAATAGTGCACTCTTTCAAACAACAGCTTCTTATGGAATGATCTGAATCCTTTACAGTTGAAAGATTGCATATATGGGTATTACACAGCTGTGAAACATACAATATATTTCCAGGGAAGTATAGGTGCTATTTTTTTTACAAGTGAAATTTCAAGGATAGATTTAAATCTATGCATTTATGAAAATTCATATTTTTAAACCAAAGCAGCTGTTTTAAAGAAACCTGGAAACTAGTGTCTGAAATCTGCTCTGCCAAGTGCACATTCTGTTTTACATTCATGTTGGGTTGGCAGGCATTGATCCCTCATACAGTGCCAGAGTGACAGAGACTCTTTGGCAATAAAGAGAAAATATCCCTCTCTTTTAAAAAGCTGTCTGGTGATCACATATAGATGCAAGAATACATGAAGAAAATCCCATGAAATCTATGAGTGTTCTATTTCCAAGTTATCCTTATGTTTTATGTTAGCAGCTTTCTACTTCAAAATAAGGAAGATTTAGATTTACATGTCTGACATTCATTATACTTCAATAGAAATGTGCATTTCTATGGATCTATTGATGCAGTAGTTCAGTGATATGTTCATGGAAAGGAAAAATTATCAGAAATAAGATATGCTTTAGCTTGCGCTGCGTAAGAGGAGTTTTTAACTGGATAGGAAGAGATAATTTTAAGCAACTCCAAGATTAAAACTGAAGTAGGTTCTGTCTCTGCCTTTGTAAGTGCAACCATACCTGGCACACAGTTTCCCTGCAGAAATGAGGGTAGTCAAGAACACATTGAGTGTTAAGCTTTCTGGACTGCTGCTTTCCTTCTCAGGCAGGGATTTCATTGCTTTTAAGCATAGATGTAGCCCCGACCTGCCTGCCCTGATGTTCTTTGCTAGTATGAGAAACTATTTTCTTGTCATTTGCTATCAGTGATCCACATGCCTGACATGCATTTGGATTTAAACCAGACAGACGGATGATAGTGGGTAAATAATAAGGGATCAGGACAATTTTTTTGAAAGCAGATGTATTTAAATCATGCATCTACACGTCAATGTTCATGAGCTCATGGCTGGACTGCAGTGGCCAGTTCCAGTGGACACTCTGAAATAGGTGCTGAAAAAAGAAGACCTACAGTATAAGCCAAAATCTGAGAAAATTTTATTTCCTGTTATTTCTCTTCTGGATAAAAAAAGGTTAGCAAAATGTATAAAAGTCTTTTATAACCAAGTATTTTCCAATACTGTGGTACAAAAATCAGATGTTACTGGACAGTATCTAATATAAGAGCCTTAAAAATCATCTCACATGAAAAGAGTTAGTATGAGAGGACAATCACTTTGACTTGTTCCGTACAATCTGCGAAGAAGGATCAATGTTATTATTACAAAGGACACTTCCTTTCAGCTGTTGAATCTAAATGGCATGCAAACTACATTACAGTCAAATTGCCTTCAAAAGGACTCTTAAGACAAAGGAAAAAAAAAATTAACCTTCAACAAATTCTTGTCTTCATGCCAATTATTTTATTTTTCCCTGGTAACTTAATTGACAAAAACTACTGTGTAGTCAAATGCACTGTATGTAGTGTTTAGATATCTCAGCACCTAGAAAGGGACAAAATACAAGGAAGTATAATTAGGAATTATCAAATTTCAGTAATTTATATGATCTCTATGCTTGTTGTATAAAGGAATAATAAATTAGCTTCCATTTAATCATGTGAAAAAAGAATAACAAAGAAACATATGAAATTATTATTTGTGTTTTGTTTCATTGGTCTACCACTCAAACTAGTAGAAACTGATTGATAATCTCTGATTTGCCTGTATAGGTTATGTAACAAACATTAAGGAATTTGTGGAGCATGCATATAGGCCACTTCTGCTTAAGAGAAAAATTTACTGTAAAAGATTTCCAGTATAAGCTAACTTGATAGAGATAAATCAGCCGTCAGTAAGCCAATAAGTCCTTATTAACCTTCCGCAGGAATCAGAGGGGAAGCTGCTTGTCTAAGTTACTGGGTAATCATAGCTGTAAAAGGTTAGATGGTCCAGTTGCTATTAATCAGTGCTCTAAATCTGCTTCTGAGGACCTGATTAGTTAACATGCTGCTTTGCCCAAGACTTGAACCAAAGACTGTGGAAACTCTTGCAATAAGGAGACAGTTAATCAATTAGAAAGAGAAAAGAATGATCAAAGCAAGAAAAGAAAGTCAGTAACTGAGCAAATACCACAATACATTTCACAATAGCAATACCAGTGTATAGCTGCTTTAATATTAATTGTATCAAAAAAGTGTTCCTGGTAGAGCCAGGGAATATTTAGCCTAATGAACACTCAGGAAAACATTGTTCATTTGATGAAAGGCATTATGGACTGAATATAAGTTTATAATGTAGACATATATTTAAGGTATAATATAAGGTAGTTGTATCTGATAAACTAAACAATTTCTTTAATCCTGCTTCTTATGTATTTACAGCCTTAAATTTTAACACTTTGAAGTACTTTAGAAGATCACCTCGAAGACAAGGAATTCCTATTGTCCCAGTATCTGCTAGAGTAATAATTGGCATTAAACAAACTTTATACAACATTTTTTAATTTCTAGAACCCAAGAACTAATCTTTAAAATTAAAAAGTAGGTGTAAATGCATTAGTAATATACTTTTTAAGAGCTTTGGCATTTTTTCATGCAGAGTGTTTAATGTCAACCATTCAGTGATGATTTCCATGAAAAAGCAATGTCATTGCTGATAGAAATGAAGTAAGGGCTCAAATCCATGCATAGACCAGAGTCTTGTTCTATTCTTTGAATTTTATTTCCATTAGGTACTGTTTTATTTTGCAAACAAATTCTATTTATTTTGTGTTATTTTGACATTTTAGAGAAATTATAATTCTATTACTTGTCAAAGAAATATATTTTTCTTCCTGAGAACCAAACTTTACTGTGTTTTGGGGGTTTTATTTAGAATTTATTATTATTGTTCTAGGATATTTTAAGCTGATAGGTAATAGGAATGAGGATTATTTAGTTCCATATTCTCAACTGGTTGTCAATCTCTTGGCTTGAGATAGTAAAACATTACTTTGTTTCATTGATGTCAGTGCAGGAGCATGAAGTGAATATGGGAAAGATAATACTTAGCTTTATAGTCTGTGTTTTAAAACAGTGACTAGTGGTTTTGATGGCAGCAACCACTTGTGAAGATAAAACATCACAAGAAGGTTTGGCTTCAAAGGAATGTGTTCAGAGTTTTTAGGAAATTTCCATGATGTATCTCAAACTATAAAGTTAGAAGTAAAGAAAATTGAACTATCAGCCAGTTCTCAAAGTCTTTGTGCAAATCTTAAAGTTTTTCAAAACTGCCAAAATTACTTTGGAGACCAACTCAACTCATGATATCAAAAACATTTAAGTCAGTTTGAACTCTATCAAAACTTAACATCTATAATACTATATTTCTTTATTAGTGCTAGGCAGCCCAGGATAGAAATCTTTGTCTCTATACATACAGAATTCTTTTGGCTGCCATATCTGCTCATATTGATAAATTTGATCTTCTAGCTTTGTTTTGGTTGTTTTTTTCTTAAGAACTTTTATTTCCTAATGTTGTTGTCCACAAACAATTTTTTTTTTTTTTAATATGCAGCCACTTACTGTATATCACAAGAACTTGCAGTATTTTGATTGGAATGTATGAAACATTCACTTTCTACTTATTTATGACTTCTCATTAGGAGCAGCATGTTGGACCATTCACTTTCACAAAATGTGGAAACACAAAGATGAAATATGAATTCTAAGGTTTCTGAGGAAAAGTAAAAGCTGGGAAGCTGCATTTTGTTTAGTTCCCATTACCAGTTAAAGAAAACAGAGCCTACTTGAACTGTTCACCTTAAAATCATAGAACTGTAGAATGGTTTGTGTTGGAAGGTATCTCTACCATGAGTAGGGACACTTTCCACTAGACTAGCTTACTCAGAGACCCATCCAGCCTGGTCTTGAGTACCTCCAGGGATGGAGGGGGGGGCCACAGCTTTTCAGGCAAACTTGTTTCAGTTACAGTAAAGAATTACCTCCTAACATCTAATCTAAACTTGTCCTGCTTCAGCTTAAGCCCATGCCCTTGAAAACTACATACCTTTTGTGAAAAGTCCCTGCAGCCTTTTTGTAAGCCCTCTTTAGGTACTGGGAGGCTGCTTTAAGATTTCCCCAATGTCTTCTCCAGGATGAACAGCCCCAAGTCTCTCAACCTATCTCTATATGAGACAGCTCCCTGATGATCTTGGTGGCTCTTATCCGGATTCATTCTAACAGGTCAATGACATTAACAGCTCTATGACTAATAATGTTCTGGAAGGACCTCAGTGACAGTGAGTGAAAGAAGTTAATGTGAAAAGAATCTGAATCTGAACTTGTTGATTTTGTCTTTGAAATTAGATAGGTGCATTTTCTGTTTCAATGAACTTTTTGTATATATATAAGGCTCCATCTTAACTGTCGTGACCAGGACAACCCTGTTGTGGATGCTGTTCTAAGAATAAAAAGCTAAAGTATATTACAGCCTTCTCAGGCAGCTTGCTAATTCATTGGAAGAAAGGAGGAGCAACCTAAACCCACAAATGTTGGGTCATCCATTTAGTGCAGATAGCTCAGTGCGCAAGCTAACTGTGAGCTACAGACAGCTCTGGAGGGTGGGCAGCCAAGGCAAGAGGCTGTGAACAATTACCAAGTTTTGCAAAGCACAAGGTGTGGAGAGCTGTGCCCAGGCAGGTGACCAGACACTCAATAGACACAGCAGGAGCAGAGGACTCAGCTGGAAGACCCCAGATTTTCACACACTTAGACTGGGGGGGTATAAAAACATAGCGTCCTTTGTTCAGGACAGTCAGCGTGGCCTGACCTTTTTGTTATTTACCATGATTCAATTATTTTAAGGATCAAGGGGTCTAAGACACAGCTTTGGGTAATCCAGGGTTGAGCCAGTAAGGAAACCTGGTCTGTCTGTGTGAGAGTGGAGTGTGCAGGGAATCAAACAGGGACCTGTCAGTCACAGGAGCCCCCCTACCGAGGTGTCTCTGTCCCAGCTCAGGTGGTGTGAGTGTGACTGCCAGACTGGCTTCTGGAGGGTCAGACAGGAAAGCTTCCTCAACACAACCACAACATGGCCTGTCTTACAATCATTATAATTAGAAGTATTGACCCAGCACTACTGGAAATATTTTCCAACCTTTAAAAATACAGGTGGTTCATTACTGACTTTAGTCATTCCAAGCCTAAGGCAAAGGCCACGGGGATGTCCCATTGCCACAAATCTTTTGCACAGTTGCATCAAAGTTGTATTTCAAGATGTACACTCTGTGTAACAGAAATAAAGGCTTTCTACCAAAACACTGACAAAATCAGCACATTTTTACAAGTGCTGATTATTCTGCCTCATTACTCAATGACTGATTGGGATGACCCATGGTGAAAAGACATCTCTCATCATGTTAAGCACATGCAGAGTTAGGTTTATTTACAACGCAGCATTCAGCTCTGGATAGACTGAGCTCTCCCGTGGTTGTCCACAGACCAGTGCATCATGCTGAGTCAATCAAGGGTTTAGGACCTCTTCTCTTTATGTGTTTAGTGCATTGTGATTACTGCTGGCCAAAAGAATTAGAGACAATAAATTCATAAGCATGAAAAATTTAATTTAACTTTAAATAGTACCAAACAGTAATAGCTGGAATATTAACAACTGTTTATACTTTTACTGTTTTAATGTGTGCTAAATAAATCATTTTATATTATTGGGCATTAATGATTTAATGTTTCCATCTGAACTGCATGTATGTTGGGAGAAGCTTGAAAAACAAATTTTAATAGTTCCAGTAGCTAGGTCAAAAGATAATCATTTGTTGAAATAAAAGAAGCAAAATTATTGCTTAGGTTATGAATGGCTCTATAAATATACCTTACGTTTTAACTGGGAAATGATGCTGAAAAAGTTTGTTCACATTTGTTCACATTCTTTTTAGAGAATCACAAAGGCTCTATTTATGCTTAAAATATAGACCTTTACAATATAAAAGCTGAAATTGGACCTATACTCGTATACTTCTGGGGAGGTTGGGCTTCTGAGAGACTATGTATTTAATATTTTTAACTACCCTAAATACCTTACCTCTAGCGTTCCGAAATAATGTGGAATAGGTAAAGAAAAAAGAAAAATATGGACATATTATTTTGCATTAAGTATTACTTACATTTGTCTTTGTCATGCAGTAAGGCTTAACATTTGGTGTTAATTATTTACTATACTAGGAAATATCCACAGGGTTGCGAGACCTTTGAGATTTTGTCTGAATTATCAGCTTTTGTTGACAATATCTTTCCACCAATTTTAATTATTTTTTAAATAGCTTATGTGTCCTGCTTTGCAGGGTTTTTTGATGGTAGTGGGCAGGAATGGCACATAGCAGCTCAGCATTACCATCCTACTGAGGGGGAAATTTGTAGGCTTTTGCCTTCCAGGAGGTGGACTGTTTGCTGCAAATGACTGGGAATATTGCCCAGAAAGCTAAGCAGCTTCAGATATTTTATATAACATTTGCTTTCCAGATTAAAAAAAAAAAAA
>WBMY01004391.1:130727-171904 GCA_013397315.1 Donacobius atricapilla
AAAAAAAAAGTAAAAAAATCCTACTTTAAAATAACCACAGAAACGTCTTCCTATTGCAGTGGCCGATGTTTCACAGGGAGTTTGGGACAGTCTTCTGTCAGGATTAAGCTGATACCTAGACCAAAACTAAAGCCCAGATTTTACACCTCACTGTCAGAATCACAAGAGACCCCATCAGCCCAAAACCAAAGAGACACTAAGGCTGCTATTCTAACCTTTAGATGGAACAGGCAGATGCTGTGGGGAGCAGCAGATGCTGTGGGGAGCTGTGAGCTCACTGCACTGCACAGTGAGACACAGAAACGCTCTGGGGAGACAGGCAGTGTCTGGCACCGGCTCACCCTCTCTGAGCCAGCAAGTACCTGCAGCTGGCACTCTGAGCATCCCACAGCTTGTGTGGCAGTGCCAGTCAGAGGGGTCTCTGAGACTTGGGTGATGTCTAGCTGATGGGACCACGAGATTCTGGGTATGTACTGCGGGCAGAAGTACAGGAAGACCCTGCACAGTCACCAAACTACCGCCGGATGTCCCTGGGCACACACATATGAAAGAGCAGAGTTCTGCAATGTCTGTCACCATGTCCAAAGCGTGTACTGAGAGCACATTTGATCCAGAGGACCAAACTGAAGGCATTTTCTTTTTAAAGTGTAGATTTCTGTACAGAGGCCCAGCAAAGTCACTCTTGGTCACAAAAGGCTGAGCAGAAAGACCTAGGTGAGGAACAGTAGGCCATGAGAAAGTTTCGGTCGTGCATCCTGGAGAAGGCTCCAAGGAGACCTTTATACGGGCTCTCAGGACATAAAGGGGCCCTCTAAGACAGAGTTTTTAGCAAGGCCTGTAGCAATAGGGATAATAGTTTTAAACTAAAAGAGGGTTGATTTAGATTAGATGCAAGAATGATTGTTTTTATAATGAAGGGGGGGCTGGCATGGGTTGCCCAGAGAGGTGGCAGATGCTGTATCACTGGAAGCGTTCCAGGTCAGGATGGATGGGGCTCTGAGCAACCTGATCTAGTTGAAGGTGTCCTTCCTCATTCTTATGGGGTTAGACTAGATGACCTTTAAAGCTCCCTTTTAACCAAAGCTATTCTATGATTTATGACAATAGGTTTAACACAAAGACAGTTAAAGGCAAAAGCAACTAACTTCCTTTAAAGATCCAGAAAGTGTGGGTACTGAAAAACCCCACTGATGAAAAACAGTTTCATACTATTCCACTCTATAAAAATAAACTTGTCAATTAACCACCAAATTACTGCCAAACTACATCTGTTTGACAAAGCACCTGTCTGTGCTTTCATTATTACAAGGACATATAATATGTGACAGTTTACTCTTGAATGCTTGCATTTAATTCAGTAGCATTGATCATTGAATTTTAATTTTATTTTTGACTCATGAAGTGTGGGACCAGTCATATAATTCACTCATAGTTATCTGGTTGTTAGTTCTGATGAGGACCTAAAATTAAATTAACACAGGCCATTTATGTATAATCAAATATTAATATTGCAACAATTACATCCATCCGTGGCAGAAGGAATGAGGCGAAGAATGGTCTACATAAAATTTTCATTGTTAGGAACATATGAATCAGGTAGACCTGATAGGTGATGAAATCCAAGTCCCATTCTATTTGCCAGCAACTCAGTTTTTTTTTGGCTTGTACAAAACTTTCTTCTGTTCTTCACTACAGGAGAAGTGACATCCTGCACCCATTTTCCTGCTATAAATTTGTTTGCATCTGATATTTTTCACTTTCAAGAACAAAAAACATTCAATAAACTTACAAAATATAAATGATCGTGTTGATCCAAACAGGTCTCCAGGGTTTGCTAGGATTTTAGAACCATTTAATTGACTAATATCACCGCATTTCTGTTTGTTTGGGATTTTGGTTTGTGAAGAGGGGGTTTTGCTTGTTTTTGGGGTTTTTTTTTTGGCTTGTGCTTTTAGTCTAGCCCTAAGTATTCATAGTTTTAAACTACTTACTATACATTTGCAATTAGGATAGAGAATATAATTTCACATTCTCACTGTATGTTTTTTGTAGAAAAACCCATTTTTTTTAAGAGAATGACTTTGATAAATTCATGACATGATAAAAACCAGTTTTAACTTATTGTTCCATTCAGTCAAATACCTGTTCACTATCTTTCTTTCTCTTGGGAACAAATTTCCTAATTTAAGTCATGACAATAGTGATATTGCCTGAATTATGTAGAGAAAAACATTAGAGGTACCTCTTCCCCCAAACTGTTTTTTGTTGTCAAGCTATTCTTTAGTTGCAATGTTCTCTTGTACAATTACCTGATTAATCTTGATTATGACTGACCAAGGATGACTTTTTAGTAAATTGATTATGTTTTACTCAAAAACTGTAGATTTATTTGATCTTTTTACACAGTCACAACTTCTAATTGACTCTTAGTTGTGGAGAGCTCTGGTAACACTTATTATCTGAATGAATAACTGCTGGGCTTTACTTGGATTAATCTTTATAGTGATTTATTGCATAGTCATAGTGTTATGCACTTGGCTACTCATAGTCTTTGATTTCTCAAGGTAAATTGCAGTTTTAAAGTCAAGTGCAGCATATTTTCCCCCTACGAACTCATTAAGTACGGTAATATTCATAATACTTTATTCATTTATAGATGAGTTTTAAATTTTGTCTTAAAATACTCATTGCAATTGTTTATTACTTAACATACTTATTTTGCATTTTATTTCACTAGTTCAAAATTTCATGCTGTTTGAAAAACTGCAGCCCTATCCCGAGAACTCTAAAGAAAATATGCAAATGTTGAATGACATAATACCAAAAATATAAGTATGTGAAATTTTGCGGATGTGATGGTTGATGTGTTCTATATATTTTGCTTTGCTACTGTTCAGCATCTTGTGAAGAAGATGGAAGGAAATTATCAGCAATCTACAGACTGTCATGGTACTTAACAGAACTGGCAAGCCTAAAAGTAGGAGTTACATCATTATCTTAGTAATAAATAGGGACCTTACACAGTCATAACAGAGCAGTTGTGTAGAATTCATTGAACTATTATTGTTAAATATTCTTAAATTTTCCCCAGACACTCACCTTAGTACCAACTTACAAGTAGTACATTCATAATATAAAGAGCATAACTTAAATTATGCTTATTCTGTTGCGGTCGGTGGGATGTGACAGAGGTCTGACAAAAAATACATTAAAAACAACCTCTGAAAACTGTGCTTTCATTCATCAATGTCATGAATATCAAACCAAACTTCCTTAAATATGAGCAGAAGTCTTGTGATACTGCACAATTGTTAGAGTATTAGTGATTTATTAAATCCCTGGTGAGTAAAAATAATTTTGCCTTGCTCAGTCTAGGCAGATGATGAAGATGGCTGAGGAATGGGAAAACAGAGTCTGGAATGGATTGTATCTGGTGATGTTATTAGATTTAGACAGTTAAAATAACTTTTCAGTATACTGAGCATCATATAAGAGGGGATTGTGTTGTAATATCAAATCTGACCACTGCTAGCAAAAGTTCAAATGTATTAGCATTCATCTGTGTCCTGTCACCTTGGCTTTTCTTTATCTGCGGTTTTGTGAGTGATACTCTGAGTGGAGAAAGAATGTAAATATTAATTTATTTATTTTTCTAATTCCAGGTGGTAATGTGTATACGGCCACCTTCCAGAGTTCTGAACTGAACATATGTTATAGTTCTGAATGGAACCTTTTGATAAAAGTGCCTAAGAAATTTATCTACTTTCAAAACCAGAATTAGAGTGTTAAAGTCTTAATCAATGGGAATAATAGTTACACGCCTTCTTTATTTAGGATGTTTTAGGGGTTGTTTTTTTTTCCTAAATCATCTAGAAGCCAAAATCCCGGTGTTAAGGGATTTTAACATCTTCAAGCATTCATTTCTTTGAAAACAGTGGTACGTGTATACCTATATGGGAATGGGACCTCAGCCAGGAGAACCTTGGTTTATTTTGGTATCAGCCTGGGTATTTCTACCCAGTATCACTGAACCATGCACCAAACAGATTGCTGGATGCTCTTCTTCAGCCTCTGGTTTTGCTGTAGTGTAATTTCATGCAAAAAAAAAAAAAACAAAACTTCTTTTATTTTGTTATTTTTACATGAACCTTCACAAAGTGAAAGATTTCTTCCTTAGAAGATGCAGTAAAAATGTGGAGATGTTGTGAATTGCAAAACACAGAGGCAATATTTCCTTTTATCACAGTATGGTCAAGTCATCTGAGTCAGTTATAATAAAAGTTCTTTTTCTCAGTCTACACTTACCTATAGTTGAGCATTCTCAGTCTTATGAATCACTCATCTTACTAACACAAGAGCTTATAAAGTCCTTATACAGCTGCATGTTCATCAACCTTTTACACAGACTGATGGTAAAAAAATAAAAAAAAGCCAAGAAATCCTTTCATTAGGACTATGTCTAACAATAGTGAAGGATGCAATAGGAGAAGAGTGTGACCAGCAATCACTGTGGGGCTGGGTGTGCATAAGGGCGGTGTTCAGGGAAGCTCCATGTGGACACACACTGCTCCTTACCCTTTCACAGTCCTCCCCACCCTCCCTTTCTCATGCTCTTATACTTGTGTCTCCAAATACTTCTGTGCTACATGGTCAACCCCCCTTTGCTTGGCCCCATGCTATTCCATGACCCTCTCTTTCTTCACAAAAAGTCCAGCTTCATACAGGGGAATCCCAGGAGCAGCCCTCTTTTGTCTGATTGAAATCACTTCTCTCTTAAGCTCCAAATCCTTCTATATTAGATTTCCTTTTCCATATGCTACTGCCACCTTTCTCCTCCTGCCTTTTGGTGGACCAAAACTCGCCACCAAACAGACCTGTGGTGCTCCTACATTTGTAAGACATAAGAGAGTATATTCCAGGAAAGCCTAGGAACAGCACTAAGATCACAACCCATATCTGAAAAATCAGCTGTTGACACCAAATCATGAGGATAGCTGTCCCTATTCACCTTTAAATTGGAAAATAGAAGCTAATTTCTAACTGGAGTAAGAGTATTCCAGAAGAGTCTTTGAGGAGCACAAGGGAAAACCTCTACAAAGGCAGAACCTCAACAGTTACCAAAAGTCATTCAGTAACGGATTTACCTGCTGGAGATGAGAACACTGTACGATGGTGTAGGAGATCCCACCCACTCCAGCATTGCATCCCATTCTTCATCATTTGGATTTCTTTCTCCTTTGAGATCCTATATTCTGTCAAGCAAATCCTGTGTCTTCTAACTGCCTCTAACATCCCAAGTCCAGTTTAGTGTGGTATAAATATGAGTTATATTCACCTGTAGATCACATTAAATACAGTGTAGATTTCACAAGAGGATGGTTTTATCAATCCTTGTCCCCCTTTCCTTAGTAGTAATATAGCTGCATGATAAGCAAGGAAAAGTAAAATATTTCTTTATGTTGCTAGGGGTGCAATAAAGAGATATTTCTTCACATAGGTTTGACGAGAATTGCTTTGAAATTAACCATAATAAGCAATGCAAGTATCACCTGGTTTTCTGAGTGTGCTGTCAAATAAAGGATGTTCTACAGGGTACATATAAAAAAAAATAAGACAGCGTGAAATGTTAACTACAAAATGGCATGGATAAAGCTCAAAATAATTATAAAAAAACCACTCACTATTTAAAACAAACCAGACAAATGATAAAAATAAATGATAAAATAAAAATACTCCATGGGAAGCTAGTTGTAAAAAACCTTTTAAGTAATGGATAGCTGTAGACGTTTCAATTTTGACAAGAAACTCGAATCTTTTAGAGACTTGTTGAATAATCAAAAAATAGTATCCCCAATAAATTAAAAGAATAGGAGAGAGTAAAACTATACTTTTCAGCTCTTTCTTTTGTAAAGACATATATTTGTTTACCACTCCATTAAAAGGCACATATCTTCACTGAAAGATGTGTTTTCCAGACCTAAATTGTCTTTTCTTCTGTAATGGTCAAGAATAAGACCTATTTTGATCCTCTCTGATTAGCAGATTCTCACAGAAAAAGCCTTTATGTTGCTGAACAATCAGCTTCTGCCTTAAGAAAATGGAACCTAGAGAAGCATACTTTGAGACTATTTTTCCAAGCTCAGAGGTGAGCTTGTATGTTCCTCATTCTCCTTTCCCTTAATTATAGTTTACATTTATGTTTAAAATAAAACCCTCAACTTCAATGCTGACATGAGATTAATGCAATAATCAGTACATTTTGTACCATACCACTGAAAATACAGCTTTTTAAAACAGTTATTGTGGCCCATCATGTCCTGTCACTTCTCCAGTGGAGCTAAACTCAGAACTTCAAACCATGACATTTACTTTCATATGTTCAACTATCTGCTTGTGGAAAAGCAAATTAACAATGAATATAGGAGTACATTGATTTACAATACAGTGCCCAACCAGTTAATATTTTGTCCTATGTGAAGACAAAACATAGTGAGGAATTCAGCAACAGCAGTATTTTTTGGTTATTTTTCTATCTGGTTTCCTCCTACTGGCTGCAAGCTGCTGAAAAATTACGTAATTCGCTGCCTAATTTGGCTTATACTGAATTCTCTGACATGTACAACTCTGCTTAAGGGTTTTGCTTTGTTATATTTTCTTATATTCTTTCATTTCTACTTACTAATATTGTTAAGCCTCAGTGGTATTAAAAAAAGCTCTGCTCTATGTCAGATTATAATTCTTCTCTCAAATGTTAGTTTTACATCCCCCCACAGTATCACTTTGGGTTCATTGTTCTTGTTTCACCTCAATGTCACTTGTTATAGAAGTCTTGGCTTGATTTCCAAAACCGAATCAGCCTGAGGTGAAGCTTTCCCATATTTTTAGTTTCCCTTTTTTCTCTTCTGCTTGAAAACACATTTCATTTAGTAACCATATAATCATTGGTGATGTTTTTCACAACACTGTATTACATCAGCAATGGCCTGTGTCATATCTGAATTGTGCAGTTCTTTATTCACAACATTGCCTATTAAATTATCAATACTTTTTAAAATCTCTTTCTGTGAAAGCTTTATCTCTATATAATATTCATTGCTAACAGTCTCCTGGTATCAATTATTGTTAGGGGGTGTCAAAAAAGTAAACATTAGAAACATAGGATAAAGTGACAAATTTCTTGAGCCAATGATCTCTTTGGCTAAAGAGATGTGGTAAATCAAAGTTACAGACTTTATTCAGGAATAAAAACAGATAAGAATTTTAACAAAAAGAAGATGTGCTTTGTGCGAGAGCACTAAGGAAGTGGAAGAAAGCATGCAAGAAGTATGAAGCTGAACATGACACAGTGAAATATCTGAACAGAACCGAAGATATTTGAGTCATGCTATTTTCCCTGCCAAAAGAATAGCCTGTGAAGCACAGAAATTCAGTGTCTTATCCTTTTTACTGGCTTCTTCATCCAAAGGATGATAACTAGTTTTGTCAATCATTTCAGGAAATCAAGAGGAAAAGGTCTGTGCCATATATCAAGGTTTTTCAAACTCGTAGATGAACTCTGAACAATAATTTTATAAAATTAATTGCATTTATAATTTGTTTCTGGAACAGTTCAGGAATAACATTCCAAACCACATTTTTACAGAATTGAATGAGTAACATTAATGTAGTATAGAAAATATAACCTGGAACAATCAGGTTAATACAGAAATTAAATAATATTTCAATCTTTCTTATATATTTGGGAAATATATATTTCACATACATTTAACTGTGTTTCAGAGATCTAGAGATCCTTAGGAATTCATGTGATGATCTCCTAAAGTGAGATGTACCCTGTGCATACTGAGCCATTGGACTCTATTTTTAATAGTTTTTCCTGCAGAATCTCTAGTTTGCCAGCATCCTCTTCAAATCATTTAAGACGTCTCTTTTGCTAACAATCTCATATTGATCTTATCAACACTGTGTGAAAAAGTACTACCTCCCTAATTATTTCCACTTCTTGTATATATGCAGAGTCATATTAATTGCAGGTTTGCTCTGGAATTCCTATGATTTCCAAATGGTTTTTATTTCAGAAAAACAGCCTTCTCTCCTTTCTTGGTGCCTAAAGTCAAGATTTTCTCTCAGTTAACTTTAGCTTTTTAAAATTTCCTTTTCTTGCTTAAGTCACCTCAGTTCCTTCTGCTGTGAATGAAGAGAATTTGTTTAATTCAATGCTAACATACATGAATCAACTGTCTAGAGGCTCCTCTGACTGAAAACTTGTATTTGAGGCAGTTAATGTTAGCTAAGATTACTTAATTCCAGGGGAAAACTAGAACAATTTTTCATTTGCCTGTATTCAAATGAATTTGCTCAGATGAGCCCAGCTTTCCAGGCAGTCTCACAGACCAGCAGAGGCAGAACAGTTCCTTCAGCCACAAGAGCAACATCACTCACACAGACACGAGCAGCACGGACTGCCTGGTCCTTTCCAGCTGATTTGGTGGAAGTCACTGCGGGCAGACCCTTATTCACTGGAGTCCATCAATCAGAGACCTAAGTTTTCTCAGTTTTGTTATTGTCTTCATTATCTCTGACTAGGTTTTATGTCCTCTGGTGTTCAATTTATTAATTCTTCATTCTTTTGACATTTTTTCTTAATTTGAATAACTATTTACTCGACACCCTCAAACTCTTATATCCTCAAAGATGCTTGCATTTCAGGTATCCACCTGTCCTTTCCTTTACATATATATTTACATCCTATTATGATAAGGAAGAAAAAAAAAACCCAACTTTTTCAGTATCTTTCATGTGAGAATCTCAAAACATTTGATAAAAAATGATGAAAGAAAAACAGAACTAAGAATTGTAAAATCCTGTGATGCAGACGTCTCATATCTGAAAGGTAAAGAAAAAGAAGCCCAGTTTTATCCTGGCTGAATTCAGCTAAGGGCAGAAGAATACAGATGGTTTGAATTTAGCATGGGAGGCCGCATTTATGAAGATTTCACAGGTGTCTAAACCCCATTAGATTCCTTGGTAACTAAACAATTAATTGTGCTGTATTCCTGAAAGACATTATATTAAAATAACTCTCCTATAACATGTGGTGCAACTAAAACTTGTACTAGGAAAATCTCATGTTTTACTTTTTTTGATTTTCCTTTCCTGAATTGGATTAATTGCCTAAACTTTGAAAAAGTAGGTGTGAAAGTTTCTTTCTACAAAGTGGAATTAATTTCCAAGATGCTAAAGATCATTCTGAAAGGAGAGTATTGACTCTTCTGAAACCAGCAATTATTCACAAAGAAGTCTGTGGAACTGAAATCTGCCATTTTATGAAAATTAGGAATTCTCTCACCAAATTACAGGTGAAGCTGACAGCCTGGCAGCTAAAGGGCAGAGTGATTTATTCTCATGTAAAAAATAACTCACATCTGTCACACTTGCATACCTGGAAATCTATTGTATCTTTGCTGGTGTATATTAACTGTTTAAATTCTTTTTATGTCTCAGGTAGGTAAACAAGAGAAATAATGGGAATAAAAGAAAACATAAGTATATAGCACTTAGTAGAGAACTTATTAGTACAAAGTTTCAATGCAAAATTACTGTGTGGCAATGAATATAAATTATATTCAAGTTGAAAATACTAGCTTGAAAATACTTTTGAGTAAATAGCTTCATATCTCAAGTCTGAAATGTACTCAGAGCTAGATTCAGTACCCACTGAAGTAAAATTATTTCTTCCTGGTGAACACCAAATAGAAGAGCAGAGAAGGAGTTGTGGGAGTTGTTAAGGATAAAGCCAAAGCTCACATAAAACTGCAGAGAAGTAGAACACAACTCAAATTTACTTTGCAATTCAGTGCCAATAATGTTCTAGTATGTTTTGCATATCTTCATGTATCCCTGAGATAGCTGAAAAAAAGTAAATATGCAATGGGAAAAAACTATTATTTCTGAAACAGCCAAAGAGACTGCAATATATGGAAAGCAAAAATCGGTGCGTTTGTCAGCGAGTTTGATTTTCATCCACCTCTATAAAAAATTTAGTGGTGTCTTCAGATTTATTGATGCCTAGCCACCTGTAATTTGCTTTTCTACTTTCACTGTAGAGATTATGCTGTTATCTTTATAGTAGAGCTAGTGTTAAAAGCCTTAAATCTCCTCAGCTCCAGTATCTGTTGTAATCTCTTTGATGTGTGGGCACATCTTTTGCCTGACTACTGAGAGTATTTCCTTGAGCATGGTTAGCTGATCATGAAGAATAGGTGTAAGCTCAGCAATTATTTAAACATGAAAAAGTGACCAAACTATAGCAATACTTGTGGACTACTAAAATGTACAATGTCTGAAATAGTGACAGCAAGAGATAATACAGATCCTTTTAAAGCCCAAAGAAGAAAGGGTTTTTTCCAGGTATGAAGCAAAAAAAAATTTTACCTAAAAATTGCCAAGTAGTGGCAGGTTAGCATAGCTCTCCAAAGGTTTCCTGCCTTAATATCAAATCAAGAACAGGAATTCCTGCTAGTTTATGTGGTTGTCAGATTTCAAGATGACAACTGCTCAGTATCACCAGTTGACTATTGAACGAAGAAAGGGCAATTTTAAATAAGCAAAAAAAAAAAAAAAAGAAAAGAAAAAAGAATAGTTCAATAAAAATTCATTAACTGAAATTCAGGTGAAAAAGAAGATGTTCAAATTACATCTGGACATGGTCCTGGGCAATGGACTCCAGGTGTTCCTGGTGGAGCAGGGGTGTTGGACTGGGTGACCTCAGGAGTTCCCTTCCAATCACAGATATTCTGTTATTTTGTGATTCTGTGAGCCACAATAACCAGCATTATCTTGATTGTTTAGTCAAAAATAAACAAATGGATACAAGTGAGCATGACTCCAATTTCCCTTCCCTTCTCTTGCTGTTGTATTTTGAAATATCTGTTCAAGCCATGCAAACTTTGTGCTCTCTTGAAAATCTAAAAGAGGACACAACTGTTAAAACTTCCTTCTGGACATCTTATTCAATTACCAGTTATTTAGAATTCCTCCTAAATGTGCTTAATAGAAACATTAGTAAAATATAATTAAAAATCGATCTCCATTGCCTTACTTAAAAATCTATTTCATAAAACACATATCCTCACATACATAACAACAGCATCCATTAAAATGTACAAATAAAAAAGCTGCAAAAAAAGGATTATTAATATAATGCTTATTCTTTCACTTTTTTATTTATTTGTGTCCATGAGTCAGTGAATTACCTCTAGCAGTAAGCTTCTGTCTTTTATATTTAAAATGGTAAGAAAAAAAAAATAGACAAAAATGATAAAAGCTTTGTAGGTCTGCAAAAGATTTTCTCCCAAAAAGCTTGAGTATGTTCTCTAAAATAGATGCATACAGTTCAGCTTCACATTCTGTTCAAATGCAAATTCATAAGTAGATGTATTTAGAGAACTGAGATGCTTGACTGATAATTCACAGTAAGAATCTGTTCTCAGTAAGTCTGATGCATATAATGCATATACTTGCTGAGCAAAAACCCCCTGTCATTTCTCAAAAGAATAGCTATCTTTAGAAGCCCAGTGAAAGAGTTTCTAATCAACACAAATCAATACACCATCTGATTTCCTCTTTTTCTCTTTGCCTGTGTCCTAAGCACAGCTCTCTGATGCTTAAGACTCTTTGAAGAGTGTATTCAATGACTTTAATATCCTTCTTTCATCTATAGGTTCACTAAAATATTTTAATATCCATGTGTGCAGTTCCTTTGATTTAGTCTTGTCTGTCATCATGTAATACTACCTCATCTACCAAGTTGGGCATGTGACATTTCAGAATACTGGGAAATTTTTGACCAGAACCCAGAAGCTGTAAAAAATTATAAATAATTAAGAACCCTATCCAATTAGAAAGTTAAGTCAGCAATTGACTGAGCAAGAGAAGGCAGTAAGGAGTCTTTGTCTCTGCCTAAATGGAGAGTCATGCTAGCCTAGTTGGGCTGTGCTTACCACTACTTGCAAGGAAAGTGTGAGGTTATGTTTTCACATAGTTCTTCAATGACTTGATGACCTAAACAAAGTTACTGTAGAGAAGTTATAACAGGTGAATAAGAAAATTTACAAAACTGCAAAAAGAAATTACGTAGAAGAGGAAGAGGGAGATGTAAAGAGCTGGCATATGAAACAAAAGATTAGGAAGAGTGCAGAAAAAAAACCACACATGCAAACATTAGGATAAAGAAGAAGGGCAAAAGAAGGCTTCAAGAGAGCAGCTACTCCTTGTTGCTCTTTGTATTTGCAATGTTTAAGGCTCTCCCTGCTCCCCTGCTAGCGTGCTCTTTACCAAAATGCAAATTGAAAAGAAGCCTGCTAGTGTCTCTTAGTCCTTTTTATTTAAAAAAGGCTTGACTTTCACAGTAGTCAGTACTTAAATCATGAAGTAGTGGGAAAGTAGTTTGGTGGGAGAAAAATTTCATTCATGATGTCCCACATTTGCCTCAACAGTTAACAATTTTTTAGTATTTCAGATTTTGTCTTTTCAATTAAAAACGTTCACAGTTCCTCTTTCTTTAGAGAAACAAAGTTCTAGAAGACTTTGATCAATCAAACCCATTTACATAAATAAATTCTCTTGTTATTTATTTGGAAATTGTAAGTAGTTTAATATACATAAGAGAAAAGCAAAATGCTCTATTCTAAGCCCACATTAATTAAATTCACACCAACATATCATTGTAACCATATCAATATCTGTTTAAGCGGAATCCCAGACCTGAACAAGAGAAGATTATTTTTCAGATACAATGATGCATTATTTATGATAATATTTTAAATTATTTTGTCGTAGCTATGCTTGTAATAGCTATTCTATACTCTAATTTCAGCTCTCTGACATTTACTTTGATTTTTTTAAAAAAGGTATTTAATTAATCTTCCATTCCAGAGAGAATTGTGCATCATGCTGGCAGACCATTAATTTCCAGAATAGTGCCTGTTTTCTTCTGTGCTGCTTCATAAAACAAATTGCTCCCTATAATCTGTAAAACAATAAACACAATTATTATATCTTAGCCCAATCATACTCTACTGCCCTTCTTAATACCATTTTGTAAATCAAGCAGTGAAGGAAATTACCAAGATGATGACAAGGAAATAGGAAACAATTATTTTGAAGAAATTAAAAAAAAAAGGAGGATATAAATTAAGGTCAAATGAAATGAGAATTGTATTTATGCTATGACTTAATTTTAAGCAAACTCACTTTAACTTTAATTTAAGAATGATACATTAAAACAAATACTGGTTTAAAGTTATATATTAGTCGTGTAGAAGAGCATTCATAATCTGTACAGGTAACAAAACTGTGCTGGTAAAATTTCTTTATATCATTGGTATAGCATGAAGTTTGAGCAAGGGCTAAAAGAGGATAAATATCACAGAAAAAAAACCCCAAAACACTAAAAAAATCCAAAACAAACAAATAAACTCCCCCCAAAACAAACCAAACTGAAACAAACAAACAAAAACAAAACCAAAAAAGCCCAAACAAAACCCACCAAACAATCAAACAAAAAACAAACCAAAAACCCCAGACAAAATAGAGTTTAGAGTTTTCCCATGAAATATTTTTTAATGCCTAAGTTTATAATTATCCTATTTTGTCTATTTACATGATAGAATTACCTTGCATTTCCTTCATTTGTTCATTTGTCCTACACTGACAGGAATACCACCCTCTGACAGTAAAGGCCTAGAGGCAGTCCCTCACTCTGATGTTTTTATATCAGCTCATCTTCTGCAGGGGCCCTCGCACACATCTCACAGACATCCATGCACAGACTTGTTCTTGGGGCCTTACTAGACCATGAATGTGCAAAATTGTAATAGGGTACAAAGATGTGATAAATGAACACATGACCTTGAGCTGCCTGTAAGAAAAATTTGTGCATGAGAACTGACATGTGAGCTCCTGCTTGTCAGAGGAAAAATCTCCATTATTTCCTGCTAGGGCAGACTGAGGAGAAACCTTACACACGAAAACACTTTGATGATTTTCAGATCCTGAGCATTGTGCTCTTCAACACGCTGGTAAGGCTTCTGCTCTGTCAAGGCCTAAGACAGACAAAGCAAAGTTGCTGTCTAGGACAGGACATGAGTTACTCATAGCCTTTGCTGAGCCCCCTTGCTCTGAAAAACAGAAATCTGGAGTGCTCAGACCACTTCAGCTCTGCTCATTCCAATTTTAGAACAAGGTGCAAATGCATAGATTGCTCTAGCTTAGTTGGCTAATGGCCCTGAATGCAATGCAGATATACATGCTGATTCTTTAGACATTATCTGTATTTTTTTCTAAACACAAAATGATACTAATTTGTTTTGAAGCACTGACCTAATGTACTGGCTAAATTCCACTAGAGCTTAAGTTTTCTGCCTGTCTACATTTCTGCTGGTTTCAAGAGAACACATTTCCACGTTGAACATATTCCTTTCTCTGTTTTATCTGTAAGTCTTGCTGATTTTCACCCTAGGGTTTTCAAGATTTCAGTGGTGAGAAAGTGATCCCTGTAAATACAATTTTTAATTAGTTTGTAGAATTTACTGGCATCTTTGCCAGAAATACATCAGTTATTATTGGCATGTCTGAATTCAGACCCAAACAAATTTATCTTAGATATTTAAAAGACGCCTTTGGAAGCCCCGAAGAGGAGCCAAAATCCTTTTCTTATAATCAGAAGTAATAAACTCACCCTTTCTCTTCAACAGTTTGATTTATTCTTTGATTTTTAAAGCAAGTAGTATATTCTAGCCGAGGGAAACCTTATGAATTTTTACCTGCAAAATTACACTACTGCATCTCATTATTCCCCTGACAACTTTAACATGCTTAACAAAAAAGCATTTTTCAGCCCCCCTACTATTTCAGATTTAAAATAATGTTAAAATTGAATTAATTAGAAAAAAAGAAAGTTATAGACATAATATTTACTTCATAACTAAGACTGTCTCTAACTTTGTTAGCATAGGGCTGAAATCACTCTGAAATCAAGGGAGCATGTACAATAGATTCAGAGCTAAGTCAGTTAGGCCTGGGAGGGAACAAAATGTTAAGTTTCTAGCTTCTACTGAATCATGTGAAATTGCACCTGTATAATCATATGATAGAATTGGGTGGTTGTTAAGGGGGGGAGAACGATTGTTTTAATCCAGTGAAGGTATACCAGAGCTTCCACGGTTGCATGCTTTAAAACAATGGGGGGCTTAATAATTAATAAGTGGTTGTATAATGGAAAGGTATAAAACTTGTCCTTTTTCGTTGTTAAATCAGAGTCAGGATTTGGGTGTGAATTCCCCCTGATTCTCAGCGCGCTTAATAAGGCACCGACACATAGTCTTCCCGAGGTTATGTGTTTCATCCGTCGCTAACAACTTCACAGTTTCCAATCCTGTCCATCCCTATGGCTGTGGAGCACAAGCTGAGCTATCAATGTGCTACAGCCTAAATTCACAGCGCAGCACAGTGTTTAAAGATCAGCTGAGGGGGACATTTTACTGCTCAAGGTAGGAGGCCATGTGAGAAATATATTGAAGGGCCGGAATAGCTTCAAGTGGAAAATTCTAGTTCTTACACTGTCTGTATCTTCACAAAATGAAGGGGGAAAAAGCTTAACAAGAGCTTTTAATTTAAAGTCCTTGTAAGAAAAGGTGTCCAGCTTATCCTTCTGAGAAGTCTAATCACAGAACAGACAAAGAATATGGAGAAACTTTTGCTCTAGAAGTGATGAGTATTGGTGAAGTAATGCCAAAATTTGCATCCATGTAAAAAGTTGGAATATATTTCTTCATTAGTTAATAACAGAATTTTGGAAAATTGATTTTAGTAAATTTTGAAATAATTCTGAGGATTAAATAGTTGCAGATGTGAATCTCAAGAGGGTTGTAAGACATAGTTTTTGATAATTTACATTACTTGTGTGTGGAGTAGCATACAAAAATTTATTTTATCGTTCATATGAATCATAGAATATAAAGATTATTTTGTAAACCTGCATATAAAATAAATAGTTGCTTGATTAAATCAATATCCTAGAGTGAGTTTATGATACCTCTATCCCCAATCGTCTGTTTTGTATATTTTAATAAACATGGTGTATTTGAACCAAGCTCATTATTTTGCCTTAGGTTCTTCTGCTTATGTTCTAGTTTCTCTAGAAAAGACTAGCATGTGTTGGTTTTTTGATACTTTTTCCATAATCTGTTTTTCCTACTTTCTCATTCAAACCTGTCCTGCTCAGAAGTTGTCTTTCATTAAAATGTATTGGTGTGAGCCATGATGTATGAAGTTTCAATTATGAAAAAATAGATCATCATCTTCTATTAATGTTTCAAGTTCTATAAAGTCCATCTTTCTGTTTGGTATCCAGAAATGTCCAGAGCCTTCCTGAGGGCCTTGCTATAAATATTATAACAGATACAGTCTAGTTTAAGATTGTAATTACCTTAGTGAAAGACATACTGGATAGTAGCTATTATAAAGTGATAGGAAACAACTTGAAGGTCCTTTTTTATTTATAAGGTATATCATTACTCTGTTTAAATAAATCTATTTGTTTTTTATCGTTGCAGGCTTACCAGAAATAATAGAAAACATTTCTTGATTTTGCGAGAGTATTTTTAGAAATTTAAAAGGAAAATACTGTGTTAATATATTAGGACTCTCTATTTCAAAGCACTCCTGTAAGCCATGAGTGCATTTGTTAAAGATCCAGTATACATGTAAAAATCTGATTTGTGTATTTGATTGGATTTGAAGTGGAAAAATACTCTGAAATGTACAGATCTTGTAAGCAAAACCTTCTGAAGAAGACCACTTGATGAGTATTACTGCGGTATTGCCAACACCTGTCAAAAGAAATGTTTTAGGAAAACTTCAGGAAGTCTAGTCCTAGTTATATTGTCCCCTGATTTTTGAGATGAACTTGCCCAGGGAATTGCCATGAGAAGTAAGACATTCAGGAAATTTCATCAACACATAAGAAATTTTTCATTGGAGAGATTTTACTGAAAACTATTCATGCCAACATTGGCTCTGAAACCATACAGAAGACAATATATATTCCTAAAGAAAGAAACTCTTGAACTGCAAATAAGATTCCTAGCACACTGGCAAAGAATTGCCACTAGCTGGTTTTTAAATTCCAGGGCTTTCCTGCTTGCAGCTGAACTGTGAATGCTTATGTGCTTGTTCTGGCAGTGAAAGAGAAGCAGTGTCTTGCATCTCTGTGTTGATCTATGCTGGTCTGGTCATGACTCTGCTCTCTCTTCACAGAACTGTCTCACTTCCTTATCACAGCCAGTGTTAATAATCAAACAATATCCACTTCCCTGAGTAATAAATGTGATCAAACCCAGAAAGTGTAATTGCTTTGAGAATATAGGCAGTTTTCTCTTTAACAATAATCTCCTAGTACTTTATCACCACAATCCTGTGCACTTCATGTGAAAAGCCTAATCTCTGCCTTTCTGTCCACAGTGATACTGAGCATTCTCTAGTCTAATCTATTTTTTAGTTTACGGGTACAGTCTTCTTTGAATTTTAGCATTCTCATTTTATTGATCACTGCTTTCTGCTTGCTTGCTTGTGATTTTTGAGGTGGAATGAAAGAGGATTCTGTTCTATCTATTCTATGCAACACTTTTTTTTTTTTTTTGAATTCTTGGAAAAATCTTCCTTATGTCATTACCTTGATATTAATTCAGCTTAGAGCTCTAGCAAACATTTTCTACATGACAAGTTGTTGTGTTTCTTGTGAATAATTCTTTTATAGTTTATTTTCTTGCTAGTATTGGAACAGTTTTTTGCCTAGTCCTTCCAGTCATTTCTCTGCTTGCTTGCTTGCTTGCTTCCTCCCTTCATCCCCTTTTTTTTTTCCCTGCCATCCTTTCAACCTTTCTTCCCCCTGCCCTTCCCTCTCTTCAGTACTTCTCAACCTGCCTCCTTTATTTTTTCCTTTTTTTTAATTGTGCGGCCTCTGAGTGACTCATGGCAAGAAATCTAAGCCATGACAGCACAAGATTCTTGCATGCAGTCATTAGGCAGTTTGCAGCTAACCTCCAGCTTTGGCATATGATCATAAATACGGGATCTCAACAAATCCCTGGACAGTTTTGTCGCCTGTTAAACTGTTATTTCATGTACCATTAGGTTGAATTCTGTCCATTTTTATGTTTAGGCAAAAGAATCCATTTGCTCATGGCCGAATGAGTATATTTTACTCATAAATGCTGTTTCAGCAGCAAGCAGGGGGGACTTGGAAAGTAAATTTTCTCAACTATTCAACTGGAATATGCAAGCTTTAAAGTCACTTGAGAGCATTTTCTCAGCCAATTCCAAGGAAAGCAAGACAGCTCTGTGCAGGAGAGTCATCCACAAGTAACAAAGTAAGACGACAAATATTCACATTCTGATAAACCATGAAAATGTTTTTCTATAATGCTGCTCAAACTGAGAAGACTGATGATCAACAAATTACTTAAATAAACTCTTACTAGATATTGTTTGTAATAACAACTGTGTCACAGGAAACACTTTGTTTTGGTTAAACAAATTTATAGATAAATGTGTAAAAAACAAATAAATAAATGTGTAGGTGAAATAAATGGTAGGAAAAAAAAGTCAAGGTTTTAGAAATATAATTTAAGGCTTTAGGAAAACTGTTTAAAAATTTAGTAGGGCTTTTAGCCCAATTTATTTGGGCTTTTTTTTTTAATTTATTTTTTTATTTCAATACAATACAACACTAACTTACTAGCTAAACTGATTTATGAGATCACATGTATGATCACAGTATACTCCAAATACTCCAGGTAGAAGGGAAGCACGTACAGGTGAAACTTCTTTAAAACAGAACAAACTGTATTCACTTGTTTCTTAACCTGCACCTCTCTAGTGTCAGTTGCAACATTCAGTGAGTCAGTTTAACTCATATGGAAGAAATGACTTTATTTTTTCCACTGGATTATTGGTTGCAGGATTGGTGAGTTGAACTGGCACCAAGAGATACCTAGTGATTACCAGATAAGATGCTTCAGGAAAAATAAAACCCCACAGATGTGTCTGTACAAAAGAGGAAAGAAGGGAGGAAAGAAGAGAGGCTGCTTTATCTTTGCAGTCATTAATTGCTAAATTGCCTCTGACATCTTTCTTAACTTCAACATCAGGCTTATCCAGGCACAGTTTACCTTACTATGTTACCATGTATAAGAAAGGGAAGGGTGATAACTTTATTGAATGGAAAAGATAAACTGATGGTTTATAAAATATTTAGAGAACATTTTTTGAATTTTATCTTATGAAGTTGAACAAACACCTAACATCTCATATTCTCAGATCTATTTTCAGCAATTGTGAAAAGAATAAATTTTCTTGTTGAGGAAAAAACAACCATAACATTATGAATGTCCAGGGTAAGGCAATCTCAAATGTGTAAATGAAAACACATTCACTTTTTTCTTTCTTTGAAGAAAGTCCAAACTTCAAGGACATATTTTTTTTAGTGTCCATCAATAACATTACAGGTATTTCACACAGAGAGGATTATTCCAGCTAGCTGGTTTTTTTTTTTTTTGGAATTTACTTTAAATTTGGGGGGAAAAAAAGCACTATCATATATGTGTTTTATCATTTATCCTAAATAAACCTTTCAAGAAAAAAAATTACAGTACGTTGAAGGAATTGTTCTGCTCTGTGGAAGAAAGACAAGGCATCCATCTGGCAGGTTTTGCCAGCACGAGCTGTTATTTGAGGAGCTAATGAATAAACTGTGCATGTTTCTGTGTTTCTATGCATGTTTCTACTTCAAAGAAGTAGGCACTACGTGAATAAGGGATAAATCAATGTGAAATGATTTTAAATTTTCTGATCTTTTTTTACATTTCATCTGTCTTCTGCAGATGTACCCTGATGCAATTCGTCACACACACACAAACACACACTCACACTTTGATCAGAAGGCATGAACGAACACCTTTTATTTGAAAGTCTGACTCTAATATATAGTATCTCTAAAAAGGTCAGGGATTGGGGGAGAAGGTTGACACCTCTCCCCATCCCATTGGTCAAGACAACTGTCCATCAGCTGTCCATATCTCCAAGACAAAGAATGAAAACTACCTTGAAGTTATGATAAACATTTGCCAGTGTTTACAGACCAGAGCATGAGAAAGAACCCAGAACATGAAACTGTGAAACAGAAGAGAAGGATGAAAAAATCCAGGAATTATGACCCTACGGTACTTCAGACCTTTTTCTGGGAGTTGGTAGTCCACCCTTGCATTCTATTTAACATTTTCCCAATAATATTCCCATTTACTGCTCCACTTTTTGTAAACTTGCTTAAATTTGACTAAAACCCAAGAAAATGGTAATTCAAGAATCTAGTTTGGGAGTTTTTAAATGCTTAATGTGATTAAATGGTAATATGATTACAAGAAAGACTTGAAAAATAGAACAATACAGGATTGATTAGAGCATTTAAAAAAATAAGTGTGTTTTTCAAAGAACCATCCAAATGAAAACCTTGGAATCAAAATCATATCCCATAATAACACAAACACAATAGCTGTAGAGGTAATGCGCACACTGCCACAAATAGCTCCCAGACATTTTCTTAGAAACTATTGTTAAAAAGGAGATTATTCATTTTTTCATGCTGCTTCTGAGGACTCACAGTGTTGTTACTTTTAAAGATAGTTCTTGTTACACAGACAGTTGCTGTTTTGAATAGGGGTTTTGAGTTTATGAATTTCTGAATTTTTATCTGGAGAAAAAGCAAACCTCAGACATGGATCACTTTATTGACTGTTGAGGGTTAGATTTGGGGATTTTTTTCCCTATTTTTTCCCACAAAGTCACTAGGAGACTAATTGCTGGGTACTTATGGGTGCTTGACCAAAACAACACAAACGGCTAGGAAAGTGTAGCACCAGGCTACACCCTTTTTTGGTCTTAGGGAGTTTTTACTCTCCGAGGCAAAAAGGTGATACCATGAGGTTTTGGAGGTAAAGGGCAGGCGTGGGGGCAGTTTTGGCTCTTGCTCTCGGCATCGGAGAGANTGACACTGTTTAATAATTTGCAATTGCTTAGTTAATGTGCAGTAACAGAATGAAATACATGTGCTAGCAAGGGCTGGCTCCTGATGATGTCTGCAGGCATGCTGGGTTTTGTACTCATTTTGTAGAGTATTTCCAGATGCTTTAACAAGTGCAAGCAGTCCACTGACCACAGGCTGAATGGTCTTTTGGTTACTGGGCCCACTAAACAATTTTTCCTTTACTTATTTTCAACCCTTTTTCAGTCTTCACAACCTTACCCAAGGTCCATGGCTTATTAAGTATCGATAGATGACAGATAGTAAAGAGGTGTTACAAGGAATACAGTGCTTGCATTCTAGAATGTCAATAGATGGGTTTTTTTAATGCCATAATTTGTATCTACTTAGAGGATTTAATAGGACTTAATATTAAATCTTAGTTCTAAGGAATTTATTCTGTTTTCTCTATGATTTGTTGAAGGAACCTGGGTTCCCAGAAATATTTTATCCCTTTCTAAAATAGGCTGGCAAAATTAATTTTTTTGTGGAGTAATTGTGATGAGTATGCATGTCTTTTTCCTCTGGCTCCATTAGTGTAGAAAGAGCCTAAACAAAATATTTGAACTTAAATACTTAACTTAATACTTTAATACTTAAACATGAAGGCTGATTTTAGTATTGTTTTTGTCAGGAAAATAGGAAATTTTTTTTGTCAGTAAAAAAGGATTTTTGCCAGAGCCAAGGCATAGTCTGAATAACTGATGAGAGATTTCCCTACCATAATAACAATATCACATCATTTTATATACTCCTAAGGAGTATTTTGGTCAACTTAAAAGTATCCTTCTGTGTGAATTTTCAAAATTTATAATTATTTCCCCTCATCTCTTCTTTCTCCTGCTCTGTAACTCAGCCCAGTAGGATCCTACACATAAAAAGAATGTATTTCTCACAAAGACTGAGAACACTCTGGTGGTAAGAAAGAAGTATGAAGATTTTTTTTTTTTATTAAGTCTAGTTATTTTTGAGCCAGTAGCACTACATGTTTATTTTCCACTACAAACCAAATACAGTAAATATCAAATTAAATTGAATTTTTTGTAGTCCACTAAAAACAGTTTACAAATTTTGTTTTATTCTGAAACCATTTAGTAAAGACATTATTTCCAAATGCAGCTCAAAATAATATTGTGTAATTAAGAAATGCCACAATTTAGGAATGCATTTGTGAAGAGAGGTACTCAAAGTTGAAAACTGCTGACAGACACTTATGATCTATGAGAAATTATATGTCTGTGTAGAATTAAGTTCCAAAGTAATCTAATGATCATGATTTGAAGCATTTTTCTGTACAATAAAAAACTACCTTACTTTTGAACACTTCATGATAGGGGTGTCTGTAGCATGTTTGAAAGAGAGACAGTTTTCTGGATATTCTCCTTCTCTTAGGAATACACAGGTAGAGAAAACTATTTCTATCAAAATATAACATATTCATTGCTCAAATTATTGACTGCAATAAAGACAGAGCATGTTTAATGAATAATGCCTATCAGTACAAGTAAGTGCCAACGAGTGAGAGCAGAGAGCTGTCAGACACATTAACTGTGCTCATTTCTACAGTTTCTGTGCATAGTTCTGCCACATAAGAAACTGTGGCTGAGACATGGATAAATGTTCTGTACCTAAAAATCACAGAGCTGCCCTGTTAAGAGCAACAAGGTATACACAACATAATTCAGACTTAGGGAGAGGGAGGGTTTATGAGCTGCTTTCTGAGGGTTTCATGATAACCATATCAAAAAGCCCTGTCAGTCCACTGCAAGGCTGGATGTTTTCTGGCACAGCCACTGGCGTTGTTGGCTCTCGTTCCCGTTGCACTAGGAATTTGGGTCCAACTGCTGTCCCTCGTGCTACCCACAATGATCTGTCTGCTACTGTCTTTCTAGTGTAATTCCTGGTGAAAATATCTATGTGGTTTTGTTAAAGCATTAAAAACCCCCATCACTGGGAGTTTAAAATCGGCGATAGCAGGCTACTCCGAGATTCACATTGTGGCCTTGGGTCCCCATTAGGCTATAAATGAATGAGAGACCGCAGGGATCTGTGACCTTAGGTGCATGCTGCAGCAGATAGTGCTACTGGATTAAATGTATCTTGTTTCAGGGTTTTGTTTGGACATGCTGAAAGTGATTATGGAGCATTGAGAATAAAACAAAAGAATCATCACCATCTCATTATGGTACTCATTACTCTTGCTCTCTTTATCCAATATTGGGAAAAAACCTTGATAAAATGACCTCCTTTAAAAAGATGTGTCATAACAGATGACAATTTATATTCCTTTCTTTTTGTGTGTCTTTGACCTTATTCTCCACACTCAAACTGTGAAACTCCTCAGGTTATGGTTCTTTTCAAAACAAGACAATTTCTGGAATAGATCCCAGGGCATTTTAGTTTATGAGAAACTTTATGAGGCTGTTCTGGCATAAGTAGAATTTGCCTAGTGTCCATAAGCATCTGTGTTTTGTGTCTTGTAAAAGTATTCATAGCAGGTTTATGTTACTGCTATTTAAAAATTTAGGAGGCTGCACCAGGAATTATGAAACCACATTATCCAATACTTAAAATGAAGTTATACAAAGCAATATTATTATTTTGAATGCTATTATTTTTTTAATTGCACCAGCCAATGTACGCTTCTGTGTAGGTTTAACATTTGAATGCAGAAACCTCTGGATGCTGGATTATTTTCTGTAAATGTGAAGCATAACTTACTATCAGTTCTTTGACTCCCATCCCCCGTTTCTAAACAACTGATATTAAATTATTGATGTCAAGAGGAATTTGCCAGGTACCTCAATGGCAACAATACAAACTCCCAGAAGAGACAGAAAGGAGTTCCTACACTGAATCACTGAATTCATATTTGTATTTCAAGTTCCTATGTTTTGTTGAAATAAACCTTCACTCAGAAGATTGATCAATGCCTGAAAATACTAAACCAGGTTTTCCTAAAATATTAATCTTTTATTTATGAATCTTTCATTCATTCTAAGATGTACTTCTTGAATCTGACAGAAAGGGAAATTAAATGAAAACTGAAAAACTGAGCTCAGTTCACAACTATCAAACTTCAGTCTCTCTCTATCACTGCTCAAGGGATGTTGCTTGGTCAAAAAGAAACTTTTTTAAAAGTCTCTTTTTAAATGATATTTAGTGTTAAGACACTCTAAAAATTATAAAGCCATTCAATACAATTATCACTCATTTTCAGCTGGTCGAAATATAGCCCAAGAAGAGGAAAGCATGTTTAAGTTGGAAGGGACCTACAACAGTGATTTAGTCCAACATCATGACTGCTTCAAGGCTGACAAAAATTATATCCTGTGGTTAAGGTCACTGTACAAGTGCCTCCAAACCACTAACAGATTTGGGGCACCCATCACTTCCCTAGGAAACCTGTTCTAGTATTTGACCACCCTCTCTGTATAGAAATGCTAACATCCGGTCTGAACCTCCTCTGGTGCAGCTTTGAACCATTTCCCATATGTCCTATCAGTGGACCCTATGGAGAAGAGCTCAGCACCCACCTCTCTACTTCCCCTTGTCAGGAGGCTGTAGACAGTGACGAGGTCACCCCTCAGTCTTTCTCCAAACTAGACACACTCCATGTCCTTTGCTCCTCCTCATGGGACACAACTTCCAGTGAAGAAAGCAGCTATTGATTCCTGAATAAAGACACTGCCTCTGCACTACTATTGCTGGTTGGCATATTCCCCTCCTCAACACTTTCTTTATAAAGACCTGCTAATGTATAATAGGCAAACCACTGGCAAGGGTGTCTTTTGTCCTAAATTTGCCTCTTTTGTCTTAAAACTGTTTTAGATAATTTCTATATAATATTTGATCTTTATTATCAAATCATTGTAGAGCCATACAATTCAGAGAAAGTTTAGACTCAAAAGAAGTGCACCATTTTACTCACAAGAGTATTTATAAATTTCTGGAAGTTTATCTTACAGAAGTCCTCCCTGGTTCTTACTGTTCTTGTGCCTCCTTACTTCTCACAGGAGCTCTTCCCTTCCCAGTCAGGCTTGGTCACCATTACATTCAGCACAATGTTTTCAAAGAAACTCAAGAGATATTTAATGGGCTGCTCAGCATACTATGTTTGTGTACCACGATCAGTGTTTTGCCATCAACTAATCAAGCATAAGAACCATGTGTTTGCTATGAATACAGGCACTGAAAATGCAGTTTGAAATTTAATTTTAAAAAATTCAAACATTTGACCTTAAAATATGGTCCTTCTGAGTACCTTTGTCCAGGAAAGCAAAGGCCTACAGAAAGAAACTAAGAAAGTTTCATGATTTTAGAAGCATAGACCCATAGAATCATAAGGATTGAAAAACACCTCCAAGATCATGGAGTCCAGCCTTTGACCAAACACCACCATGTCAACTAAACTCTGGCACAAAGTACCATATCCAGTCATTTCTGGAGCACTTCCACGGGACAGTGACTCCACTACTACCCTGGGGAGCCCGTTCCAACACTTGACAACACTTCTAGTGAAGAAATTCTTCCTAATGTTCAACCTGAGCTCCTCTGTTGCAGCTTGAGGCAATTTCCTCTTGTCCTTTCACTGACTGCCTGGGAATAGTGGTCAACCCCCTCCTTGCTACAATTTTTGTTGTTCACTTGAACAGTCATGTATGGGTAGTCTATTTATTTTTAGAACAACTGAAATCTGAGATAAATGCTCTGAATTGCTTCCCAGAATCAGCGATATAAAGACTGAGCTGACTAAAATGTATCAGGTGGCAGAGATTGTGGATTGTGAATTACAATGCTTATAAATATGTGTGGTTCAGACTATTTGAATCAGCAGATCATAAAAATTTAAAAAAACCAACATCAAGTGCAGGGATAATATTTTAAAGCTGTTTACCTTTCCTCCATATTTTTTTGTCTGTTTTATGAAGAGTTTGTTTTTATTTTTTTTTCAATGGGCTTATGTGTGCAGCTGCAATATAGCCTACAGAATGTTTTTATAAACCAGATGTGACATTTTTGCATGTTTCTCTATTTCCCAATTGTCTTCACATTTTGAAAGAATTGCTATCAAAGTAAAGCAATACAACTTGTTTAGTATCTCCTATATCTTTTATGCTGAAACAAGTTCTGTTCATGTTATGAGCTAAGTAACTCTGTGGAAAGGGAACCATATTTTTTGATTTATTTTCTGTGTGAGTCCAAACTGTGCCAGTTAGTGGATCTGTGCCATTTTAGTCACCCCCATCTGAAAAACTCAGGAAAATAACACAATCAAAATTTGTGAGTTTTCTGCCATTCACGGAAAGAAACCTCATTTGTTAGAAGCACTCTGCTGGATTCTCCTGGGACTTCCTGGGGCAGAATTACCACACTGTGATAAGTTGACCTTAACTGGATGCCACGTGCCCACCAATCCACTCTAACACTCCCCCTTCTCCACTGGACAGGGACAGAAAATACAATGGAAAGCAATTAGTAAGTTGAAAAAAGGCACAGAAAATACAACGGAAAGCAATTAGTAAGTTGAAAAAAGGCAGTTTGCTTAAGTAAAAGTGAAAGGTTGCATAAGCAAAAAGAAAGGAAATATTTTATTCTCTACTTCCCACCAATGAGCAGTGTCCAGCCACTTCCTGGGATGCAGGGCTTCACTATACATAGTGATTGCAGAAGGCAAACATTGTAAATGATGACTGTCCCCTTTCCTCATCCTTTTCTTCGCTTCTTTGTCTGACCTGACATCATAAGGGATAGATAACTTTGGTCAGTTTGGGTCAGCTGTCCTAGTTGTGTCCCCCTTCCCCATCAGGCTGGGGGTGGGCAAGATCCACCCCCAGCCTGATGGGGACAGCATTGATGCTGTGCCAGTTCTGCCCGGCAGTTGACAAAACACCCAAAACAGTGGTGTGTTACAGCACCTTTCTAGATACCACTGCACAGCAGAGCACTGTGAGGGTTGCTATGGGGAAACTGAGCTCCATCTCAGGCATACCCAATACACACAGGCTCCGATTCAGCTTCAGAGGAATAGTCTTTACCAGTACAACGTCTTCCCCCGCAAGCACCAGTGATTTTTTTGAAGTTGTTACTTACTGCTACAGTAGCAATTTACAGAAATTTCACTCTCAGTTGAAAAATTTTTAGTTTCTACTATTTCCTTTCTTACAGCAGAAAAAAAAGAAAAAAATAAACCAACAACAACAACAACAACAAAACCCCACCAGATATAACTGACATTGATGTCTGGAAAAGATACAGTTTAAAACTTACTGTTATTCAAGATATGCCTATTAACTTAGTTCATTATGAAAATAATGCCCACAGATGCATATACATCTTTTTCCCTCTACCCTCACCACTCAGCAGTAATCCAGAATATGTGCAAATAATGAACCAAATACATAGAATCATTGAATATCTTGAATTGTAAAGTACCTATAATCATCATCAAGTCCAATTACTGCTACTCACAGGAATACCGAAATCTTAACTCTTCTGACTAAGAAAATCATCCAGATGGCCCTTGAATTCTGCCAGGTTTGGTAGAAGCCTGTCCTGGTGACAAAACACCCTCCCAGTGATGAAAATTTTCTCAATGTCCTGTGTGAACTTTCCTTGATGCAGCTTCATCGCACTTTCTCATGTTCTGTTGCTATCAGAGAGGTATCAAGCACCTCCGCATCTACTGCCTCCTTTAAGCAAGTTGTACACTGTGCGCCTTCAGCCTTCTCTTCTCCAAGATAAGCAAATGAAGTGACTTCAGCTGCTTCTCCTAAGTCATGCCCTCACAGCCTTTCACCATCTTGGTGGCTTTTCTCTGCACACACTCTAATAGTTTAATGTCCTTTTTTTGTTGAGGCATCCAACAACTGCATACCGTACCCAATGTGGGGGCACACCAGTGCAGAGTACAGTGGAACAATCTCCTCCCTCAAATGGTTCGTGTTGCTGTGCCTGATGCATCCCAGGACACTGGAGGCCCTTTTGGCTGCCAGGGCACTGCTGACTCATATTCAGCTTGCCATTGACCAAGTCCCCTAGGTCTCTTCCTGCAGGGCGGCTTTCTAACCTCTGGAAGTCCACAGCCCCCCAGTCTAGTATCACTAGCAAACTTAATCCACATTCTGTCCCTGTATCCAGATAATTTATAAAAACACTAGAAAGTCACTGACCCTAGCATTGAGCCTGACCCATTGGCCAACTGGTCACCCAATGTATTATGGACTTGTCTAGAAGTGTGCTGGACACATTCAGGAAGATAAAGTGAGAGCCAGTATCAGAAACTTTGCTCAAATAAAACTCCCTGCCATCTACTGTCTTCCCTTGGTCAACTAGATGGATAACCTTGTAATATAAAGAAATCAAGTTGGTTGACCAGTACTTTCTCCTCCTGAACCCATGCTGGCTATGACCAAAGAATGCATTATCTCTCAAGTGTTTTTCAAGAACTCCCAGAATAACCTTCTCCACAATTTTACCAAGCACTGAAGTGAGATGGACAGGACTGAAATTACTCGAGTCCTCCTTACTCTTCCTGAAAATTAGGACAACATTTTTTAGCTTCCAGTTGACTGGCACCTCTCTAGGCACTCACAAACACTGAAAAATAATGGAGAGGACCTGCAATAACATCAGCCAGCTATTTCAGTGTTCTGGGATGAATCCCATCAGACCCCATATACTTATGTGCATCCAGCTGGAGCAGCAAGTATTGAACAAGTTTAGTGTCAGCTGGAAGTTTATTATTCCCCCAGTCATGGTCTTGAAACACAGGGCTACAGGCGTCCCAGAGGCCATCACACGCATTAAAGACAAAAGTATAGTGAGATAGTATAATGGGGAAAAACACTCCATGTAGGCTTAGACTTCTGTGGAGCTTGGTCTCATACTGTTGGAATTACTGAGTATTTCAGCTCACACATGCAGGAATGCAAGCACATATGTATATGCATATATATGTATCAGTCACACACATATGTCTGAAAGAGAAACACTCAGAGATACAGAGTCACTGAACCATTATATCATGCAATTATTGAATGATAGAAACACAGAATACTTTGGGTGTTAAGGGACCTTAAATTCCCCCAGTATATGCATATACCTATCCAAGCATATGTACATGCTTGACAGAAACTCAAGTCTTGAACTTTGTTGAGACTTAGACCAAGCAAATTATCGGTAGCCTTAGGGCTGGAGTTGGGTGCTGCAAAGTGGCTGACAAAGGAAAGGAAAAGTTACATAAATAAATTATCCCACAATAATTTTTTTCAACTGGGACAGGCCTGACTGGCTTTTTTTCTTTTTTTTTTTGCTTCGTTCCATACAAAAACTTGAGTTTAAAATGGTCTTAGAAATTCAAAATAGAAGAGAGTCAAAACCTAATACACCATTCAGAGTGGAGCTACAGTCTGCTAAAGGAAGTTAGGTTTCACACAGTACTTTCTCTGATACCTGTTTAATCTGGGCCAGATCAGGGGTTCCTTGGCTGAGGGTCAGAATATGTGTAGGGTTAGGATTAGGGTGAGGATAGGGAAGGCAAAAACATCTGAGATGCATCTGTAGTGGGGTTGTAGAGGCTCTGTCAAAGGAAGGCTTAGCTTGTAAAATTATTTTCCCTTGAAAACATTCTCAAATGGATCCTTGGGAAATGCTGGGTGCAGGTTTAAGGTTTAAAACCTGTGACATATATAAGGGTCCTTGACAATGGCTAGAATCATGCTGGGGGTGTTCATGTTTAGTGTCTGGGAGAGAAAAGATCAGACTCCATTTAGGTGTAAAGTCACTAACTAAGGAAGGCTTATGCTGCTGAAAGAACTCCTTTACCTCAAAAATAGGTCAAACATTTGGAAAAGAATCCCCTCCTAGGGAAGGATTTCAGAAAAACTAAGTATCTTCAAAAGTATAATTCTTTTAAGGAATGGTTACTTTGTTTTATTCCAATTATTATGGTGATTTATAACTAGTATATCATTATTTTATTTAGAAATGTATATGAGTTTATGCAGAAAAAAAATCCATGTTTACAATTTTTTTTTTCCAAAAGTGCATTTGAAACTCACCAGAACTCACATGGTCTGGGCTACTGGAGGACTTTTTTTTTTCTGTGTCTCTTGTTCTTAGTCTGAGGTGGCATTTAGGAATTAAGGTCTAGAATATCTGTAAACTGCTTTGTGCTAATACTTGTTCTAGATTGACTGAGGAACATAAATAATATTATTATATTAATACACTAATTATGTTTGGGAGTTAAAATGATTTGTCTCCTTATTGGTTGATAGTGAAAAGTATGTTTTCCTGTCCACAAAAGCAGCAACTTTTCCCTCTCATGGTGTAGACTTGAGCACTAAAAATCCTACTGATAGACCAGACCCTGGAATTATATTTTGCTTTATTCAGAACAGAAGATTCCAGAGCTGGATTGAAAATTACCTGCATCTCAAAGAATGAACAGAAAGGAATGAGCCTGTTAATCAGCAAAATCCCAAACAACTCAATTTTTTTTTTTTTTTTTTTAGAGAGGAAAACCAGAAATTTAATTTCTTCTTTCACTACAGTTTATTCTGAGCACATTTTAGTGCAGCAGGGAACATTGCTGCAAACCAACAAGCAAGTCTGACTTTTCTAAATGTGAGTGACTGGCATTCTGAAAGCTGTGTATGCAGTCTATTCACCTTTTACAGTAAGTCAAGACATTCCTTTTATTACCCATAACAACCTAATAGTATTTCTGTTGGAGAAGCTTTTGATACAGTTCAAAATATAAGCAATAACAATTGCTACATTTCAGGTATGAGACCATGAAAATTCTGTCTACCACGCAGCAAGAAGGATAAAAGACATAACTGAATTTCCACAAGATTCACTCTCATTATTATTCTCCTCTCCATGTTATTTATTTAATTCTTCTCAAAAAGGTTTAAAAGGAGAAATATTTACACTTTGGCATTTCCTTTCTAGCATATTTAGGAGTCTGACCTTTTTTTTAATGTTTCTTTGTAGACTGGGTTCCTGAGCTGGCTGTCCAACATGGTTTGCATCTCCCAGGATGCCAAATGTTACTGACTGAACAGGTGTGACAAATAGTTTTACCCCAGGGTGACACTACACTCCGTCACACAAGATACCATGAAACATTACAGAGGCAATTCTGACTCTTGGTCATTTAAATTGTTTGGGTTATTCATGCAAAGGAATATTTGACTAAGAAAATCAAAATGCCATCATGTTTGTTGTGTAATGGCAGGACAAACGATCTTATTATGACTTGGGTGAGGAACGGTAACAGAGAAGCTCTTTGGAGGCACCCATCCCAACTTCACCAAACAGGCCTCCCTGGTAACAAGTGATTTATTCTGTCTTAAGCATTGTGGGAAAAGCAGTGTCACAGCTGCTAGAGTGGAGACACATCTGTCTTTGGTCAAAGGAACCTTGTCAAGCTCACCTCAACCAGCTGTAGCACAGGCTGATATAAGGAGTAGATCTGTTAAACAAGAATATTTGACTAAATGAGCAATGGAGAGAAGAATGGAAAAGACTGGGTAGAAAAGCTAGACTGGATTATTTACCTGGCCCTTGGGGAAGACTAATGCCATTATTATAAATGCCCAAGGCACTGGGGCGTGTATGCTGAAATAATCATTGATTATTGATTGTTTCCCTCTTGGAATTTATTCTGAATATCCTTCTAACTCTTCCTAAACAGTAAAATTGTCTTTATTTCCAAGCCTGGAACAATAAACTTGTAAAAAATATGACTCTTAGGGAAACAGATAGTCACTTGTTTTTTCCATGTTAATGAGTAGACTTCTGTTCTTTTTATGATTTCAGAAAATCACTTCTGTAATCAAAAACAGTGCCTTATGCCATCAGCCAGTCATGGCATAAAATTACTTTTTATTGTCCTGCTTTTCAGAAAAGAAAACAGGTTCCTGGAAACTGAATAAATTTTCACAGAGATGCTATAACAAATTACACTTGCTGATTAAAACTTTGGAGGCAGTTTTGTCAACCAGGATTTGTACATAAGCTAAATCTTAATTAGAAACTTTACTGAATTAATGTATATCAATGCTACAACTGGAGAATATTTAAACAAAGCAGAAAATTCAATGTAACCAGGGAGCAATTCAGAGATTTTTTACCCAAAAGATCCTATATGCCTCAAGAAGGGCAGGAAGCTCAATGAGCCACCCTCTGAAGCCAGTGAACAAGTTTCCTTTGACTTCATCAGCTGCTGCAGAGAGCTGAAGGATGAACACCACAGCACTGGGTTCACTGGGTTTTGATAAGTTAAAATCAGTCATCAAGAAATGTGCTTGTGAGTGATTCCATTCATTGTAGCTAGTTGTATTTATTTTCTGAGCATGAGTAATAGTTAAGGATTTAACAGTTTAACATACTTTAAATAGAAAGGTCCATGTTTCACAAGAGGGTTTTTTTAACCAACTCCTAGATATCTATAGCTACAATTCCAACAAGCATTTAAGGTAATATTCATGCAGTTGTAAATGGTTCATTGTATTGACAGATCATTAAACCAAGCCTATCTCTCAACACGTCCTCAGTTTCATATACAACCACTGTAATTTCTCAAGGCTTCTGGCTTCTAATCAGAATGTCCTTTTTGTTTGTACATTTCACTGTATCTGATAAACTACAGATAAAACTACATGATTATAATTTGGCCTTGCTAACTTAATCCACCCATATGATGGAATACACACTGGAAATTACAACTTCTTTGGAAATAAACTCTATAAATATGTCGATAATAAGGAAAATTTTTGTGAATTTCATTGATGTAAGCTGTAAGACTACACCTGCTCTTTGTGGATGCTTTGGATGTTCCATTAATCAGCAACTTGCACTAGAACTGATGATTTCCAGTATTTAAGAGTCAGAATACTGCAAGACACCATGATTTAGAATTCTTAAAGAACATGCCATATCCACCACTTTCAAAAAACCTAGGTTCCTAATTGCCTGATAAACTGACCCAAAAAACCTCCCAAGTGCCTCAAATAAAATTACACTTTAAAGATATCACTAAGTTTTGTATGGGCTTAGGCAGATGGACCACTCAGAAGTCAGTGCAGTTTCAGTGTCTATACATGAAATTTTCAGAGATTCCAGAGGACTTGACATTATGAATTCCAGTTAACAATCTTGAATAACATAGACACTAATCAAAATTTTATCCTAATATTCCTTTGATGAACTGCATATATCTGAACTTATGATATTTCTGCCCTCTAGGAAGAAAATTGTTTGAACTTGCAACCCATGTCATCATATCTTCAAGTTTGAAAGAAAACTTCAGAACTTTGCTCTAGGAGTGTCTATCCATTGACTAATGACAATGTGGTTTGACTTGTCCAGGTATAAATATCTATGCTATTGAGAGTTAAACTCAGGAGCAAATTCCCCCTTTAGAGTTTATACAATTATATTGCATAGGCAGTTGGAAAAACTATTTTGCCAATAGAAAGAAGGTCAATTTATTTTTTTTTTTGCCTTTTTTAAATAGCTAAAAGTAGAATTAACCCTACAGTCTGGCAAGGATTTTTGAGATGTAAGATAGCACAAGAATACTGGACAGTTGGACTCAATGATTTTAAGGGGTTTTTCCAACCAAAATGATTTCATTACTCTATGAAATAAATAAATAAATAAATAAATGTAGTAACTGAAATTTACATGTGGTAACTGAAATTTACATGTGAGTGGGTGTGTCTAGAACAAATGTAAAGTTGGAAACTCATTTGTTGGCAAGAGTTTGGAAACTTATTGGTTGGCAAGACTTGCCAGTATCTTTTGAGCAGCCTGCTTTATACATTTTTAGTATAGTTCTGGTACCTATATTTTTTTTTTCATATTCCAGGAAACAAATGAAATCAGCCTGTGCAACTGAAACTATGAAATTCCTTGTTTTACAAGATGCTTCACTGAAGTCAATATACATTGTTTACATTAAATTAAAAAAATGTTATCTTAAGAGCAAGGTAGTTTTACTTCATTCAAATCAAAAGGAAGTTCTGTGCAGTTGGAGACATACCTGGATTGCTTGTGTTGCCACAATACACATCATGCTAACCAGTGAGATCCAACTGTTATGCCTCCTAGAGATGCTCAGCTGCTCTCCTCATCATGCACATGAAAACCCCAGAGTTTGGCAGAGTTTCTGGACATTTTATAAAGAAATTCAAAGAAGACTATCAAAAGCAATTCGCATGTCACCACCCTTATATTTTAGGCAATAAATTAAAGCAAATACCTTGTTTTATATAGATGGATATAATAATAGGCATAACATTTTTCAGTAATTTTATTTGCTAAACTTGAAAAGCATACAAACTCTCAACTGCAAATATTATAGTTCCTTCTCTGCCTCTGTTAGGATAATGTGGAAACCTATTTATGTATTTGTGCATGTTTATATTTATGAATTCTTTATTAATTCAGCCACAAAGTGATTGGATGATTTGGAAAACATTACATGATACATGAAGATCTTTCAGAATGCAGAAACACGGTGTTGCTTAAGGGCATTCAAAGGATTTATCTGTTTTTTTACTGAGTCATGATAATGTATGATTTTAGTCAGTGGCACCCAATGCCTTTGATCTGAGAACACATGCTAAGAAATTCACTGCCTGATGAGATAGAATGTTCAGTAATTGAGGCCACAAAAATGTAATACCTTCAAAAAGAATATGCTAGCAAATTCTCAACAGCACCTTTGGATCTTTCTTCCTGTAAAATTTGAACAACATTTGTATTTGCTGTTCCTGTTGCTGGTGGCCTCCTTCATTCAGCTGCTTTTCAATACAAAGGCAGTACAGGCCTTAAGAAGCAACATACAGTAAAAGCTTTAATTACTTAATATTGTCTGACAAATATTTGGCAATCTCACACTTTCTGTGACAAATGCTTTTGTGAACTTAAATCAGTGAATCCATATGAGCAAGGCAATAACGATCTCTGCAGAGGGAGGAGAAAAAGAGGAAAAGTTTATGAGCTATTTTAATATTTATTTGTACGAAATTGCATTGTCCACACAATGGAAGTAGATGAGAGAAACAACTTTTATTTAACTTCTCATGTAGGTTTCTTCCACTGAGGTTATTTACTTTTCTGTGTAAATGCAAATGCATGGGTTTCCACATACACTTTAGTTGAAAGCAAACACATGAAGCTCTGTTTTGAATCAGTTGCAGGCGCAAACTCAGTATCTGTCTCTGACCTAAAAATAAAACTCATTACTGGCCTAAAGTTAAACACATTTCTCGCTGCCATTTCATTAAGCACAGGGGTGCAGTAGGTAAGTCTGTGCCTCTGTAGAGCTCTTTGTTATAAAGAGCCTTCCACTTTTCAGAATGGGCCATTTTGCTGCACTTTTGTGCTTCTGTTTCACTTCTGTGAAACCCTTTTAGTTTCTGTATCTCCAGCATTTGTCTGCTTTTCCTTTCTTATTTCAGTTGATAAACATTTTCAGTACAGAGTTCTTCATTGTTTCACAGTTCAATCCCTGGCATATCTGTGTCTGTAACTGACTGTACCTGGATGGGACCTCTCCAGAAAGCCCAGGAGCTGGCACTGTTTTCATCAGGCTTTGAATCCAGAGGCAGGATGGGATGCAGCATTACTTTTGGTTTGATTTAAGAACTAAATCAGGCAATTCAGATCTTGCCTCAGTTAAATGATTTTCATACAGGTTACCTCCAAGGAGGCACACATCTAGCATGGAAATTTCACAGACCTATGTATAGCATCTAAAATACTGTGAAATAATTCATCATCCCTATTTAATGCTGGCTTAAAAACATAAAAATAAATGTGTTTTTAAAAAATGAATGATTTGATTAAACATTGACCCTTTTCTGGCTGCTGGATTAATATTTCTGTGAGCTGGATTATTGATTCTTTTTCTCATCTGAATTCCACAGTCCAGTATTCTCACCTGTTGAGCCAGCTTTTAGTTAGAATGTATTAGTGGAAGAGGGACATGCCAATAATCATTAGTGTTATATTATTTAAGTGTATATATACAATTATAGATAATGATTTTGTTTCAGTCAAAAGTACCTTTATTTTATGGATTTTCTGATAGCTTTGTTTCAAAATTGATGAATTTTATTTACAGTATGAGGGTTTTTTTTGATTTATGTATAATAAACTTTGTATTTCCCCTTCTCTTGAAAAAAAAAAAAAAACAAACCTGATTGCTAAGGAAGAGAAATGTTTCTTTTTCTCTTTGGAAGAAATGTACTGCAACATTTTGATAAATGCATATATTGCTATTTTGCTGTGTTGAAAACATTAAGGTACTTGAGACCTAATACTGTAAGATTTTACTGAATAATGAAGGATATACTCTGCAGGTAAACTCAAGTAGGTAATTCTAAGTATATCATGTTTTCCATTGTTTTTGTTTTGCAGCATGAAAACCAGAAAGGAAGAAAAGTAATTTGATAGAACAAAAAAACAGTAGTGGTTTCTATGTCAGTAAACACTTTAACAACAACTGGGGGCATTTCCAATACAAAATATAGTATCATATTAATTTTCTGAGGAGAAACTTGCTCCTTTTTTGAATTATGTGCTTCTCTTTAAAAATAGAATTTTAATATTACACATTTATGCAATGCTATGTCTCATTGTCTCATCTGATTAGAAACAGGGGAATTGTCTTTCAGGCTCATATTTCACTGGGCTGAATCTTGATATCCATAACTATTAGTCTGATTCAAAGCCTCTGGAAAAAAGAGAGACGTTTAATACTTGCACATCTGATCTCATATAAGATAGAAGTCAAAAAGTTATCAAGTTTGATGATCTTCTGTCAGGACCCATCTTTGAGGGTGAAAACAAACACAGAAGGACTCCTGTATATGTGAGGCAAACTAATTTTAAAAAAAGTAATTGGAGTAGAAAAGAAGTCCGTGACCATTTTTGTTCTTTTCTTTTAAAAATAAAACTAATATCATGAAGAAAATATCTAAGGAAAGGAGATAAAGAGAAGGAAAGGACAAAAGTAGACAGTGGGAAGGAAAGATATCACCACCCATGGATCCAGCTATAACACTTGATCTTTGCAGTTTCGATGTCCTTGATCAGACTGATGGTCGTAGTTTTGATTCCTTGGGGTTAGGGGCAAGTGCAGCAGAGTTCTGTGTGTTATAGACATTCAGGCTTATGTGGGAATACTACAGAGGGTTTTTACTCTGTCTGACACAACCCTCTGGAAATGAGCTGGGGGAGCATTCCGAGATCTTTGATAGTTTGTGGCCCCTTCTAATAGCATGACATTACAGTTAGGCCCTCTTTCATGTGACTGTGTAGTTTTGCCTTATAGCAAGGCATGAAAGGTTTATAAATAAATTAGTTATCTAATAGATGGAAAAAGGAACAAAATTATTATTTACAAGTGAGCTTACTAAAGGAGGGAACAGAAATCTTATTCAGGATACTTTGAGGCAGACAACAGGCAGAAACAGGACTAAAATCTATCCATTCTACATGAAGCTTGGCAGGGCTTAAACACAGACTTGATGAGGAGTGTTTGTTGTGAGTTTATTGTTTTTTCCCTATATCTTCTGTTACTAACCCAAGAGTTTTTATAAAGATGATTTTCAGAATATGAATAATTCTCTAGGGACAATGGAGCCGTTAAATATTGGATGCATTGATAGTAAAGTGGCTTTCCACAGACTGAATGCAGCTTAAGCTAACTAGAATCCAGTCCACAGAAATGGTAAAACAAATCTTCTGCTTTAAAGTGAAACCTTTGCATTTAGTGTCTAGAGCAAATTCTGAAATCTTACTTTGAAAAGAAAAAAAAAACAGTTAAGTTTTTATATATACTGAAAAAACAGATGATTCTATGTTGATCAATCTACTAGTCTTAGGTGGTAACCTAATGGGTACGAAAATCAAGGAATGGTGACAGAAGAGGTAAAAGGGTGCAGTTAATTAGTGAATTTCTTCAGGTCATTTAAACTTGGCTCTATTAGTATTTTTCAACAACAAAAATTTCCCCATATGCACAATTAAATTATTCTTTTTATTCCCTGGGGCTTTAAATTGCATTTTGATTTTCTGCTTAATTTCAATTTAATTTATGGAATGATCAGATTTTACAGTGAAAAATACTTGAACCAGACAAAACACATTTCTTTTCCTTGACAGATGCAGGAATATAATTAGGGAAATATTATAGTATAGTGGTTAGATTCAATCACTTTCAGATTCATCCGCATGTCTCACTTGAGGTGACGTTTTTGTGACAGCTCTCCATTGTCTTTCTTCTGAGTATAATTATTTAATTAAAGTTTATGCCATAGGTCTATTAATAACATCATAGCAAATACTAGGAATTTTGCCCAAACAAGTACTGCAAGCCAGATTCTTAAGCTATTTTGGCATTTAAACAAACAGAGAAACAAACAAACAATCTATCAAAAACTGGGTTTTTTTTTTTAAATATATATTAATAGTTTTTATTATATAAAGAATAATTACAAGCCTCAAATAGTTACCTCAAGAGAAATTCAGATTTGAATTATTTTCTCTCCCATAACCTACTGAGCGTTATTTGAAATACAGGCCAGGCTAAATATCTGGAGATCAGTGCTTAGGTGGTTCACATTCGGTTTCTAGGTTAGTTAGAAATATTCCATTTCATTGTCAAAAAGCAATTCTAACTTTAATCAGGCTGAAGCGGAAAGAGTCATTGATAAGTAAAGAAAAAAAAAATGGTTTACTTTTTTCCAGCACAAATTTTTTTCATATTGGAACAAATTATTACTTATGTGTAGTATAAGGTTCAGTAGAAGGCTCCTGCCTGCTTTCCTACTGTTTTTAAAGAATTCTCAACACAAGATTGCAGATTATTTTTCTGGAATAGTTTTCTCAGGAATCTCATGTCTAAATGATACAAACTCATTGCAAGTCCGAAGACAATGTATTGTGTCACCCAGAACTACCTCCAGCGCTCGAGGTGAGGCTGCCCCAGTGCGGAGCAGAGCAGAGCGGGACAATCCCCTCCCTTGCCCAGCTGTCCCTGATGCCCCCAGGACAGGGCTGGCCCTCCCGGCTGCCAGGGCACTGCTGGTTCATGTTCAACGTGCCACTGACCAGGACGGCCGGGTCCCTCTCCTTGGCACTGCTTTCTAGAATCTCATTGCCCAGTCTGTCTGTACAGCCAGGTGTGCCCCATGCCAGGTGCAGAACGCAGGGCTTGTTGAACCTCCCATGGTTGGTGATTGCCCAGCCCTCTAAACCTGCTGAGGTCTCTCTGCAGGGCCTTCCTGCATTCAACGGGTCCTCCCAGTTTTGTATCATCTGTAAATTGGCTTAGTCCAGTCCTGTGTCCCAGTAATTTATGAAGATGTTGAAGAGCATAAGACCTAAATGATTTTGTTACATCTAGTGGAATTATATATTTTACTGAAATAAATTTTACTTTAAACAAATATGTAAATAAATAAAAATTATGATCTTATTATAATCATGCTAATTATTAAATTTTTTCCATGATACTGCTAAGATTCTGTTCACTAAGAAGAAAGTATAGCAATTGTTTTGAATATCTCATGAACAGTAAAACAGCCTCCCCAAAATCAGATGTCTGCTTGCCAGATTCAATACTGTCCTCTAAAAAAGACATACCTTTGTTCATTTTCCTTCAATTATTAAGCCTCATTTGAGTAAGGCTACATTGAAGCAATGCAAATCAAAACTCTAATCTGACCTATTTTCTAGACATATCTCTGCTTGATGAAATAACATCTGCACGTGCCTCAGGACAAAGCAAATCACACCTGCAGGCATACATACTCAGGGAGCTTCCTGAATTTCTGTTATCTAAAAAGAGATTCTAGATTACCGTTTCTAACTATGTGCTAACACTCCACAGTAGCCAAAATAGGTCTGATAATTTACTCTTGTTCACGCATACTAGTTCTTAAATGAGATTATTCTATTGAGCAAGTGAATCAACTGAGTTTTTAAATGCGAGACATTACAACAAACAGGTTCTCCAGAGTTTTTGTGACAGTGTGACTTTGTTTAGCTCTACAACTGTCAGACACAGTGTAATGCTCTTTTTCTGTCTGCAGTATTGAAGCATCTTGAGCATTTAATAAATTAATGAGTCGAGATTAAAGGGTAGAGAGTAAGCTGGAGCAAATAACTGATTATTAATATTTAAATGACTGAATGTTCAGGGACCAGAGGAAAACCACCAAGCTGGCAGAAAGCTGTGTTCGCTTTTAACCATTTGTGAAATGTGAACTCTTTGTGACTTGTAAGTGAAGATAAATTTCAGTTACTATTTCTACTAAATCTTCCTTTTTTTTAGTAGATTGTTGTTTTCCTTTTCATTATCTTCTCTGAAGATCATGAATTCCTGATCAGTCCTGATCAGACTTACTTTTTTTCTGGCAAAAGAATTGTAAGATTAGAGTAACAGGTCAGCTAATGAGTTCTACAATTCAAGACCAGCACCCAGCTGGCTACAATCTCTTCTCAGGTACCTGGAGAGAGCTATAATGTCTCCCTGAGCCTCCTTTTCTCTAGGCTGAAAAACCTCAGGCCCCTCAGCACCTTCTCACAGGACTTGTGCTCCAGACCCTTGTCTGGACCACAACCAGCTCTGTTGCCCTTGTCTGGACTCACTCCAGCCCTTCAATATCTTTCTTGTAGTGAGGGACCCAAAACTGAACGCAGGATTTGAGGTGCAGCCTCACCAGTACCAAGTACCAGGGGGACAATCACTGGCCTTGTCCTGCTGGCCACACTATTGTTGATACAGGCCAGGATGCCACTGACGTTCTTGGCCACCTGGGCACACAGCTGTCTTCTATTCCACTGGCTATCAATCTCATTGAACCTCAGACAATTGGCCTCAGCCCATTGATCTAGCCCCTCTAGATCCCTCTTCAGAGTCTTCCTACTCTTCAGCAGATCAACATTCCTGCCGACCTTGTGTCATCTGTGAACTGACTGAGGGGGCACTCATCTCCTTGTGTAGATC
>WBMY01004391.1:172376-209596 GCA_013397315.1 Donacobius atricapilla
TCTGCAGTATTGAAGCATCTTGAGCATTTAATAAATTAATGAGTCGAGATTAAAGGGTAGAGAGTAAGCTGGAGCAAATAACTGATTATTAATATTTAAATGACTGAATGTTCAGGGACCAGAGGAAAACCACCAAGCTGGCAGAAAGCTGTGTTCGCTTTTAACCATTTGTGAAATGTGAACTCTTAGTGACTTGTAAGTGAAGATAAATTTCAGTTACTATTTCTACTAAATCTTCCTTTTTTTAGTAGATTGTTGTTTTCCTTTTCATTATCTTCTCTGAAGATCATGAATTCCTGATCAGTCCTGATCAGACTTACTTTTTTTCTGGCAAAAGAATTGTAAGATTAGAGTAACAGGTCAGCTAATGAGTTCTACAATTCAAGACCAGCACCCAGCTGGCTACAATCTCTTCTCAGGTACCTGGAGAGAGCTATAATGTCTCCCTGAGCCTCCTTTTCTCTAGGCTGAAAAACCTCAGGCCCCTCAGCACCTTCTCACAGGACTTGTGCTCCAGACCCTTGTCTGGACCACAACCAGCTCTGTTGCCCTTGTCTGGACTCACTCCAGCCCTTCAATATCTTTCTTGTAGTGAGGGGTCCAAAACTGAACACAGGATTTGAGGTGCAGCCTCACCAGTACCAAGTACCAGGGGGACAATCACTGGCCTTGTCCTGCTGGCCACACTATTGTTGATACAGGCCAGGATGCCACTGACGTTCTTGGCCACCTGGGCACACAGCTGTCTTCTATTCCACTGGCTATCAATCTCATTGAACCTCAGACAATTGGCCTCAGCCCATTGATCTAGCCCCTCTAGATCCCTCTTCAGAGTCTTCCTACTCTTCATCAGATCAACATTCCTGCCGACCTTGTGTCGTCTGTGAACTGACTGAGGGGGCACTCATCTCCTTGTGTAGATCATTGAAGATACTGCACAGAACGGGCACCAACACTGAGCCCAGGAGAATCCCACTAATGACTGCCGCCAGCTGGGCCATACTCTGCCCCCAGTCATCCAGCCAGGTATTCACCCAGCAAAGAGTGTATCTGTACAAAGCCATGAGCGGCCAGTGTCTCCAGGAGAATGCTGTGTGAAACATTGTTGAAGGCTTTCATGAAGTCCAGGTTGAAAATATCCACAGCCTTTCCCTCATCTAATAGGTGAGTCACCTTGTCATAGTGTTGTCTTTTTCCCAACCTGGAAATAAACACGAGATAAACACACGTAAGGAGGTAATATTGATGCCTTCAGTTCTAACTTTCAGATTTTCCAGATTCTATACTGTATTGGTATATAACTCGGAACTTTAGCAAGTTCTCTTCACAGTGTAGTTAGACTTTGTATGAGGTGTTAGCAGGTTCGCTTCACAGTGTAGTTAGACAAGACAACCCTTTTACAGACTGAGAACAAAGGACACCATTGCAGCTTCAGGCCCAAAAAGCATAAACAGTGAATTGAGGAGAGCAATCTGGGAGGATGGGACTTCATAACCTGAAGCTGTTAACCCCAGTATGTAAATGGACCAAAACTTATAAAAGCGTGAAAAACTCGTGACCCCTCATCCATCTTGGGTGGAGCCTCAGCCAGGGTCTTGTGCTGCCCAAGGGTTATCCTTTGAAGGCCTTTCTCTAATAAAAACCTACTTTATTCCTTTAACACTGTCCAGCCTCTGTTCTACGTAGCCTTCCAAGGGTATATAAGAGCAGATCTTTACTTGAAAGCCTCCAAGGGCAGTTATAGAAAGCTATACACAAAAGCCCACTTCCCCCAGGGGTGAGTACATTTTTATAGGTTTTAGGAAATTAGCACAATTGATAAAAAGCACCAATTCAGAGAAGTGGTGATGCAATTCCCCTCCAGGTCAAGCTCCTTCTCTGGAGTGCCTGCTTCAGCACTGGCTGTACTTTGTCCATGAGAATGTATCTCCAAGAGTTGTTCTCAGCCTTGGTTCCCAGGAAGAACCAAGATAGCACTGGAGCCTTGTACCCCCCGGGCTTGGAGCTCTGGAATTTGTTTTGTCTTTCTGCTTAAGGAAAGCCATGGAAAAGCACTGGGGAAACTAGCCATTAACACAATAGCCTTACAGAGCTACAAATATATACAGACAACATATAAAAGACAAAAGGCAAAAGCCAAATGGCATCAATAGGAGATCAGGCTGGTCAAGAAGCATGTGCCTTTCATAAACCCATGTTGGTTGGAACTGATGTCCTGGTGCTCCTGCACATGCCTCATGATGGTACATAAGATGATCTCCATAATCTTACCCAGCAGCAGATCTGTTCCCCAGATTCTCCATCCAGGCCTTCAGTTATCCAGTATTTGCAATGATATTTTTATGTGGTTGCTAACAATTTATTTTGAAATAGAAAATAGAAAATTATTACTTACTAGTAAGTAAGATAACTTATTATTTACAGAGAAATATCTAATAATTCAGACTTTATATGTGTGTGCGTTTAACTTTTCCCCCTTATATATGATAATAATGGCATCACACGGAGGCATAGTTAAGATTTTTTTTATCTGAGATATAACTATTAAAAAATACCAAAATCTGTACTATTTTTCTTAATCTTGGGTTTGTTTTGCTCCTCTGTTGTTGCAATTTCACCCCAAAGTTGTTTGACTGATTTCAGAGGATAAATTTATTCTTTGAAAAAAGAAACAAGACTCTTACTTTTCTGCTGTAATCTCAACTAGAAGCAAGCTATGTCCAGTTTTCTCTTTCTCTATATTCACAAGAGATGCACCCCAACAGGAATGTGTTTGAGAGAGATACAGCATACCAAGAGCCCAATATTGACACTATATGCATTTCAGAAGGTTTTGCTACAGTTAGCCTTGAACAGTCTTTTGGTCCTTTAAAATTTCCTATTGACAATGTATTGTGTGAAAGTTTTAAATTGTATTTTAAATATTGAGTCAGATTTATTCCCCATCAGTGTTTAGCTCAATAGAGTTTCAAGCCTGTTGATGGCTGTTTTCATGACTTTGCTGCAAAGAAACAGTGGAAAACATTTATATACAAAGGAAAATGCAGTCCTATATGCTAACTCAATTTATGAGCTCAGTTGTCAATACTGATTAGTTCTAATGTCTTCATTTCATTTCATCCTTAAATCAGAAAAAAATACTTTGCCTTTCCTTTTATTCATTATGTTTGTCAATACATTCATCATTGTACATGTGTTCACATGAGAAATTCCATGATTTAAAGTCATTTTGTGCCAGTTGTTTTGCACTAAGTTTTGTTTTGGAGTGAACCAGTTTGTTCCCTGAGACAGGTCAAGGACTAATTCTGCAGAAGGTTCACAACAGAAAGTGTTTTAGAGGTATAATTGAATGCCCTTGTCCTGCAAGTTCTAATGATGGCCAAATCAAATATATTTATAAAAGTGAATTATTTAGTAAGACAAATGAACATATAAAATATAACAGAGGAAAGATCTTAATCAGAAATACTACACAGGGTAAAACTAAAAGAACTACTAGTAGATTACAATATAACATAAAATAGTGCACTATATGAAGAAACTCATATTAAAGCTAGAAAAAGAAAGAATATTGTTTAGAAGCTGAAGGTAACTTAGCACCAAAATGAAGATAATGTACACAGATTCCTTCATTTACTCCTGGGGAGTGACTGTGAAATATGCATGCCTATTCATTTGAGAAATCCACACATTTCCAGGAAAATTATGGAAGATTTCTGCTTTGTCAAGTTTGGTATGACTTTTGTAATTATAAAGTGAGTGGCTGTCAGTCAAAAATTCAGCTTATCTTGTCAAATCTAATTTCAAAAATAAGATGTGTATTGGTAGTTAGGAGGTGCCAGACCAGTGTTAACCCCACGGTGCCAAAATAAGTCACTACAATACAGTTTGTACAGCCTGAGTTATTTGATCAGTTAACAAAGGTTTTGGCGGGGGGTAAGATGCCCTGCTACACTGGGTCTTTGTGCCCTTTGGCAGTGCAGGTACAGCCCCTGGCTGGAATCTCCAGTCTGTTAGAGTGACTTAAGTCACCTTCAATAAGTTGTTTCATATGAGATAGACTCATAGCAATTTCTCACCTCACAATGACTACAGGAGGATAAATATCTCAAACTGAGAATGGATGTGGTCTTCTGTCCCTGTAAGAGTGACCACTAGTTTTCTATCATACAAGACACAGATTCATGAAAGGGGCCATCTCCTAGGAGCAGGTGCCTGCAGAAGAGCCCCCCAGACCTCCAGGGACAGATCTGTCACAGAAGATGATCTCGTCATCATCAAGGTAAGAGATGATGTTGTGACATGCCACTGCCATAGCAGGGACCCATGTCTCCTTTTTTGGCTGCTCTGTCTCACTCCGCAGCCACTGTCATTTCCAGCTGGTGGGCAACAGGGCTGTGACAACAGGAATAAGAAAGCACATTAATGCCACTCTCCTGGAGACTGCAGGCATGTGTCAAATGTCAGTGGGTAGATACTGTGGTGCTGAGAGCAACTACAAATGGGCTGATCTTCATAATTACATTTAAATACACCAGGACACCAACAGCCGTGGCATTTGGACTGTATTCCAAGTGCTCAGAAAAAAACCCATTAATTAGGCCAATAAATGAGAATTTGAATGATTAATTATTTCACCTAATGTCTTACTGGTATTAATGCATTCTTAAGTACTCTTCTGGTTAAAAGTAAGGGTCTTGGTAACGAGTAACATCTCAGCCTGAGAACATTATAAGGCTCAGATGAAATAAGGACTAACATGACGGAGAATACCTCTTATACTATGTATCAATGAATTCAGTAGGTATTTACTTCTGCTGTTGTTGGGGACTCACATGCTTTGGATGTCAAGGTGCATACCCTCATCCAAAACAGGAGAAAACAGTGTCTATATGTATTGCAGGAGAAGGAGGAGGAAAAAAGGATGTTACAGAATGATCAATGCCATAGCCTATTGTATTGCAAGAACAACATGAGTCATTTGTCTGAAAAAGTCAATCAAGTAACCTAAGTAGAAGGTGCTTTGCCTCAAGTAAGTGGCTTGTTTTAAATCTCCTTTATTTTTTTTTTTCCTGGTCGCTATGTGGAAAATAACTTAATACAGGGCTCTCTACAGAGCCAAAAAAGAGTACAAAATAAAAGTATCAATTCCTGCAGCCTATATTTGTTTGTCACACTGAGGGAACTGCCTCATATAGCTATTGCTGTTCAAATGGTGGCCTTAAAAATTTAGAAATTTTAAGAGAAAATGATGGCAAGAAAACTCCTACATCTCTGTTTCTTGGGTTTTTATGTCAACCCCACACCCCTCCCCACCTGGTATGGCTTTCGGGCTTTTTCAACATTACAGAGTGTTTTTGCAGAGTAATTTGTATTTGTCAGGACAATGGCTTGGGGGTTATGAATTGTAAGGTGGATACTTCGGTATACATTGGAATTGAAAAGCCAAAGCTTTCTTGAAAAGCCAAGAAAGTAAAACTCAAGAATGGAGATGTTCAGTCTTGCATTATCTCTTTTCTCTTACCCTTTTTTTTTCTCCCTTCCCCTGCCTTTCCATACATTCTAGCATTTGCAGTCACTGCAGAGAGGTTTTTTTCATTTTATGATAAAACCTCAACAAATAGGCTACAGTGACAGAAGTGCATGCATTATATTATCTAACATTTTCAAGAATGGTAATGAACAGTTTTCTCCCACTCATAGTACTAAGTTTAGAATGTGACTATTATATAGAGAAAATCACTTTATTTGTAGCCATTCTCACATGTAAAAATTACACCCTTTTGATTGTCTGTGTATTTTCTGTTTATTTATCTCAGAGACTGAACCATCAGAGGGCACGATCACATGGACATTGTCTGTCTTCTGATGGCTACTTTGATATTCCCAAATAAAACATTAATGGCAAAAATATATGTATTCAATAGAACATCTGGGAAAGCGACCTGATTTTGGCTGAAGTAGAGCTAATTTTCTTCATAGTAGCTGGTACAGTGTTGCATTTTGGATTAAGGATAAGGATAATGTTGGTAATACATGGATGTTTTCATTGTTCCTCAGCAGAGGTTATCCAAAGTCAAGTACTTTTCAGCTTTTCATGCTGTCTCACCACTAGAGATGCTGGCAGTGCACAAGAAGCTGGAAGGGGATGGCACAGCAGACTCCAGCAGACTAAACGGATATTCCATACCACATGAAATTATGGTCAGCATATAAATAAGAGAAAAACTGCCGGGGGGCTAGTGCCTGGTGGGGCACTGCCTGGGAACAGGTTGAACATCAGTCTGTCAGTGATGAATAATTGCTTTCCACTTGCAATGCTTGTTTTTCTTGAGTTTCAATTCTCTCTTGTTTTGTTATTTACCCTTTCATGATTATTTTTGTTATTATTATTATTATTATTATCATTGTTTTATTATTAAACTGCACATTATTTGATTTATTAAATCTCAACCCACAGGTTTTTTCATTTTATTCTTCCTATTCTATCCCCCATCCCATGGGGGAGGAGTGAGCAAGAGACAATGTAAGGCTTACAAATGTGCTATAAATGAAACATAATGAAATTTAGACAAGAAAAAATAATCTACACTTTCCATAATAGCTCTGATTTTAGAAAACTTAGATTATTATTATAATTTTAAAAGGCATATTAACATCATGGCAAAATATAGGTGAAAACCCACTTTGAAAAAATTGCAAAATATTCTGCATTTTATCTCAGCCATCTCTCTAGGGGTTTTTGTGGAGTCACGTGTGAAAATATCTGGCAAATTTTCTCAATCAGATTTTATATTAAGATGTACTGTGAGGCATTTGGTATCAGATATTGATAGTTATTCCTTTTCAAAAATAAAGAGGCCTTTCAGAGACCAGTTTTACATAGTGGTTTTTAATATAACTTTTGGTAGGTTTTTGGCACTCTAAAAATCACACATAATCAAAAAGATTCTGATACTAGTTCCAATAGTCTATCTCTTATATTTTCTAGTGATCAGGACAATGGCAGAAGTCTTTTTTTTATTTGTTATGATAGAGTATTCAGCAAAATTTTAATAACATATTGCTATATCAACATGGACACAACCAGTTCAGTCTTCGCTGCATTAATTAAAAGAGTGTCTAAAACAAATGAGAACCACAGAATGAGAAAGAACTACAGGCACCAGTTTTGGAAGACCATAAGGTAAGAAATCTGTACTGTTGCATTTTATTCTCTGAAAAATGTGAAGTTAGTGTTTGCATTTGGTTGTGGATAACTCTCACCACTTAGACCAGAGTAAAACTTCAGCGTAAGTCCAGTGCTCTTTGTACTGGAAAAGTGATTTCTGACAGCAGCAAACAGACAAATATAGAGGGTCAAAATCAATTATGCCTGTATGCAGATATATTTTTATACAGATGTCAATAAAACTCCATTTGAACAGTCACAATAAATATGAGTTCCTGACTGAATAAATACAAGTAGACCTTCTCTTGTTTTCATCAACATACTCCACACATTATTTTTCAGCTCTATAGGCTTTAGCCAATTAAGTTACCTATTTTTTTCTTTTGAAACATTTTCTGATGCACATTCATAACTCAGACTATTTTACACTTAGAAATGAGTGGAATGCATTCATGTTCTCTTTGCTTTGATTTTTGTACAGTTTATGATGCACAGAGAATTGGAAGTCTGGTTAATCCCTAAATAAACTACTAGAAGAGGATTCTATTAAGGTATTTTTAAGTGTTAACCAATTTTAATATTGCTAAGGTTCTCTCCCTGCTTTTTGTTGCTTTTTTTCCTTTTTTTTTTCCTATCCTGTGGTTTTTTTTCTTCTAGCCTGATGTTATTTGTTCCTGTAAAATGGTGAAACCTATATTTTTAACTTCCCCACTAAGGACATAAAATATCTGCAAACTCTGGGAACCACAACTGCATTTTATAATGTCTTTAACTTGCATTAGGTTATTCGCATCTTTTTTCTCTAATGACCATAAATCAGCTTCTGTAACAGTTCCTACCAATTCATTTATTTATAGTGGTGGATGTCCTAGGTTACAATGTNGAGCATGTCAATTTATTTTTTTCTGTTGGGAGATATGAATTATAACCTACATGATATGAAAATATGACCATATTTTTACTGTTTTGTTAAAAAATTTCTTTCCTGACACACTAGATAGTATATACTTGTTTTTGCATTTCATAATGTAACAAATAACTTGGAACCCATGTTACATATAGAAATAATTTATATAATTCAAACAGTGTGGAAGCCACAGGTGTGTTTGTGGACGAACTGGTTTCACAGGATGTCTCCTGATGCTGTGACTAGTGCTTTGGGTCATTTTCCTTCACTTTTCCACCAGTTTAACTCCATTGGAGAAGACCACCACATTTTTTAAGCATGTTTTACCACTACTGAAGCCATGTTGGCTATAAAAAATCACATTCATATTTCCATGTGCCTTAGCATATTTTTGAGAAGGATCTGCTCTGCATTATTACTGAATACAGACTCAAACAAACAAAATACTGCTTAGATGCAACATTTAGAAAGGAATTTGAATGTGGCAGAATTTTTACCACACAAAGTTAACATACTGCCCCAACAGCAAAACCTTTCACAATAAAGCTTCAGTACTCCCAAACTTTATACTGGTACCAGGACAAACTCTGAAGAATATAATATAGCAACACATTCTGCTATTTTCTTCTGGTGAAAAACATTTGCATTTTGAGCCCCTTTACATAACCTATGGAGCCATTGTGAACAGGAAAAAAGTGCAGGGTAATTTGGGACTTTTATCTTCTGTAGAGAGCTTGAAATGCATTTAAAATAGTCTTAATATATTTCATTCCTAGTTTGTTTTCCTTCTTTTTTTTTTAAAGGGATTTATCAGAGCATAGGGAAGTTGAGGTCATGATATTTTTTTTTCCCAAGGAAGAAGAAAAGAACTTAGGATTCCACAAAAAGATCTTTGCTTCCAGCATGAGTTTTTTTCCATAGAGTACACAGGACTTCAAATCATAGAACAGTTCTTGCTTAGCTGGACTTTCAGAGATGCAGGACAAAAAAAAGAGACAAAAAAAACAATAGATGAATTGTTCCGTTTAATTTTTCGTTGTACTAATATGTGCATTTTATGTCAATATTTTTAATCTGATCTACATTTGAAGCCTTTCAAGAAAGAAATTGCTTTGGAGTGCTGCAGGATATTCAAGTAAATAAGCATAATGCAGAGATGCTTCTTTACCCTGTACTCTTCTACCACTCATGTAAGTAATATTCAAACCTATCCCAGTGATAACATTATTCTAATCAGATCACGTCTGTTATGAGAAGAAATCAAATGAAATGCTTTTGCAGCCTTCAAGGGAGACATTTCTAGCTATCAGAGACATCCATTCAGTTGTCTTTTTATTTTAGTATGAATTATTTTTGTCTAGAATAGGCAAAAGATCCATTTCTCACATATGCTGCTCAATTATTTATACTCAAAACAGCAGTAATCCTTGTCACTCTGGGCTATTTACTGCTGTTTCTTTGTTATCAAAAATTCAGTGATAACTACTTTAGTAACAAAAATCAAAATATTAAAACCCAGTTATAATAGATGAAGCAGTTATGGAGATAAACATAACAACCGATTTAGAAAATTTAGTATGTGTTTCTTGTAAACAGTGCAGTGAATACTACTAAGATTTAGTTTTGTGTTCCAGGGAAGATTGTTTTCCTCTAAAACTTCAACACTTTATAAACTCTCTTATTATGTTAAGATCTAAATGAAACACAGCAGATGTTGAAGTAGAAAACAAGGTTCACATTGGTTTGACTATAGGCTCTTTAAAGAAGCACAAGTTTGGCTGTAATATATTTCAGCAATATTTAACAGACATATTACTTCTTTATGTGTCATTTAATACCAGAACTTTTCTATGTGTGCATATTACAACTAACAGACTCGTAGAAAGCATTACCTCATTTACAAAAAGAAGAGAGGTCAAGACTCCGTGCTGTTGGTACTGCTGCTGGTAGTATTTAGATTCAAAAACTGTTTTGAGTTGGAAGGAACCTTAAAGATCATCGAGTTCCAACCCCCTGCCATGGGCAAGGACACCTTCTACTAGACTGGGTTGCTCCAAGGCCCATAAAATGGCCTTTGGAATCACCAAACCCAGCATCACCAGGGGGTCAAAAGTGGTGATTGTCCTCAGAGTTGGTGCAGCCTCACCTTCAGCACTGGGTGGAGTTCTGGGCCTCACCATTTAGGACGGATGTGAAGGGGCTTTAATGCACTCAGACGAGGACAGGAAAGCTGGTGAAAGGACGGGACAGTAAATCCTATGAGGAGGGTCTGAGGGCATGTCCACTTTGGAGAAAAGTGGAGTAAGGGGAAACCTCATTGTTCTCTGTAGAGAGGAGGGTACATGGAGAGAGTGGTGCTGTTTGACACACCATTTACTGAAATTCATCCTACAGAAACAACTGAAGCCCAGGGGGAAATATCTGCCAATGAACTGGAACTAGATAATACACCAGATGCTTTTGTTTGGATTGCTAAGTACTGGATGAGTGCCATTACACATGATGTAATCTGTTGCCCTACATATATAGAAATCTAAATACTAGCATCATATTTACTGAATTTTATTCCCTTTGTATTTTCCTGTTACACAAAGCATATATTTTCTGCTCTCACTGGAAATTCTCGTAGTTAGAGACCATGTTTTTAATCTATACTGGACCAAGGAATCTTGTCAGTATTTAGACTCTTTGTGACTACAGTATATAAATGTTTTATGTACCAAATGCTTGAGGATAAAATGATCTAGCTTTTCTTTTTCGTTAACCTGTCAACAACATAGCATGTCACAGCATAAAGGCTGTTGTGCAGAGGCTGACCAGATTGCTACATAATGCTGCAGGCTTCGTGCTCAGTAATACAGTTCCTCCTGGTAACGGCTTCCCACAAGATTTTAAATTAAATTCAAACCTGCTGTTTCTGTGGTGCTCCAATATCATAGAATATTGATATAATATTCTATGACTTCTACCCACTGCCTTACTGAGCAGCTTCATAAAATGCTCATGGTTTGTCTCCTTTTCTGTAACACATGGAGAGACTACGAAAATTCATCCTTCTGTTGATTTTCATAGAATAATGTCAAACAAAGGTTAGGAGCAGTACCATATTGTAACTCACCTGTGTCTTTAATGTATTTTGGGGTCTGAAAAGAACCTCTCAGTGGGGGTTCTGAGGAGAGATAATTAAACTGAGACAAAGATGAAGCCAAAGAAATTTGGGGAGAGATACTAGAAGTATAATGAGACATTATCCAATGTATTGCTAAAAAAACAAGGAAACTGGACTAGACCCTGGCAGTTCTTTGTATTCTAGACTTTCTAGTACATTGCTGTTATGAAATACAGTACACCTGTATGTATTTTCTTTCCAAATTTCTTTTCCTAATGTGGTTAAAAAATGACACCTATATATCTTCCCAAATCTTTTATGTTTAAAATTTACTATCATTCTAAATCAGAAGGACACCTTGTGAAAATGAACATAAATTTTTCAGAACTCTGGACAGCCTTTTGTTTGGTTGTTTGTTTTTATAACTGTGTAGATATCATGGTCTCTGTCTCTCAGAATGAAACCATTTATTTCTACATGTTTGTTCACATAGTTGAGTATAGAAAGAGGAAATATACACATACCTATAATAAAATAAATAATGAACCAGGGAAAATCGATTGATGTACTGACAGAGAAATAAAAATACTTTTGACAAATTAACAGAACTTCTTGGCTTATTGTCCTGGTTAGAAAAGACAGGTGTCTGCTAGGGAGGGCAAGACCTCCCTTTGGAATGGAGAATTCAAACCCCCTCCCTCCAAATTATTAAAACTTTGACATTAAATCGGCTCTCAGGCAAGGATATGGGGATAGGAATAACACCTCTTTACTAATACGTATAAAAAGGCAAACAAAGAACAACAACTACAGTGTTAATGATAAACAAAACCCGGAACCTCGAGGGGCTTTTGTTTCACAAAACCCGGGGCAGTCTGGTCTCGGTGGAGAGCTCTGAGAGCGTCAGGCTGGAACGATGGAGAATCCTGGGCTGGTGGGATGTACTAAAGCTCCACGGTGGTACCTGGAACGGCAGAGATGTCCCAGCAGGGCAGGGCAGGGCAGGGCAGTGCAGGGATGCAGCGTATCCAAAGCGGTGCTGAAAAAAAGCAGCAGCGGTGGGACGGGGCCGGCCCCACTCCAAGCAGCGCAGGAGGAGAGCTCAGAGTTCCCGGGCACACGAGGAGATGATGGGAGATTTCCTCAGGACCGGACCCGGTGATGGCAGTGAGAAACTCTTCCTGCAGCTGGAGCGGCCTGACCCTTCTCTCTCCGATGCCGAGAGCAAGAGAGCAAAGCTGCCCCCCACCCCTGCCCTTTACCTCCCAAAACCTCGTGGTATCAGGTATCACCTTTTTCCCTCAGAGAGAAAAACTCCCTGAGACCAAAAACAAAAGGCCTGGTCCCAGACACTTGTATTGTTTTGGTCAAGCATCCATAAGTACCCAGCAATTAGTCTCCTAGCGACTTTGTGGGGAAAAATTCTATAGGAAAAAAAAAAAATCTAACCTCCGACACTTATTAAAACTGAATTTTGTCCCAGATATAGAGGAGTGCAAAAAATCATGGGAAAATTCAGATGAGAGGGATTCTGCAGGTTTTTTCAAAACTAGATAAGTTTGCCATGGGTCTCATGTAGTTCAGTTCTGGAAGCATCCAGGAATTTTTATCTCGAGGCTTCTGTTAGAAACCTGCTTTGGGACTTCACCATTCTCATGGTGGAGAGTTGCATTGCTATATCTGGCTGCAACTTTCCTTCCTGCAAGTTGTGACCTCTTGTTGCAACTTGTGAGAAGTATCTTACCATGTTCTCTCACGCTGCACCTCAAGGAAGAGTCCGGTTCTTGCTGCTGTATAATCTCCCTTTATATTGCAGAAAATGGTAGAAAGATTTGTTTGCAGTAGGTGGTGCTGGTCTGTGACCAACCCCGTCAGAAAGGCACTGAGACTCTGTGAAGTATCATTTAAACTGTTGTTTTGGAGTTAAAGAGAGAATAGCACAGATAATCTGACATTCTTATAGATACCGGATATCTAAATGATACCCTGAATTCATTCTATAACTGCTCAATATGTACCCATTGGCAAGATAAGGTTTCAGTCTTTCAAAAAAGTTATGCATAAAAAAAGAACTAAGTTTGGGTGTTTCACACTTACTTCCTCATTCGGAGGGCTTGGGGCTCATTTCTTTAAATCAACAAGTCAGCATTTTTTATAAACAAGAAAACTTTTCATTTTCTTCAGGCCAGAAAACTTTATAGCCTGAAGGGAGTAAAGGTAAACTGACATGTTCTTATATTTATCATAGCATTAATATTAAATAATATCCACTAATTTTGTCATTAAAACTCTTCTAAGAAAGAAATAGCAACTATTGCAGGTACTTCTTGTTTTGTCACTATATGTGCCTACTATTTTCTCTCTTTATCTTATATAGATGTAGGACATTTAATATTGCTAAACAAGTGAAACTCAATCTTGGCTTCAGTAAGGTTTTTGAGACTCTCTCAACATCTAGGATTTCACAAGGAATGGTCTGGAAGCTTAAGTTCATTCATTTTTTCTGTTTATTTTTTTTTCTACTTTCTTTTCTTACCATTCAATATTAATGTAGGTGCAAAGTAAAGTTATCAGTATCCCACAGGAGATTTTTGACCCTTTTGGATTTAGACTGCTTGATAATCTAAGAAATCTACCCCAAAATTACTTCAGTGGAATCTTTTTCATGAAAGGTGGATAGTGTCTAAAATCAAAATAGGAGTGAAAGTCTTCTCTTACCTTACTTTCCAATATAGTTGTTATAAAATTATAGGCTATTAAAGACTATCTTTTATTTTTTGCAAATACGGAACGATTTAAATTATTTACCATTCATATTTCAGCTGTCCTGGGTGTGTCCCCTCCCAGCTCCTTGTGCAGCCCCAAACTGTTCACTGCAGGGGTGGGGTGAGGAACAGAAAAGTCCTTGAAGCCATATAAGCACTGCTCTGCAGTAACTAAAGCATCCCGGTGTTTTAGAACTATTTTCAGAACAGATCCAAAACACAGCCCCATATCAACATACAAGAAAATTAATTCTATCCTAGCAAAAACCAGCACAATATATCATTGAGGATTTGGCCACCAGAGAACAAAATGTGAGTATGCAGCCAAGAAGCCTGTGAGATTCATCTTGGCTGCACATTTCCTTAACTTTTTACCAATTCAATTTGTAGGAAAATATTATGCAAGTGTTGTTAATGATTACAGAGGGATTACACAATGGGATTTACATGTACCTAGACACCTAAATCCAATTAACCTTTATTTCAAGTGCCTTTAGGTTTTCCTGAAATGTCTAACCTAAGAAAATACTCCAACTAGAAATAATAGAAAAACACATGCAAACTTTGACAGAGAACAGTAAAATTAAAAAGTGGAAAACTTCTTTTTATCATGCAAAATAAAATGGTTTCAAGTTTACATTATTGCTTTTCCTTTTTGCATGGAAAAATTTCTGTCAGTTTTGCATCTACTGCTATCCCTGCCTTTTTATCCTTCTTATTCTATGCTGCAGTTGTTATCAATCATCCAGAATCTTTGCTCATGTTGAAATACTTACATAGCCTTTATGTATAGAATATGTGAACCTAAATTCCTATTTCTTTTCTAATATGGTCTTCCTGTTGCTGTGAATCATAGAGCAGCCACCAATGACATCAGTCTGCAACCTGGCACTGAAAATGTGTACGAACAGTATTCCTACTACTATGACTCCTTCCTTGGTTTCAAAAAAAATGTTAAGGAAACTAAAATTAGATTTGACTTGACTTCTAAGCCATCCCCAGGCAGAACAGGCCCAGCTTTCTCAGCCTTCCCTCATAGTAGAAATGCTCTATTCCTTTATTCGTCCTCACGGGCCTTCACTGGTCTCTCTCCTGGATGTTCATGTCTCTGTCTTGTACGGAGGAGCACAGAACTGGAAACAGAACTGCAGGTGTGTCCTCACCAGTGCTGAAGAGATGGAAAAGGTAACTTCCCTTGACCTTCTGGTAACGCTGTTCCCAGCACAGTCCAGGTTGTTGTTCTACTTCCTTGTCACCAATGAGCATCCCTGGGTCACGTTCAAACTGCTGTTTACCAGGACCCCAGAGGCTGCTTTGCCACTCTGCCTTCCAGCCAGTCAGCCCCCTTCATGTACTCATGCGTGGAATCATTCATCCCTAAAGAGCACAACTTCTCAAGCTTGGAAAGTGAGTTCACACTGTTCCATTTCAAATCTTGACGCTCCCTGCTTGTTTTGAAATTGATCATGTACTAAGTGATAGATTTGATCAAGATACTGAAACCAATCAACTATTTATACTGGTAAGCCTCATGCATGTGCCAGAACAGATTAAAAAAATATATCCTGTGGCTTCATACAACCATTGAATACCAGGTTGGAAAAGACCTCTAATATCATCTAATCCAATATTTCTTGGCAAAAGCACAGTCTAGCTGTCCAGCTGAATCACAAAATTGTCCAATTCCGGGGAATCCACGGCTTCCCTGGGGAGATTATTCCATGTCTTATTTCTCCTGTGAATTTTTTTTTCCTCCTGTATTCAATCAGAAACTCCCCAGAAGTGACCTATACCCATTGCTCCTTGCCTTTTCCACAGCCCTTTGTAAAAAAGGGAGTCTCCACCGTCTTTGTAACCAGCTTTTAGATACCTGTAAATACTGGAATACTGTGATAGATATCCTCTAAGCTTTCTTTCCTCAAGGCTGAACAAACAGTTCTCTCATCCTTTCCTCAAATATCAAGCTTGCCAGTGTTTTGATCCTCTCTGTGTCACTTTTCTGGACCCTCTTCAGCCCATCTACATCTGTTTTGTGGTGGGACCGTGGCTGAAATAATGGATCAGAATAAAACTCAGTAGAGCTATGGATATTATTAAAAGGAACAAAACTAGTCTACCAATTTCTTCCCTTTTAATGTCAGAGTAGCTCTAATGCCACCTGATACATTGAAACTAATCACAAGTGGACATAGAAATCTGGTATAAACTGCACTTATATATGTATGAGTGTCTATGTGCACACAAAAGTAGTGTACTTTCTTCCTTTCTGTGCCTAAAATATAGATGGTGATGCTAAAGTGAGTCTGTATGAATTAATTCTGTTTACCAAAAGATTCAGAGCTCCAAATTACTTAAAAAACATATTAGCATTGTGTGCATCCATTTTTTATCATTATGCAAGTGTTTACCATGTGCACATCAGTAGCAATTTTTATTAGTTTCCTTGTCAGTGATGACAATATTGAACAGAATCAAGACTAAAGCAGTCCTCTTGGAAATCTCCCTTTTGAAACTGATATACCATTTGCAGTAATACTGGAAATCATGTAGTCTATTCTTAAATATAGCATATAGTGCCAATTCTTTATCATAATGCCATGTTTTACTTAGTCAGCGCTTTTCAAAGTCTGACTATTTTCATTTCTTTTTTCATAAAAACTAATAGTTGCCAGCCACATAGATTTTTCAAGGTTTAATTCCCACAAAATCTCTTTCATCCTTTAGTTATTTATCAATTTCCTGTTCTGTCTAGGGCTGCCACTACACCATGAGTCTTTTCATCTTCATTTGCTGAGTACTGAAAGTAGTACAGTAGAGTACCAATCTCTTTATGTCTCTGGAGTTGAAAATGGGCATCAGCAGAAAGGAAATAATCTAAATCAACTCTTTTACTTTACAAAAAGTGTTGTTCTGCTTACAGATTGCCTCTTATACACTTCTGTGGTATTCATGGGGTGGCTTCTGCATGGTTCTAGTTCTATAAAGTAATGTAGGATATGAACAAGATACTTCTGCCTGCAGCATTTCTATTGTCCCAAGTTGATGAAGTGATGATAACAGTATCAACTTTCAAATGTTAAAATAAGCTTATACATTCAGAATCAAAGCCATGTGATATACCTGTGCAACAGTATTCTGCTGCAGTTTGTAGAACACACATGGAAAGTAGTAATTTGATATTGTTCTGGCCTCCTAATATTTCAGGCAGCTTATAAAGAAAGGCTGATTTTTGCAGTAGATTACAGATATTCACAGGAATTCATTCTGTGGTTTCCTATGGGATTGTTGGTATTGTGAAGTATTCAACGTAATGGATAATTTACAGAGCAGGTGGATTTAACCTTCATGAGGAAGTGACTTTTTTGACCTTTTTCTTCATAGTCTCTCAGCTAATGAAGGGAAGATCTGCTATGTCTGGCAATCTTTGAGAAAGTTCAGTGGTTGGAGATCCATGCCCTTTTATTCAATTCAGCCTCCCTCAGACACAAAGATATTGTGTATAACATGCGGGATTTTTTGTCCTTTTGTACTGACATTATGCAGTCCCTCAGTCTTTCAGCATCTTCATTCTTTTAACTGAAGAATGATCTAGCCACACCTGAGAAAAGATCATTAAGTACCAATGTATTAATACATTACAATTCTAAATAAATGTAAATAATAAAAAACTTAAAGGAAATGTACACAGTTGGCTTTATATAGTTCATAAACTCATCACATTTTTCACCTATTATTACAGAAAAAATCATCTCTCATAGCAGTAAGAATTGATAGGAAATTTTAATATTTCAGCAATCACAAGTCACATTTTCATCTACAGAAAAACAATCTAAAGTTGGTCAAAACATGTTTGTTTTAACCTGTGTCTTTCAATATCATTAGATAAGAATTTGAGAATCAGATTTTGTCTTATTCATGATTTTTACTTGATTTTTTTGCTCTAAGAGATACTCTAATATCAGTGCTTTCTACATGCACAGCATTATTTATTCATATCTTCTTAATGTTCCTTATTAATTCTGTATTAGTGATTGATTTGATTACACTTTTTTCAGTGTAGACCATGAAATTAGTTTAATAACTAAAAAAATAATCTTTGAGACACCGCACAGGAAGACCTGCAAAGAGTATACAAATTAAGAATTTATAATATAATTTAATTTAAGGAGATGTTAAAAATTGCTTGTATTCTAATAAGTCCTTCAAAGAAAATGTGGCTTGTTACCTCATTGATCTTCTGTGAAGATTCCCAGGGCTTCAATTTTAAACGCTTTGTAAAGGTCTTGTTAATTGCTTGAGCAATTTTGGTCGTATCAGCAGTGCTTGCCATCAGATGCAGCTGTTCGTGTCTCAGTACCTCTGATCCTTCCCTGATCCCCACAGTACAGATAGGAGACAGCGATACCTGCATAATACTCCTCAGTTCGGGGTAGCGTTGGTCCTCTTATGTCTGAGCTAAGTCCCAACATATCCTTGGTGGAAATGAACAGCCTTACCATTTCACAGACATATGACACAGGGAAGGCAGCACCAGGCAGTCTTTGTGAGAGATGGGCTGCATCTTACAGCTTTCTTGTTCCTCCGGTGTTTGGCACGGGTAAATTATTGCAAATGACTATTTGCTGACTAAGTACTGAAACAAGAGACCTGCTGAAAATTAAACTTCGTAAATATTAATTTTATATTATGTCATGGAATGTAATAGTAATGGTCATGCTCCTCGCTGTTAATTGCTCTTCATTTTTTAGATAATACAATTGAAAAATTACCCATTTCAGCTGAAGTGGAACTCTTTAGCTTTGTTGGTGCACCTGTTTTGAAATTTAAGTTGCAGGGTGTACAACTGATGACAGCTGACAGTAGTTTTACTTTAATTTCATCACAGATGCTCCTCATTTATGTTGCTGAATGTGAAATCAGAATTAGGCCCTCAAGAGTATTTCTTCATCAAACAATGCTCGTGTTGCAAAACCTACAAGGTTGCCCATCAGACAGGGTGGGGGAAGTCATGTAAAGACACAGTCTAGTAGGAAAAACTATCTGAAAAAAAATGCATGTATTTTTATAAATGAGAAATATGTATTTATAAGTGTCTTCAAGATACTTTGGGAGAATATGCCATTTCTCTGCAGGTAAGGATGGGGCCAAAGTAAAGAAGCCTTGAAATTCAGCCAGTGCTGCAATCACTAAACTTTGGTTAAACTAGGCATTTTATCTCCATTTCAGCTACTGACTGACATTAAGGAGGAAATAAATGGCTAGCAGATACAGACTGTTTGCTGTGAAACTGGAAATCTAAATTCAAGAATTCTTATTTAAACTTTTTTCACTTCTCCTGGCTTGTCATGAGTGAAAAATAGTGATCAAGGCTAAAAAAAATCAATTCATCTGGAGACTGCTCAAGGAAGTGTGACAGGGTAGACAGCCATGGACCTGTTGAATACATATATGGGACTGGTAACACATTTATGGCATAGAAGTGGCATTACTGCTGCTAGCTTGACTCTTTCTTCATCATAGCATCACCCTTCACAAATAAAAGCTTTATATTTTCCTAAAAAACCCATGTCAACTGCTTAAATTATGCAATTACATAGTCAGTGGCACACATTTTCTGCTTGATACCATGGAAACATCACACATGTCCCAGATACCATAGCTGGATGTCTCTCTTCCTCATGTCTCATACTGTAACTCATATGTGGAAGACACCACTGGTATTAGATTTGCATAATCTTCTCCCAGAATTTACTGATGTTGTGGTTCTATTGTACCCAAAAGTTTTTGCTTGATTATTCTGGGGATGATGTATCATTCCACTCTCGGGCACAGAGGGACTATGATTTCCAGAAGCAGTAACAGTACTGTAGCAAAATTTTAAGACAAAATTTTAGATTTTCCCTGAGCTTTGATTCCTGCCTTTGTGATTTTTCTCTTTTCTGTTTTTCTCTTCTAGTATTTCAACTTCCTTAGCCATAAGTTGCCTCTTTCTCGGTCCAGACTTAAGGCTGATTAAAGCTTCTGATCTCTCTTAAGCCCTGTGTGCCTCTGTCCCCTTTCCCTATCCTGCATGGAGACCTCACCTCTGTAGGAAACACACTGTCACTGAGGGAAATGCAGGAGCTCATGTGTTCTTGCCTCTCACCCTGCAGCTGGTAACACCCCTCCACTTGTCTCTTCTGTGCTACCACCTGGACACGTTGTTTTTCACCTTGGCACTTTTTTGCCTTCAACGAGCTTCATCCTTTCCTGCAGTCACTGTGCTTTGCTAGCAACTTCTTTCTCCCCTGCTTTTACAACTGTCTTCCATCCAGCTTCCTGGCTTATGACGTGCTGTCACAAACATTTTGTGATCTCCCTTGGGGCTCGCATTGATGTTACATCTCATTTTCTATGCACATGCTCTATGCTCTGATTGCTATCATCTCTGTGCTACTTTCATCATTCTACCACAGTTGTCTCATACACTTGATGACCTACTTGAATAAGTCCTTTATTCCAGCCTGGACAAATAGTCTCTCCAGGGGTGCTCACCAGGTTGGCTCATGTCTAATTACACTTCTCCCAGTTTTTTAGTCTCACAGCCCACTTGACTCTGATTCCTTGCTCCTTTGATATTTTCTAACAACACTGAAAAGTAAAACCCTCTTGGTGGGACTTTTTTTGCAGGGAACATACTTGCCATATGCATGCTATTATGTACAGAGAGTAATGAATAAAAGTAAATCTAGTATTCCAGTATCATGAGAGATGAAATGAAAATGGTACACTTCCATGTTTATGTATGAAATTTGAGGGATGAGTCCTAATTAAGATAATTTAGATTTTTATTATTGTTCAGAATACCTTGTAATATCTTCAGGGTTTAAAGAAGACTGAAATGTGTATTTTCATTTTTCTTACCTAACCTATCATCTTCAAAGACAATATGAGATTTAGTTTTACTTTACGTAGAATCTCTGTGAGTGTCAGGGCACTTTAGTTTTACTTTACGTAGAATCTCTGTGAGTGTCAGGGCACTTGAAGAGGAAGACTGTGCATGTACTAAAGGAAGAGTGACAATGTGCATGGAGAGATTTCTGGAAATTCTGAATCTATTCATTGTAATACTGGAGTCTGTTTTTCCTACAGAAATGAAATGGAATGGGAATTTCTTATGAGGATTATAAAAAATTGCAGGATTTTTAAAAATTCTGATATAAATGGGGTGAATGATTACTAGAGAAAACAAAGATACGTGACAACATCAAAGACCTTGAGGAATTATTGTAGTGGAGTTGAAATACTTATCAGTCAAGAGCATTATAAGTTTATTAATTATATTGTTATAATATTGTGTCACAATCTCTGATCATGTGATTCTGTGATTGGTACAAGCCCTTTATTAATTGAACTAAGAATATCTATAAAATCAAATTCAAAGTAAATATTTCAATCTTCAAAAACAACAAGGCAAAATAAGATTTTGTCAAGCAGCAATATGGATAATAAATGTAACTTTTCTACTACTAACCTACAGATAGACTTTCCTAGTCTATTATATTGAAAGTGAATCTTGATGTGGCTATATTTCATTCTTTTTATCTAAACAATATACCTAATTTTGGAAGAGAAAGTTTACAGCACATTAGCAAAGCATAGCAATCTAAACCAGCAAATGGACTAGATAATTGAAGAGAAATCCATATTTTCATAAAAAATTCTTTCTAAATTAATGTTATCTTCTACATGGACTCCATCATGAGTTAGGAAAGCATACATTTCAGTTAATGACTGCAAAGTGAATTAAATACGGAATACAACTTTTTTTTCAAGTTCTGAATACTATTTCATTTAACTATGTCTGTACTTCTAAATTATACATAGTCAGGGAATTTTGCTTCTGGAATTTCTGTGTCTTACCTTACAAATTTTTTTGATGGTGGCTAGCATAGTCTAGCCCAGAGAATGGTACAGGAACTATCAGAGGCTGAACAATGATGTGGGAACATCAGAAATGCCCAGCTTGCTCAGAATGATTCATATCACACCATATTCTATTTCAAAAAAAATCAAAATTGCATGGAACCATCAGGCAAACCTGAACAATATTTTTAGACAATTTATTTCATAATTTCTCTAGCATCCACAATCTTTATATTAGAAGTATTGGAAGGTATATATTTCTGTCTGTTTAGAGACCTATTAGTCATTAAATTTCTGATCCTTTTTGAATCTACAGATACTATCTACCTTCATAAGCTCCCACGCCAATGAATTCAGGAAATTCAATGTGCAGTGAATGAAACAGTAGCTTTAAAACTTCATTTAATCTAGTGTGCTACCAGCTTTAATGACGGCTCTCTAGTTGTATAATTTAAGGGTTGTGATCTAGTTATATATTCATACTCACTCTTCAGGATTGTTTAAATCTCACTTGCACAGTCTTCAGACTTCTCTGGTCTCTCTTCATAAGATAGTAATTCCTTCTGTCTTCTATTTTAGCTGCCCTTTGGTGTTCCTTTCCTTATGTCTTTGTTTGTCCTTACCAATCAACCATTGGGACTTGGTTATCTTAATCTGAAGGATAAGAGAATTTAATGGGCTATTTCAATCAGGAATTCCAAATATTGTAAGAGGAAAAAAACCATAACATTAAGCATGTGGGCCAGGAGGCAGCCACAGCACACAGCGGCAGATCTCCCAGTCTTGCTGGGAGTGAGACTGAAGGATACACTGGAGAAAGTACAACTTCAGCCTGGTCATCAGCTCTTGGAGATCACAGTTTGAAAGAAATCACTTTCACTACATCATAAGCACAATATATTTTCAAAACCACAGAGCACCAGCAACATAGACAGAATGGACATTCCAGCAAGAACCAAAACATGGGGTGGGTTGGGGGATGGGGTGTGAGAATTTTGACCACCATGAGAAAATAATTCCTGTAGAGACCTCAGATTAAATAATTTCCATAGTCTATGTAAGTAAGATGGGAAACTGATTCCAGAAATGGTGTTCCTGTGACCTTTTTTTCTGGAAACAATTTCCTTTTTGACTGAATTCCACTCAGCATTCATGGACTGGGGATTTCCCGGTGGCTGTTTCCAAACATAGAGCTAAAATTGCCTTCTGCTCTTTTGTCATATAGACTTTTTTTTTTTCCCGTAACAAGATTATATTGCTTACTGTGGATTAACAAACAGTGCTTGATTTATCACTGGAGACTACTACATAAAATATCTAATTGAATTCCATTTCTTTTTCCCATGGGTGTTGAAACAGGACTTTTTTTTTCTGTTTCATGAGATTTCATTTTTCAGTGCTTTACTGGGATGTACTATTAGTTAAAAGAATCATTTGTTTTTAAAACATTGACTGCTATTAATAATAAGCTAATATTTATGTTGCTGTTTGAATATAGTCCTCTGCACACAGTTGAAAATAGTTATTAATGATAGCATAACTTTGAGAAATTTTCCAAACCATATAATATTTTGGCATTAAAATTTAATTAAATTTCTTCTAGAAAATTACAAAATTCCTGAGATATGATCTGATTTTTAAGAAAAATACTGTTGCAAAACATATGGTATACACTATGGCCTGAATCAGCTTACCTGCTACTGACTCCCTGTATAGATTTTCTCCTTCCTGTAATCACACCTCTCTCTTCCCAAATTTTTTTTCAACACAAGACTTTGACACCACTCATGTGCTCAGCAAAGAACGGGGTTTTGAGGGGCAATGAGATGTGATTAAAATGCCTTTGCTGGAGCTTTGGGGGGTAGAAAATCAAATTCAAGTTAGAACAGCTTTTAATATTATTATTATTACTACTACTACTGCTACTACTACTACTACTACTACTACTACTACTACTACTTTATTATACTAAGAAACACCTAGTCCTTGACTGGTATTAAGAGCAGGTCACCTATTAATGTCCTTTAAATTTATGCTTTTCCGCTGGCTTTCGGTCTGTTGGCCAATTTGTCCTGTTTTGGCCTTGTTCTGTTCATTGAAGGGGTGTATGATGTATGTTTCTTCCCATAATACCAGCAACATGTTTTCATCGTCAAGCAAAATCAGAGATAAATGATAATAAATATTGTAATTAAATTGATACAGGTGTTCTCCAGCAAGAATTTAGAAATTGATAGTCTCTGAAGAGAAAATTCAGAGACTAATTATTTTTATTATCAGATACCAACTTTATTAAAAGACTGTAATGCTGAGCAGATTTCAAAACTATGATTTTCCTGAAAAAAAGTAAGCATTTTTAAACCAAATGCCAAAGTCTAATTAATTTCTGTCTACTCATTAAAAAAATTTTTTGTAATTTTTTCCAAACTATTAATGTTGTTCATTTAGCAAATCTGTAGTCTGCATGTGCAAGTTTATATATGATATTCCTACATACGAAATATATAGATGTGAGTATTTATGGATTTTTAGTATTTTTCTCTTCAGAAACAATTTTACTGAGACCAACTTGAGTTTACTCTGTTTGACAAAAGCTGCTCTCGAAGAGTCATCCTGTTCTAAGTATCACTCTGAAAAAGAGAACATTAACGAACTGTTTTGTAAATTATTGCATTACATTTTCAAAATTATAAATGCTTGGGTTTGAAACAGATTCAGACAACCATATTTTCATGTCACACAATACAGCAATTAACAGAAACATCTTAATAAGGGACAATAGTTTCCTTTTTTCCAGTTAAGTAGACCAAAGGACAAAGCGATAATTTTTATAAATTTTTATCTGCTTCCATGCTAAGGGCGTGAGTGGTGTCCAGAGCTGCAATTCACTGGCCCAGGGATGAAGCAACATTAATGGATCTGCAGTGTTTGTCCGAGTGGACCACTCTTCTTCCTGCTCACTGCTGGCTCCATGACCACTGCAGCAGTATCCAGAAGCTTCTAGGAAAGCACTTTATTGTTCTTTTTGTTTTGCCAGCATTTGCAAGAAACAGTGCTGAAGACAGCTGGAACTCTTGAAGTTTCTGTGTCTCCAGACTATGAAGGTTTTGTAGAAATAATTGTGAACTTTTGTGCCTACATAGCATTTTATTAGCACTAATTTTTTAATTGTCAGAAACTTTCTCTGTGTGTTATGCTTATGCTTATAGCATGGGTTCGTAGAATGAAACACATGCATTAAGCAAACATTTCTGCTTGTGACTGCTTGTGCCCACACACCTCATACTCTTGTGAGTAATGACCAGAGCCACTTGGCTTGTGCAGCCCTCCCAGCCCCTGGAGTTTGATACCCACATCAGGGTTTGCAGTTTCCTACTGTGGCCTCTCAGACCTGACAAATTAAACCGTGTCAGGGTTGGGATCAATTCCTTGCTCTTGGTTCTTTGTTCATTGCGCTGTAACTGCTGCCTCTTACGCTGATTCTTCACACCCTGGTGTCTGGAGGAGCCCTTTGCCAGGACAAGGGGCTGAGCCCGCGGCAGAAGTTGCTGCTCACGCCCAGCCAGGAAAGCTCAGGGAAGGGGGAACACTGCCCTCACCAGCTCCAGCTCCCTCGTGGACTTCTTAATGTATCAAAGGAGTCACGGGAAAAACTTCTGCCCTACTTCAGAAGTTTGCAGTCCTGAATATATTCTAGCCTTTAAGCTTTGATATTTTTTCCCCTTTTTTTAACACACTGGCCAAAACTGCAAATTTGGTATGCATTAAGTTATATTTTATACGAATTATTCATGCAAGTAAATGATGTATTAGTCTACTTGTTTTTTCATATTTCAGTATTAAGGATGCTTTGACCCACAGTAATTTGAAGTTTTTCATTAAAAAGTTCATGTTAAAATAACAATTTCAGAATGTCTGATATTTAGAGAAGGAGCACTTGTAAATTAACCTTATTTCAGGCAAACTAATGCTAAACTCTGAAAATGGTCCTAAGGGATTACATTAGTACTGCTGAGACTACTGTAGAGATCTCTGAGAAATTAGCTCAGATGGACACCAAGACATTTACATTGTTCAGGCTTTCTTTGCTCATGAAAAAAAATATTCCAACCCTAATTCTTTGTGGATCATAGAAACCTAAAATAAAAGTATAGCTCAGATCTAAAATTGCAGACACTCCAAGATTGTCACCACTCCCAAAAGACTTTTTTCATGCTGTGCTCATTCTCAAAGTTGATCTGCTGAGCTGCACACATTATTTCCTCGTAGCCTTGACTACAAGGCTTGATTGTCAAGGTATTGTTATATGAATGTTACACTTGCATGAACTTGTAAGTATTTAGCTCAGAAGGAGTCAATGATTTCCTTAAATGTAGATATTGAGAGCAATGTTAGCACTTCCTCTCCATTGTCTAGACAGAGACATTAGCACTTCTCAGGCTGAGGAGGGGAAATCAACATTCCTACAGGCACAATGTTATAAACTGACATTGTGAAAAAGTGATGAAGCACCAGAGAGCTGTGGAGCAGCAAGGACAAATGTCTGAGTGTTAATGTAGCCTGCACAGAGAAAATGGTCATATAAAGACTGATGCATCCCACCATCCAGATTTCCCTCAAGAAAAGCAAGATCCAACCTGTGGATCTTGCCCTACAAATGCATTTCAGCAAGTAAATCATATCAGCGTGGTTACAGTTTGTTATCTAAGTGAAATACATAGACAACGTAAAGTGTACTTACTGCTTTATATATATACCTCAAAACACTGCAGTGCTTTACCTTGGCTAATTCTAGGGTTTCTAAAGATTAATTATCTGTTTCTACTTTAATGCTGTCTGATGCAGAAATGATTTTAAAGAACAAGAAATCTGTGCCTAGGGTTGAAGTGATACATGACACACATTCACAGTGCTAAATGTTCCATCAAAACTTACACAAGGTATCAAATAACTTGGGAATATTCTCCTTTTCTTTTTATGGCATGATAACCTTGTTATTGGCATGGCAGAAAGTTTCTCCCAGTGGGAAATTCGACCCAACATATATCAAGTATGGTACAAGACCAAAAATGAGCCTAAAATTCAAGAATCATTGCTGGTCAGCTCTTATGGTTGTCACTCCTGAAATCACAGTCAAATCTGAGTTCTAGCTGAAGTTTATGATGAAAATGGATTTCTCTCACAAGGTCTCATGCCCATCTGAAGGCTTATGCATTCATCTAAGATGATCTACTGGACTTAAGCCTCCCTAATCCTGAGCTGTCTTCATGAATGGTACACCTGCTTGCTCAATGGCATTGTCCCTCTAGCTGTTCCTTTTTAGCACCAATTCTAAGGGAAAATTGTTTGGTTGTTGGTTTTTTTTGTTTGTTTGTTGTCATCCATGGCATTAGGAACTGTAAAAAATAACTATTGTTTACAAAAGAGTTTATTTTTTATGTCTGGAGCATTTTACACTGCCTTTAGTAATGAATTTAATGGTACAAAAGTTAGAGTAGTTTTAACTAAATGGTTCTGTAACTCAAGCTGTATAGCTAGTAAAGGCATTTATTAGTGAGTTTCCCTGATGACTTCTCTACTTTTAAAAAGCAAAAGGGTTAGTTTGGTAATTACTAGTTTTATTATATCTTGCACTGTACTTGTTTACAGACAAAAAGCAAGCCCTCACATGGAAAAGCTTCACATTTGTTTATTTATCCTTTCCATATTGAGCTCTACATCCAAGATGTGGAATATAGAAAACATTGTTAAAAAAAATTGACAAATTAACTATGTCAAAAAATCTTGGTTCATTGAACTAAACATGCTTATTCTGGAACACCTTCAGTTTCAAAAACTCTTAGGAAAATAGGAACAAGTTTGGAGGAAACCCTTTGACCAAATCCCAGGAAGACTTGGATGAAATGAATTGGAATCTGTAGATCCCAGAACTGCTTCCTTGTGAACCTTTTCAACAATGATGAGGGTTTACACTCCAGTTATCTGCTTAATGGGAAGACACAATGCAGTTTCTTTCACAGTACTTCCATTTTTCAAAACACTGCCAGCAACAAGCCTGAGAGGTCCTCAGTTAATCAAAGCAACTGACTGGATTCCAGCTCAGAAAATTTAGAAAAATGTGGCTTCAGTTTAACCACCCCTTAGCCTTCAGACTTGTGAAGTACAAATTCTTTGGTGCTGATCTGAACATGCCTCTGAACTGAGTGTTTCTCATCTTTCCGTGCACAAGTTTTCCTTTTATTTCATTTTATAAACATTTTGAATGCATTGATATCTTAATTCACTGGTCAAATATAATCCCTAATTTCTCCATAGCAATTACAGAGACAATACATCTGTTCTTGTTGTTAAAAATGTTGTATTTTATAAATATATCTGCAAACCACCTAATTCTGGGTCAAGTTCTTCAGTAACTCTTAGGCAAGAGCTACGAAGAGAACTCAGTGTCATGATGCTAAAAGGGGTGACCAGGATTTTACTAGAGGAACAATCACTCCAATATCTTCTGGAGAAATGCATAAATCAGTCTTGGCAAAATCAGAGCACCTCTTGGGGTAAGAATTCAAGACAGGGAAATCTAGGAAGTACCATAGAAGATAGTAAGCATACATGACAAATGTGTGGTCAGAATAGGTTGTATTGTACAAAACACAGCATCAATTTTCTGCATCTGTAGTAATAACAGCATATATGAAGTGCCTTTCAGTCCTTGATGGCTTTGTAAGCCTTTCTTAGTTCTCAGAGATTTTTTTACCCCTTTATCTTCTCTATACCTCTTGAAAACTTTTGATTTTCTTATTGTCTTATGTTTGGAATTTCTAAAGTATAATTGCAATGCCTGTGCACTGTTTAATGGGACCATTAAACAGTTCCTGACTAAGAGACGCGCCATTGCAGCAGGTTACCCTTGCCTGGCAACGAGATATCCACCCAGTCACTCTCACTCCTCAGCACAATAATGACAGAAATTAAAATGAAAACATTCATGTGTCAAGATGAAGGATGAGCACTTACCAGTTACCATCACTGGCAAAACAAACTCAGCTGGGCAAAGATTTATTTATTTTATTTGGGGGTGGGGGGGTGGGGTGATGGGGGTTTTTTTTGGGTTTTTTGGGGTTTTTTTGGTGGGGTTTGTTTGTTTTGATGGGGTTTTTTGGTTTTGGTGGTTTTTTTTGGTTGGTTTTTGGTTTTGGTTTTGGTTTTGGTTTTGGTTTTGGTTTTGGTTTGGTTTGGTTTTGTTTTGCCTTGTTTCAATAGAATGGGATAGTGAGAAACAAATGTAAAACTAAAAACACCTTCTCACCATTTCTCATTTCCTCCTTGGCTCAACTTCACTCTCAAATCGTCTACCTAGTTCCCTCCTCAAGCACCACTTAAGGGGTTTGGAAGAGTGGTTTTGGCTAGTCATAAACATTTCATTTCCACCTCTCCTTCCTCCTCACACAGTTTCTCTGCTCCAGTGTGGGGTCTTTCCCACAGGACAGCACTACAAGAATTGCACTGGTGTGGGATCCTCTCACTAGGCTGCAGTTCTTCAAGAACTGCTCTGCTGCAGGTCCCATCCATGGGTACAGGTCCCTCAGGGAAAGACTGCCTAAGGATGGGCTCTCCATGAGCTGAAGTGCTCACGTCTGGGATCCTCCATGGGCTGCAGGGGCACGGCTGCCTCACCATGGTCCATACCACAGGCTGTAGGGGAATCTCTGCTCCTGCACTTTCTTCCCCTCCTTCTGCACTTTGGTGTCTGAAGAGCTATTTCTGTCATATTTTCTTACAACCTTATGAATTCAGTTTACATCCCTGTCCGTTCCAGTTTGATTCTGGTCATTCAACATGTTTTTATCTATTGAAATATTCTAGTGCAGCAGCTGTTGGAATGTGGTTGTGTCTATTGCTGTTTTCACCTGGGAAGGCTCCCATGAAAATAATTTTAGTTAGAAAGATGGAATGGGAAATATTGTGAAAAATAATGCCTTTTTGGGATTAGGTGTAAGTGATATTTTACACCAGATTTTACACCAAGTATTTTATACTGGATCACTCAGTGTAAATACCGACTGCTCTTTTAAGCCTAGTTTCAGTGTAGAACACTGAACAATTTCTGTTGACATACATCAATTACAAACCAAACAGAATAAATACAGTACTCTTTATCTGCTCACTTAGAAATTGTTCTCTTCTCTTCTTTCTTGTAGGATGAATTATCTCCTGACTTAATTCTATGAAATGAAAAGTACATCCCTACAATAGCATGCTTTTAGTTTATCACTGCCATGAGGCTCTTCTGGACTCCATAACAACTCAAGCACAGCAGCTGATTGAAAAGAGTTTGGATTTATGTTATAGAGAAATGCATGCGGACCTCTGGGATAGCTTTTATGCTTTCTTAAAATGGCAAAAAAATGTCTTGTGTCTACATGCAAAGCTCTCCATCCAATATAGTAAATACAAATGTGGACGCACTCATAGCTGCTAGCATATATATAGTGTTAAGAATAAAGGGTAATCACTTTTCAGCAGGTCAGTAGAAGAGAGATCTGAAGTTTGCCTTCCGTGGATAACTGTCACTTAGAGTACCTCCACAGAGTTAAATCAGTTAAAAATGAGACAGTATTTGACACTAAGTCTTTTAACAGGCTAGAAGAAAACACACTTTTGACTAGGTGGCCTTTATAAAAAGTTCTGAGGTCCAAGCTATGTTCAATATGTAATGGGAGGAAAGTTGAGCTGAGGCAATGAGGACACTAAGCACTTCAAGGACACTTAGATCCCAGAAGGTCAAAGTCTTTTTCCTTACTTTTGGTTTGAAATTACTGAAGGTCTTCCTATGGGATTATGTTTATTTGCACAGCAACTCTTCCACTGGTGTAAACAGTACTGTTTACATCATATGAAATAGAACACTTGCATAGGTCTTTCTAGAAGTAGAGATGACATACATTAGTAGTTTATAACAGGATTATTTTGATGCAGTATACTCAAGTGTAATAAGTGAAATATTCGGAAAAGGACCTGTGGTTTCTGTAGGGTATAAATAAAAGAGATATAAAATTAGGAAGGAGGATAAAAATTATGATCAACTGAATTAGTTGAGTGCATGAAGACAGTGCTTTTAGCAGATATACCATTGAATGGAGAATGGGATGGCCATTTACATAAGGACAAGAATTCAGGATGAGAACTGAGATAAGATTAACATTGACAGATAGTCAGGATTTAAAATAGGGGCTGGGACAACATCAAAGCAAATATTGCTTCAATCCAAAGGTACCATACCCTACAGGACCATCTTCCGTATCTGAAAAAAAAAACAAACCCAAAAAACTCATCTGAAAACAAACCAAAAAGAAAACTCACAGGTTGTTTAAGCCTGGAGCAGTCAGTCTTTTATTTAGTTTTGTCAGTCTTATAAAATACTGTCAAAAGTACTGCCTGCTGAACTGCACCAACATATGTGAATGGTATGGAAGTGCAAAGCCAGTCTTCTCAGAAGATGTAGCTGAGACTTGGAGGTGTTATTATTCCCTCCAAAGAAAAGGAAGATCTGGAGAAGACTCAATAGTGGTAACTGAGGAAATATTTTCTAGGACCCTAATTATTTTAAGTTGATCAAATAGTTTTTATTGTAACTATTTAAAGTGTATTAGATTTTTGAAAGGCACAGATATTTTTTCCTAGTTAATAGAAGACTGTAGAGTCTATCGGCTAGTATAAATTAAATAACAAATTTGATGATGTGTCAAGACATTAACCAAAATTTTTTGTCTTGGCGACTTAACAGCCAACAAGAAATAATGGGGTAGAATCATTGGACTCTGCATGTCAGGCATAAATCTCAAAAGATAAGGATATATTGTGTGATGGAATAGAAGTACAGTCACATGGAATCAGTTACATACCACTGTTAACTTTGCAGTATTTGTTGAGTATTATACCAAAAATAGTTACCTAAAGGATGCATGGGAGATAAAAGGGATAGAAAAGGTTAATATTTTATAATTTTTCTTCCACTGATACATTGTTATGCATGTCAATTATATTTCTGGCAAGATGAGTTTTTGAGTGAAATTATATATGACTTTTGTTACTATTATTGACTTTGATTTTCATCTTGTTCAGTTTTGACTGTGGAAATTGACAGATGAACAAAAAGGTTTTCACATTTCAAGTAGCAATATAAAGAATTAATCTGGAATTGAATTTGCTTCCTCTTTTCCTCAGCAGCCTTATGACAATTGCAATGGCTATCTTATGGTAGAACAAGAGATCTGAATTTGGATTTAAAGCACAAATGGAAAAAAATAGTGAGAAATAATATGTATTAGAAGGTCTTGAAAGAGAGTGAGCAAAATTATTTTGTTTTTCAGTTGAATACCTAGGTTTTGTACCTGTTTTTAGTTTTTATTTATTCTTTTATTTTATTTATTTTTTCTGGAATCTTGTTCTAGCATCTCTTTTCATATAAAACAAATAAATAAATCTGCTTGCTAACATTCTATTATGCAAGATATTTAATCGATGTGTAATGTAAAATTATCTGATGACCCAGCTCTCCATTATGAACATGTGGGTATGAGTGTGTGTACTAAGCTTGCTCATTATTTGTTTTTGTATACAGGCAAGCTACTAAATAAGTTGTACAAATATTTGTTTCACAACTGTAATCCTTGACCCAAGCATCTTCTTTAATGTCATAAATACTTTATTGATTTTTAAGTACATATAGAAAATAACGGCAACAGGAAAAGTATATTTTATTAAACCTTTAAAAGATTATATAACACAGCAAATCTAGTTAATGTCTTAGAAATTTTTGTAAATCTGTTCTGTTCTCATCTTATTTTTCTCCACGTGAAAATCATCATTTAAAGTACAACTGAAGAGTCTATCTGCTTTTTTTGTAATGATTTTATATACAGATATCATTAATGATACTTTAAAATTATGAAAAAAATCCAGGATATTTCATCAATTAATTTCAATAACTACTTTCCCCCCCCTCCCATATCACTGGGTATTAATGAAAATGTGTAAACATCATAGATTCTTTAGCTTCATATATTACAGGTAGCAAAAATGGTCTCAGGAGAGCCTGGAGCAATAAAAATCTGAATTACTCACTTGGTTTGTGATATGTATTTCCATGAATTACAGCATCCCAACTGTTGGAGTTTAACCTCAAGCACCAACCAAACCAAGTGCTGTGAAGCCACTCCCTTTTCTCCCTCTGGTGGGACGGGGAGGAACAATGGTAAAACCTGTGGGTTGAGACATGAAAGTTTAATCACTGAACTAAAATAAAACATAATAATAGCACTATTTTATATGGAATATCCCTTTGGTCAGTTTGTGTAAGCTCTCCCAGCCATGTTCCCTCCAGCTTTTTGCCTCATAGGCAGAGCATGGGAAAATAAAAAGTCCTTGATTTTGAGGATTAGAACTGCTTAACAACTAAAACATCAGAGTAATTATCAACATTATTCTCAAATTAAATTCAAAACACAGAACTGTACCAGCTGCTAGGAAGACAAGTCACTTTACACCAGCTGAAAACAGGACACTAACACTTCCAATTTTTCCCAAAATTTTATGGAAAGCATATTCTTTACAGAACAATCATCTGGCCATGCAGAGGCTAAGAGAAGAAACTATTTATGTCAATAAATCATATTTCTTAAATACTTTCCTGGTTGAAGCCATGAGGCAAGGGATATATATATTCACAGACCAAACTGAAGTTAAATATATAGTCATAATGCCAAAATTTAACCAAGTTTTTATTTGTGCTGGTGGCAAAAATCTGAACTGTAATTAACACTCAAAATATTTAGCTTTTTTTTAAATTAAATTTACCTCAGCATCAGTAGTGCAATAGAAGTAGTTTATGAGAAATTAGTTGTTTTACTGATTTATTCTTATGAATTGTTATTATATTTTATATTGTATTGCTTGAGTTTTCATGCCTTTGAACTTGATTCTTGCTTTTGTACTTATTCATGCCAGTAAGGCTAAATTACTTGAAAGAATGCTGAAAGCAAACATGAAAGAGGAATGTTATGGTTCTATTCAATTTTTGAATATATATGGATAGTCAAGGGAATTTAAGTAGATGTGGATTTCCCATTCCACTTCCCTCTACACTTCTGAACAATGTCAAAGGGTTTTAGATGAAGTTAGACTCCAGCTCTGATTTTTTTTTAAGCTCACAGATGTCCAACTACACCAATATGAACACTTTACACATAAATGACTGCCTTTCATAAGCTTAAAGGCAAAACTTTTTAAATGCTGGACTGTATAATTACCCAAATTTTATTTTTATGAAAGAAAATATTTTATCCCACTATTTTCAAGCACATCTTTCATGACATTTCATAGAGTGTAATTCAATTGCATTAGATATAAAGGATTAAACAAATTTCTTTCAGTTTTGTGTCCTTTTTTGCTTGCTGGCAAGCTTAGTGAACCTTTTTTTGAGAGCCTGGTATAAACTATGAAAATCTAATAGGAAAAGTCCAACAAATTGCAGTTCCATTTCAATTCTGAACTGATGACTGCAACTTATTGAAAAAAGACTAGAAACCTCAAATTTGAAAGATTTGAAATTTGATTTGAAATAGAAATTACAATTATTCAATATCTCTGGGAATCCTACACTGCAGAGGGACTTAGCTGTTTTCAACATTCCCTGCTGAACATGCCTTGAAATTTACAATATTTAATACTGAAGGAAGATTTACCTGTCACCTTGATTTTCAGCCTTCTGTGTGTCTCACAGTTCATAGTTCTTAGATTTTTTCTCACACACGGGTGTTATAAATAGAAGCAATGTTTTTCTTAATTCAAGGTAGTTTACATTCTTGTTTTAGAGATATGGACAGCTGATGGACAGTTGTCTTGACCAATGGGATGGGGAGAGGTGTCAACCTTCTCCCCCAGTCCCTGGCCTTTGTAGAAATACTATAAAAGTGGAGTCAGATTTTGTAATGAACAGTTCATGCCTTCTCACCAAAGTAAGTGTGTGTATGTGTGTGTGTGTGTGTGTGTGTGCGTGTGTGTGTGTGTGTGTGTCAGCATGTCTAACAACATCTACCAGCTCATCACAGGACTGAATTCACTACTTCTTACATCTGCAGCAAATCAACAGAAACATGCAGAATTTTTATCCAAGTACAATTATCAGAGATCTTTCTTAACACATCAAAAGCTCAGGTACCATGAAAATATTAATAAATGAACAAACTTGGTTTTTTTTTAATGGACCACCATTTTCATCTTAAAATGAAGTTTCTGTCTTGCATTCCAAATAAACTCTACCTAAGTTCAGAAAACAGGCATCCCATGAACCTGAGTACTATGGCTCTTCTCTCAAAGTGTGGTTTTTAAAATAGACTCTAAAACATTAGAGAGCTGAAATCACATTCTACTACTGTTTCAGAGAATTTCAGTTTAAGCTACTTCTTCAGAGTTTGCGACAACTATGCCTGTAATTTAAATCACTTTCTGATTTCCTGTGGAGAACCAGTCCATTTGACACCATAAAGTATTTAAATCCTTAAATAATCAAAGAAAAGATGAGTTTGATTCTTAGCCAGTGGTTATAACATATCCTCAGCAGAAGAAACTCTTGGATTTGATATTATTGAAATAAATTTTAAAGATAAATGGAAGAATACATTGTGACATTCACTGTCAAAGTTCAAGGATACATGTCTGAAGTGGCACCCCAAATAAGGTACTTGTGATGTAGAAATACACAAAGATCAAGATGTCTCTATTCTGTTTTCTTTGTTTTGATTTCTGTAAGCTTAGTCAAGAGTTTAAGTTAGCAGATTTTTGTGGGCCTCAATCACAACTTCCTTGCAAATGTTGCACAGTTAGCCAGCAGGACTGGGTATCATTTCTACTGTGAAGCAACATTTTGGATGACCATATGCTAGAATGGGATACCAGGTATTTATAAGATCACAGCATGACATGAAAGTTCACTCTTCTCCACTCTCAGGTATATGATTTTTGCATACTAAAAAAGTAATTCTTGTCTCATACTCTTCACTTCAGGCATAGTGAAAAATATTCTTAACAAATATATAACCAACTCACAACATGCCTGTATGTAGTTCAATGCAGCTATAGTCATCAATCGTTGTGCTTGAGGAATGCCTCATATGTGAGAGGACGGTTTTGTGTTTCATACTAAAGCCTTCTCACATAAACCTACAAATTAATCTTATTATTTTTTAGTTCACAATGCGTAGAAATAATATTACTGTTTTCTTTATGTTTTATCTTTTGAGATTTTAAAATCTGAAAATGAGAAAATAAGAATGGATGAACTGGTAACATGGAGTTGGTGTCCACCTTATAGGTATTTCTTGGGGACAACCACACATGATATAAACTCTTGGAAAGGTGTAGACATTAAGCCTTTTTTTAATAGAGGAAAAAAAAAAAGTGATCGGAAAATAAATAATGAATGGCTAGCTGCTGAACTTCAAGTGGTTGTGATTTTCTGCCAGTAGACCAAATACAATCTAAACAAGCAAAATGTATTAAAACTCTAATTTTTATTTGTATTTTAAACCCATAATTTTTGAAGAGCTAAAAACTTTTATGAACAAGTCAGAAGGCAGAAAACCAAAAGAATAAAAATAATTAGTATCTATGAGAAATGCTTAAAAGATAAATACAGCTAAATTCTTACTTGTGGGCTGAAATACAGGATGAGGTCCACACTCCATTCAGAGGGATCTGAGGGAAGCTATCTTTCAAATTTGCTTATTTCTTGGTTCGGATAGAGGTGTCCGCCACAGAAAGCCAGAGCCTCCCCTGGAATGGAGAATGTAAACCCCCTCCCTCTGAATTAGTATAATTTTGAAATCAAGGGGCTCTCAGGCAAAGGTATGGAGACAGGAATAACAGTTCTTTACTGGTATGTATAACAAGGCAAGCAAAACAACAACCGCAGCATTAACAACAAAACCGAACCGGGACGCCTTGTGAGTGGCGGCCTTCTCCCCCGAGACGGGAAGGGATGGAGGAGNACACGGCACGGCCATGGGACAGACACGGGACAGCCACGGGACAGCCCCGGGGCAGCCACGGGGCAGCCACGNTTTTTGCTTCACAAAACCTGGAGGACAAGTCTGATCCCGGTGCCCCCTGCAGGACTCTGGGGAGCACCAAACTGGAACGGCAGGAATGAGCAGAAATCAGAAGTGAGATGTACCAGAAGCTCGGCGGGGGTAGCTGGAAGGGCAGGGATGTCCCGGCAGGGCAGGGCAGGGCCGGGGGGCAGGGAGAGAGCGCAGCAAAGACCCAGAGCAGGACCGAGGAGCGGCGGCCGCAGCGGGACAGCGC
>WBMY01004391.1:209614-222985 GCA_013397315.1 Donacobius atricapilla
CAGCTACGGCACAGCCACGGGACAGTCTCGGGGCAGCCACGGGGCAGCCACGGGGCAGCCACGGGACAGCCACGGGACAGACACGGCACGGCCATGGGACAGACACGGGACAGCCACGGGACAGCCCCGGGGCAGCCACGGGGCAGCCACGGGGCAGACACGGCCCAGGTGCAGCAGGGTAGGAGAGGGCGAGCTCAGCGCTCCGGGGCACGCGAGCAGATGGTGGGAGATCCCTGGGCAGGGCTGGACCTTGGTGGTGACAGTGACTTCTCCCCGCAGAAAGCAACAGCTCCTTCCGACGCCGAGAGCCAGCGAGCGGGCAGCTGCTCCTGACCGGCCCCTTCCTGTGCCTGCCCCCAGCGAGTCCTTCCCCTCCGAGGGAAACTCCCGGAGACAAAACAAGTGTAGCCCGATGCTACACTCCTCTCCCAACTTTTTGCCACCTCTTTGGTTTTGGTCAAACAGCCGGAAGTACCCAGCAGTTACTCTCCCAGTAATTCATAGGGAAAATTCCATAAGTAAAAATGGAAGAAATTTAACCCCCAACAGCCTATCACTAACACTGTTAGGTTTAGTGGTAGGTCTAAAGGACTGCCTCCAGCACAGAGGCTACGAGAATCTGCACACTCCCTGATGACTGTATGCCAAAGAAACTAATCCAACAATTTATTAAAAAAAAGGTTGTCAGGGCTCTAATCTGCTCTTTTTTTTATGACACTACATACTCAAGGATATGAAAGACCTTATTCCCAAAGCTGCATCCTTTTCAAAAGGTGCTCAAAAAAACATTGAGACATTATTTTGTTCATCTGATCATTCCAGCAGTCTTCCTCAGAGTTGCTGCATACATGGATTTTAACTGACACACAGAGAAAAAAATTCTACAGAATTCTTACCAGTTATAAAAATCGTCCTTCCTTCTGTTCAACTTCAAAATTAGAAAAGGTAGTAGGAGTAGCTTCCTTCAGGTGAGTGCCAACAGCAGGGACCGTTTAATTAAAATTACAAACCACAGCACAGCTTAAGAGTTTGCTTAATGGTTACTGGCTTGGAATCACAAATAGTCCCAGTTAGTATTCAATTAGAATAACAGCCGGCAGAAGTCCCTTACTTATAAAGTACTTTGGCTCACGTGAGTTTGTTATTTTCCTGTCTATAAAAACACAGAATTTCTGTTTATGCAATATGACCATTAACTTTCTGGATACTCACTGTATGTGAATGAGCTATACTCATCCATTCTTACTGTCTTGAGTGCATGTAATATGTGCTGTCCCTGTGAACCTGCTTGATTCTTTGAGAAAATTAAATGCCTTGTGAGGACAAGATAGGTCAGTGTCACTGACAATATCAGCATGACAAGGCCAGGCCCTGAGCTGGAATATCACTGTAGCCAAGGTAAGTGGTTAGGAGAGACCTGACATGAACAGAACAGAAATTTTGAATTACATAGAAACAGAGTTCTTTTGGCCAAGGAAGTTTTTCATGAGTTTGTTGGTAACTGGAGTTTCTAGGCACCTCTGCTTAAAGAGAAAATTTCTTCTGCCATTTGGTATCCTGAAGTGCCAGTGCCTACCAAGTTGTCTTGGGCAAATTTCCTTTTCATTAGAATCATTAGAATGTATACTGGTGTTGTGGGTTGACCCTGGCTGGATGCCAGGTGTTCATGAAAGCCATCCGCTCACTTCTTAACTGAACAGGGCAGAGAAAATATAACAAAGGGCTTGTGGGTCAAGGTAAGAGCAGGGAGAGAGACCACTCACCTGTGACTGTAATGGGCAAAACAGACACAACTTGGGGAAATTAGTTTAATTTATTAACAACCAAATAAGAGTAGAATAATGAAAAGTAAACCCAAATCATAAAAACACCTTCCCCTTTCTGTCCTTTCTTCCCAGGCTCAATTTTGCCCCCAGATTTCTCTACCTACTCCTCTGCAAGTGGAATAAGGAAACAGAGAGTTGGGTTCATGGTCAGCAAAACATTACTTCTGTTGCTCTTTCCTCCTCACGAGAGGACTTGTCACACTCTTCCTGATCCACAGTGGATCCCTCTCATGGTAGACAATCCTTCATGAAGAGATAGCTCTAGCATGCGTCCATCATAGGATCACAAGTTCTGTGAACAAACCTGTTCCAACATGGGGTCCTCTTTTCACAGGTGGTCAGGTAGAGTGGCAGCTTCCCATGGGAACACAGCCTCCCTCAGGCATCCACTTGCTCCAGTGTGGGGTCCTCCATGGGCTCCAGGAGGATATCTGTCCAGCTGCGGTTCTCTGTGGGCTGCAGGGGCACAGCTGCCTCACCATGGGGTACACCACGGGCTTCAGGGCAATCTCAGTTCTGACACCTGCAGCACCTCCTGCCCCTCCTTCTCCACTGACCTTGAGGTTTCTTTCCCATTCTTGGTTCTGTCTCTGGCTGAAGTTGCTGATGTGCATTTCCCCCCCTCCTTCCTAGCTGTGTTTTCCCAATGGTGCTACCATCGCAGTTGAATGGCTTGGCTTGGCCAGCAGCACGTCCATCCTGGAGATGTCTGGCATTGGCTCTGTTAGACATAAGGGAAGTTTCTGGCAGCTTCTCACAGAAACCACCTCTATATTCCCTGACTACCAAAGCCTTGCCATGCAAAACCAATGCAATTGGATATACTCTATGGAGAACAAATGTAGGGGCTTCATTGATGCCAGGAAAGAAAATACCAGAAGTGAATTGAGTTCCTGAATTACTTTTAGAATTAATGTACATAAGAGTGTAACCTGACCTATGCACTTAGTAGCTGCAGCAGTAATGATTTCAATAAATTCACTCTCTGATGCAGCTGTTTTGTGTATTGTGTGTAACCTTGGGCCAAGAGGAGGCGGATTATTCCTCTTTGTGTCCTGTGATCGGAGTGTAAAAGTGCTTAAAGACCTCAGATCAGCATCCAGACTGATTTGTCCTCCCTTCCTCAATTCTGCCTAAACACACATATTATCTATATAATGCTTCAAAATACCCATATAATGTCTGTGACTGTCTAGAATCAAAAGTGAAGATTATTGATGTCATAATGTATGGGAACAAATTTACTAGGAAAAAGGGAAGAAAAGAATGTTCTTGTGCTCTCCCCATCATTGAACTTGGGAAATAGAAGAATGAACTCCAGCGAGACATTTCATGACTGCAGTTCACCCATTTAGTCCTGGCTGTGTCTGTTTCTTTTTCATTATGCTAATTATACAGGCAAATATACCCTTGAAATTCAGTTTTCCATGTAGAAAGGTGTCTGTATAAACAAGGTTTGATTACTTCTACACTATTTTCTTCCAGCAAATCTCCAGCCTTTAATAGACACCTCTCTGGTACTTGTCCTGTCAGGTGGAAAATCAGAGTGAAAAAGATAGCATCAACTGCTCCTTGTATACTCCAGGGTTTAATTGCTTGTGAAGCTTCCAGAAGAATCTGATTGAAGATTCTCTCAGACAGTGATGAACCCAGGCATTCCTTTGAGGCCTCTGTGGTCACAAACACTCTGTTCAGTAATTAGTCAAAATGACAAATCAAAACCTGCATTGCTAAGGGGTTCTTTCCAACTTTCATCTCTTGTCTATCTCCAACAAAAATCACTTTCTCAGTGGTTGTAAAACTCAAAACTTCACGCAATGGCTGCAGTTAAAAGGAATTAATACATTATCTAGATTTATCTTCTGAATTTCAGTCTCTTATTTTTACTACCATGTTATGGTCTCAGCAACCAGGATTTCTGAAGTTTTCCATACATACAGGTTGATGTCTTCAGCTGAGTGTTGTGTGCTTAAAACTTTTCACAACTAGAGGATCAGGGAAAAACTTCAGGAAACATAAAGGGCCAGAGATGACCTAAGTTCAGCACTGTAGAAGAAGAAGAATATGCTGCTTTAGACAGTAGAAAGCCTAGATGATTTGGGCTTAGACTCCCTCTTGCTCCAGTTCCCATTGAACCATAAATGCATGCCCAGGGCAGAGAAATAAAGGGGTATGAGGAGGCGGCATTTCAAAGCCATTCTATCTTTACAAAGAAAGAATAGCCACTGATTCAGACACTGATTGTATGTGGCAGTTTTGTACTCTAAAAAAAAAAAAAAGAAAATCCCAACAGATTAGATACAGCTACATGTATTTTTCATTTCCAATAGGCAGGAAACTAGGTTGTCCTAGATCATCTGTCTTCCACTTTCTTCCATTCCTACCCAGAGCCTGGAAAAAGAAGTAAACAAACAAATAGTCATGGGAACATCAGCCTTGTCATAATTAATGAAATATCATTTTAAATGTCATCTAGCCAAACATATCATGAACATTTCTAATCTATCTAAATACTAACTCATAAATTGTAGCCCTAGGTAGGATATTGCCTTGCATTTAGGACAGCTAATATGCCACCGTCTATTGCAGTAGGCTCATCGGCGGAAGAGAGGCATTCTTGATGGTTTTATTTTAGTGTGCACTGGAAATAACCCTAAAAGCAAGTGTCCATTTCAAGGATTTATTTTCAAATGGGTAATAGTTTTCTAAACTTCTCTTTCCAACTTAAACCAATGAAAACTTTGTCTATAATCACTTGTTTTCTGCAGTGTTTTGTTGAGAAAATAACAGCTTTTCCCACTACAAATAGCAGGTATAATAGAAACAAAATTGTGTCTTCAAGATGTCGGTAGCTGGAAAATTTTCAACTCCAGTCCTCCCAATATTACACACATACTTATCTTCACCCATGTGTGGTTCAATTTAAACCTCTACTTTGTGCACCACTCTGTGTGTAATTGCATCTGCTCAGACAGGATGCAGTATTTGGGGGAGCTTTCCTGCCTGAGGAAACAAGGAGTTGTCAGAAGTAGCTGTATATCTGGTCTGCCTACCTTTTGTGTTCCATGTTGTCTCAAGGGAAATAGAAAGCATAGAATTAAAACATAATAGAACAGAATTTGCCCAGGAAATTACACTTTTACATTCTTTTCCTTCCTGCACTAGCTTTGCTAAATTGTGTCCTATGTTCTAAATACCAACAGGGAGCGGTAAGTAAACCAGACCTTTAATTTTCATGTCTAGTAACAGTACATATTTTGCATTTGATATTACAAAAAAGGGCTTAATTTTGTTTCCATTGAAACATGAAATAAACATTGTTTGGTTTGGTGCTGTATCTATAAATATTTCTCAGTTTTCCAGTTCCTGAAGGTCTGTTTAAATTGATAGGACATCAGATAGTCTCTGCGCTTACTATCATTGAATCCTTCTTGGTGTATATTAATTATTAGGTGATTTCCTTCTGTGTCTGTAACTGTCTACACATAAAGCTTGTGTAATACTACCATATGTGGATCTCAATATCATTTTATCCAGTGGAGGTCTGATTGAAATATGGTTGCTGATAGTGGAATCTTTCCTGTGTCTGAGTCAGTCTAGGTCAGCAACAAAAGGCAAGACACTGCAGTAGACATAAGCATAAAATTTTTAGTAGATCCATGGGTTTTTCTTTGGGAAATTTCCCTTTTTGAAAAGAGAGCAAATTTACATGAAATTTGTATGCTAAAAATAATGTTTCGTTTTCTTTGTCAGTTTGTCTCTGGATGTAAAGTATTCTACTGTATTTTAAAAATGCCACTGTTCTTCTTTTGTTATACTGCACTAGAAGAATCTCTACCTAAAATATCCAAGAAACTAAACTTTACAAGTTAATTTAAAAAGAGAAGACTAATAATGAAAAAGAGCACTCACCTGTTGCATTTTTTCTCTTCAAAGGAAAAAGAAAATTCAACCTACTTTTATCACTAGGCAAGAAATAATAATAATGTTAGACATTACCTAAAGACTGTCAAACAAAACAAATTTTATTAAATTGAGATAATATATGGAATATGTCAAATTCATCCCATATGGGCTTTATTGAGTTGAACAGCCTTACAGCATCTATTTCAATTGTGTGCTATACAGTCATTCAGATGGAATTGTTTACGCATCAATTGTTTCTAAGACCAACTGTACTCAAAGCCTCAAAAATGCAGAGGATCACAATTTCATTATTCTCAGCTCCATTGCTTTCCATTGTTGTTTTTTTGAGAGGAACTGCAGTTATATTTCAATGCTGTTATGCATTAATTTAATTCTTAAAGTGTATTTCTGCAAGCGACAGTGATAAAACCTATGATGAGAGACTCCAGCTGCATTTTCTTAAAAAACACAGCAGTAATTTTATAATGGGTAGTGAACAGCCAGGCTGAAATAGACACATTAAATCACTGAAAAATGTATGTGATTTTTTTTTCCCAAGGAAAGGAACACTTGGAACTAGAATTTATCCTAAAGTCCAGATACCCAAAGCTATTTGGATTTAATTGCTCTTGTGGGAGTTAAGATTTTAGACAGCTTTAAAAATTTTCATGTAAGAACCAAGGAACCACCATGATGCTGAAATATTTCAGTTCCCTTTGAAGTCAGTAGAAATCATCCAGGTCTTCAACAGCCTGTACTTTGAGAGTTTGAACTCTAAGACAGAATCTCCTTTTTTTAAAAAGATGCGTAATTTAAGTAAACTGAATAAGAAAAATTATTTTTAAGAAAAATCAATTTAAGTGTGAATCTTTACAGAGAGTTTCTTAATCGTCCATCTTGCCAGGAGAGGGAAGCACAATTCATTTAGAGCAAGACATTTTATTTGTCTCTAACTAATGTTTCCCACATCATTCCTCACTTTCATTGTTTCTCATTTGGTTTTTGCAACATGGAGAAAACTAAATGTAGTCATAAACTAAGGGAATTTCTACAAAGATACCAGTGTGACACTGCTAAATGTTTCAGTAGCAAATATCTTAGAACTCCTATCACCAAATTAAATCTTCTGCCTTAAATTCACTGGTCAGATTCCTAAAAAGAATAGGGGGAAAGTAAAAAACCCTCTCTATCAAACAAAAATGTTCACAGATTATAATGATTTGAAAAATTTAGAAAGAAATAGAAAATATATATTCTGAGGAGATATACCTATTCTAGACCAGAAGCAGTTCAGCCCCTTCCCTGCCCCCAACTTTGGAGATTCAATAGAGGCCAGTGCTGTCCTTCACAAAGATCGCATTTCACAACACACAAATTGGGTGGGTGTACCTGTAGTATGTTCCCCAGGCTGAGAAAAAAGAGAACATCATAGAAGTTATTGGCTGGAGTGTTCATTTGGGAAACCCAGTATCATATCTCAGGACATATATTGTATACATCTGCATTTTCAAGACCCCTCTCATTTCTCTATTCCTAAAAGATATTTTTTCCCAATCTTACCCAGCCCTATTGCATACTTCAGTATGGAAGGCTAGAGAGAGCTCACGTTTTTTGCCCCAAAACATTTCTTGCCAACTGGAATTGGGATTTTTGGCTAAAGGAATGGATGTTCCCTATTCCTACCTAGGGTCAAAAGCATGACTGAAAAAAACCCCACAGGCAACTGAAACCTTAAAATATGAAGATTATTGGGCATAAGGTTGTGGGTTGTGATGGTTTTGTTCAGTATCAGGAAGGTAAAAGTTCACACCTACTAAAGGTAATATAAATAAACCTAAGCAGAGTTTAGATTATTTGTGTACCAAACACCACTGTATCCCTTAAGATATCACATATAGCAAGTTTAAGAACAGGGAGTTTCAAGGTTCTCAGTGATGCCTAAATCTTGATTTAGGAGTCTGCATTGGAACAAATTCAATTAAATTAATTTGTGAATTTGACATAGAATCACAAGGGAAGTTTAAAGTTAATATGAAGCTGAACATAATTCAATGATCTCACTATAAGAGCCTTCTTCTTAGAGACAATCATTCCATATTTTTCAATATTATTCAATATTCAATATTATTCTATGTTATTCAGTATTTTCAAAATTATTTAATATTTTATACTGGGGTAAGCCCAATTGAATATATCAGTTCTATATATCTTCTAGTAGTAGTAAATCAGTTGAGGAATCTGTATATCCTCCATTTGAGTTTATTATAAGATTGCCAGTTAACCTAACAATGTAAGTTTCTAAAATGCAAGGAGGTTTCAGCATCTTCAGCATCTTTAGTCACAAATACTAAATCAGTTCCCACACAAACACTGCAAAAACCTTAGGTGACACTTTAGATCAAAATTGTTGACACACATCATGCATAGATGGATCATGTAACGGCTTCACATGATTTAACTGATTCATGTATTGACTTAAACAGGGCTACTGCTTTGTACTTAAAACATTAGGTTTGATAAGTAGGAGGCTGTAGCTGTTATCATCAGCTCACGCTAAGGTGTAGAAATCAAAATAATTCTAAGTAACTCCTAGATTCCCTAGTACTGCAAGGAGCACCAATGTTCAGAGCTGAACATGCATGGAAAGCACAGGAGGAAAGTGATGAGTCTTACTTAAATAATTAGCATCAATAAACATGAATACATATTTGAAAATCATTGGCCTGTTTAATGATCTTTAAAATGAATTAGAAACTTTCTTAAGGGAAAATGCAAATGGAGGCTGTACATTAGTAGTATATTGCAAATAACATTAATATGTTTTGTTGCTGGAAAAATTTTGACTGAAAGTAGGTTGTATACTACAATGTTAGCTCCTCTGTCTCATCTAATGAAACTAGTTATAATTAATTTCCTCATTGAATCTTAATTACAATCATTAAAGGTATGGGAATATTTTGCACTTGAAGATATTTCTGGGCCACTCTTTGGTGATTACTCTTTGCTTCTGTTAACAATAAAATTTCCTAGGCTCTAATCTAAAAATACATGCAAGACAATTGAATTGGATTGAACTCATAGTTATAGACGCACATTAAAACTCCTGTCTATAATTTTCAAAGACAATACCATGGACTGTAAACCCTTCATTACTCCCTCCCACCTCCCCTGTTTGCTGTCACTCAAACTCATAGCATTTAATAGCAAAATCAAAGGGTGGCTTTTCCAACTAAAATTTCAACATGTTTTTATCAATTAGCAGTTCAGACTTATAACTGAAGATTGACAATAACCAAAAAAGAATAAGATTATACTTCATCCCTTTAGGCTGTTTCTATAAATGATTTCGGTAACAGGATCACATATTTGCAGTCTAGCATGGTGGAGTTTCATTTTGCGCTTGAGACTGAAGGGATCATGCCTGGGATTCGGCATCACTAGTATACTTTTCTGTCTTTCAAGACATGAGCTTTCTTTAAGCTGAGATTTTGCTGTAAAAATTTAACCGCTGGCTGGATTTAAGAAAATGAAGACTTAGTGAAGTTGCTTTCAAACAGCTGTAGTCTTAACAACTTTTTGATAGGAAAAAACAAACCAATAGTCCTGTGTTCTGTTCCTATGTTTGCCAGAAGATCAAAACTCTTACATTTATTGAAATACCCCAGATTCCAAGGTCAGCATTCTGGATCAGTCAACCTTTCTGCTGACAATACTTATTCCTTCAGCTTATTCTTCCTTCAACTCAATTTATTGAGTTTATAAATTAAATAATTGCAATATATAATTATTTATGCATAAACCTTGAAGGGTACTGGAGGGTAGGTAACACACCTTTTTGTTAGGAAATGAGAGGAAGAATGGCCATGGTCATTTTTTTTTGTTTGTTTTCTTTTTTTAAGTGTATTCACAATTTTATGGAGCCCCAGAAAGAAGAAAGGAGTTTGGTGCCATCTGTTATCAAATAGGAAAGCTGAGATAGAGTGAAAGTTGGTGTATCCATTTTTTTTCAAGGACATTTCAAAATTTACTGAAACATGAGAACAATATGTGCAGCATAGAACTGAAAGAGAAAGGAAGAGAAACTCCCTCTCAATGGTGTGGATGGTTTCTACATGGCTGCCAGCCACCAGACTGCCTGCCTATCAAGTGGCCTGTGCAAGGTGATGCAAAGAAGTTTTTTCATATTAATCAATAAAGATTTTTGGTGAAGTTGTAGATAACACATATGGACTCAAGAGACTGTGTACTTGCCTGCTCAAATATTTTGGGGGATTCTGAGATTGACCTGTTCACAAGCCCTGAACTGTGATTACAGTTTATTGGACTGGTAAGGGAAAACATATGGATAATGAATATTTCATATCAGAACATGAGAATTTTGTTAATGACATTTATTACCAGAAGTGAATTAATATAAATTATTTTTCATTCATGTATTTAGATCTATGGCTCATTTGCTTTTCCACCTCAGTGCTGTTATTTTTTACTTTACATTATTAGTACTCCTTATGATACTATTATGATTAAATAGCAGTGAATTACTACTCTTTCATTGCTTCAGGAAAGCAATTTTGAATAAGAGCTGGAACTAATGACAATTGACTAGATGGGATGACTGCATAAGGATCTTAATCTTTAGCTTAAGTATTGAATAGATGGGTACATAGAAAAAACACATAATGAAAAGGACTAATAATGAAAGGAACTGACCATTGACCTTCTCACACCACGTTTTCCTATCTATTTGTGTTGTCTGTATTCTATCTGCAAGTAATCATGTTCATCTTCTCCATGTTTAAACTTTCAGAATCCATGCCATCTTCAGAACAAGAGACTTTCTAAAATGTCATCAGATGAAAAGCCTGTGACGTAAGGAAAAAAAGACCCAGATATATGTTGCAGTGTAATTTCAGCCATCATATTCAAGCCTTCCTCTTACCCACCCTTGTTTTTTGTTGCAGTTTCCTTTCTCACACTGGATAGGTAAAATAGGACCCTTTATCCAGACTGACCCTTTAGCTTTACCAAGTAAAGTGAGTGGAAGCAGAAAAAAAAGTAATCTGAACAGATCTACACATTTGTTACAAAGCTTGGCATGCAATGCAATTACCTGCACCCCTCTTACAGAGCTGCCAAGGGCAGCTCCACTTACACAGAGCAGAAGTGTAACATATATCAACCATCCTTAGTATGTCTCTATGCCTCAATTGCTCTTACTGAGACTCAATTATGACCAAAAATAAGCTACTCTGCTACATTCAGAGAAAAATATTTACTTGTTCTTATATGCCAGTAATTAAAATCTTTTAAAAAGATAAAGACAATATTACAGTTGAAAAAGAAAGAGTAGAAAGTGGAATATGATACTTTGTGTCTCCCCATTTTAATAATGCTTTTTAAAAACCTATTTATGCTATTTAATGAGCTATGACTTTTCCTTAATGTCTCATAAAGCATTAGCTGATAAATTTAAATAATCTTATCTAATGTTTTCACAGAAAATATATTTTAAGACTTAAAACCAGATAATTTGAATAATGTTAGAAAGAGAGCAAATGGATTTTGTTCTGGGATTCAGTGACAGGTGGAGCCATGAGATAGACATCTCCATTTGAGTTATTGATCTAAATTGCTTTTGTAGCAAACACAAGAAAACACAGGAAAACATAATTGAGATGTCAAAAACTCCAACCCCAAAACCAACACCCCAGAAGTCCTGCAAGTTCATCTGAAATCACTACTTCATTTGTAGATGTCTTCAAGACAGAAATCTAACATTTATGCTTTTTGTACTCTATGGCTTATTCAGTATGACGTTTATATGATGTGTATTGTTAAAGGGGTTCTTTTACTCACACATCTTTATTGTGTCTGAGCATTTTCTGGCATTGTGTTTTCTGTATGTAAATCAGTACTGGAAGGCAAAACTGAACATTTAACAGTGGTGACATATTTAGCTATACAAATTAATCTCTCATGTTAAGGGAGGAGAAAGGGTGAGTTTCGTGATTAAGGTCACTGGACAACACAGAAATTTCAATTATATTTAAAATAGTCTTTCTCCTCTCGCAGATATGAAGGAATGTGAATAGAAAATCACAGTAAAAATAATTCTACTTGGAGTTTTTCGTGCATTAGGAAAAATAAATGTTGACATTTTAATCCCAGAGATAAGGATAATCATATTCATAAACCATTTTTACACTGATCAAGCAAATTTTTTCATTTACTTCCTTAGTTTTCCTCTTGGTAATACTCTGTTTCAGCTTTTAACGTAACTAAAATTTGTGGGGAAAACTATTCTTTGCCCACTACTCTTCAGTTTAAAATTTGAGGCATTTTTCAAGCTTGCTATACATATTTAAAGAAAAAAAGTACTGATGAACGCTCAGATGAAAAAGGAGAGGACTTCCAAGTAGGCATGTATTTCCTTGTCCAGCAGCCAGGATATTGTGAGTAACCTGAAAGGAAGCCAGAGCCTGACCTACGAGATGCCTGTGCATCTGTTCAACAGGGTAGTCCTGTTCTGAGACTTCTACACACAAGACAAATTTTTTTTAAAAAAAGGGAAATTAGGAACAAATTAATTCCCAGTTGTTTCTGGGGTAAATTTTGAAAGTGGGACAGAAAGGTACAGATCTTGATACTCAAGTCCACAAATGTATTTCGTACCAACACTGCGCAGACTCAGCCCTCATGATTACCTCGTCTCTATCTGTAATGGCCCAGCCTCAGCAAAAGCCCCACATCTCCTTCAAGCAGACAAGAGGAGCAACTGTCTGGGCTGTTGGCTGACTTGAAAGGCACACCTGTACCCCTATAGTCAACATTAGAGAATAAGCACTAGCTTGCAGTCATCTAGCCTATTAAATTTTTAGTTGTGCCTGGCTTGGCTTTGCAGGACAATAAACAGTTCCCCAGCGCTGTTTAGGAGTAGACCCTGGAAATTTCCAAACAGATAATGATCATGGTCATTTCACTTTGAAAGCTAGGAGCTCTCAAAGTAGACCATTTTGCCTTGGGCCTCAGCCAAGAGTACAGATCTTGGTACATTTAATCTCTTCTTACAGATGCAGGCAATAATTCCAAACCCTGAGAATCCAATCAGATATGTGCTCATGTGGGACAAAAATCTACAGGGTGCTCTCTTCGATATCTTCAGAATTTAGTCAATGAAGGAGTAGAGAAACAGGAAGCAAAGCTGCTTGCTAAGCAAGAGAGAGAACCAAAAAAAAAAGGATTCCCATTTCTATATTTTTTTGAATGATCTTTTTCAAAAAAATTAATTATTTCAGTAGTTGTTTCTACCGCTTACAAAAAAACAATCCACTGTAACATAGACTTGACATAAGCTCATGACTTGTAATCTACATGTTTGTTTTCTTGTTTTCTGTGGACATATACTGACACTATAAGGATACTTAGCTTAACTTTTAGATCCAAAGAACATGGGCTATGTTTAGCTTCCTTACCTTCCTCTGAACAGTTCTGCCTTAGGATATAATCCAAAAGACAGTCTTAATGGACTTCTGAATAAATCAAAAGTCTATACTTTTGAACTCATGAAAGTGTTCTAAATATTTTCAATCCAAAAAAAAAAAAATAAGAATAAAAAAATATATATAAAAGGTCTCTTGTT
>WBMY01004391.1:223055-237548 GCA_013397315.1 Donacobius atricapilla
ATAAAACGTCTCTTGTTCACTTGGACCTTAGATTAAAGTGGGACTTTAATCTTCTGGAAATATTTGGACAGCATGTAACACTGCATGGATGTTAAAATTACCTACCATTTTGGACCTGAGCAAGAATATTTTCAGATTATGTTGTGCTTGTTCGAGTCATTTTACACACAGTGCATTCATTAAAATGCTTGCAAATAGCAATCTACTCTGTATCTTTTACCTGTTCTGCCTTTTTGTACTTTTTTGCCCCTCTGGGGTTAAGTGCTTGCCAATAATTTCTTTCCCCCTTTTCATACCCAGAGCTGGAAGCTCTGCAGGCAAAGAGAAAGTGTTAACAAATAACTGTCATCGGAAGAATTCATGTTTCCTGAGTTTAGCTCACTAACTTACATATTTCCAAACACATATTTCTGTTCCTGAAAAAATCATGCTCCCTTTGAAAAGTGACTTTGGAGATGACCTTATTCCCCCTGAAATTATCCTCCCGCCTCTGCAGGCACACACACTCATTGCAGATCTCTGGTTCAGTGCCCTGCAGTGATCACCATTGTGTCTGAATGTGGATAATTTTGAGATGACTCTGGACATCCTGCTCTCAGGCATACTCAGACCCACCAAAACATGGCATACATGACCTAAGTACGCAATACTTTAGGAGGTCCTCTGTCCTCCACTTGAATCAGTGAGCTGCTCTGGCTTGTGATTCTGACCATCCCAGTGGGCAGCTTCATGAAATGAGCCTTAACATTACTTGTTGGCTTCTAACCCTCTTCCAGTTGGGCCTTCTCCAGGGGGCTCCATGGCCCCTGTGTGGAGTAGATAAGTAGGGCAGGGAATGAGTGACAGAAGAGCATTTCACAAGAAAACATGAAAAGTCACAAGCTCCGTATGTTTGGGCTCCACAGTTGAAATAGGAGGTATGGTGTGCAGCATGCCCAGGGCAACAAGCAGAGGGGAAGCATGATCCCCGAGTCAATGAAGAATCACAGAATCACAGAATGGGTAAGACTGGAAGGAACTCTGGTGGTATCATTTGTTTCTCCCTACATTTGCCCTGACCTTGGAGCAGAAAAGAGTTGGGAATTCCAACATACATGCTCAAACAGGGTCGTCCTAGAGAACATTGCACAGGTTTGTCCAGATGGTTCTTGAATATCTCTCAACCTCATCAGTGGACAAGCAGAGCAATGGGCAGTGGTTCGCAAAATCGCCGTTTTACTGCCATGGTAAAGATCAGGCAATGTGATGCTGCAGAGGTTCCTGAATGCTGCTGTAAATAACAGGATGCGGACCTTGCTGCAGGTTGTTGGCTTCCTTAGCTGAACCAGTGGTGGTTTCCCGGTACTGGACTGAGCCATGTGCCTTCCTTGTGCATGCATCTCTGCTTGAAAAGACCTTTTGTTTTGTTTATCAACAACACAAAATGATCAACACCAACAAAAACCTGAAATTGAAGGTGATTTTTTACTGACTCAGTAAGTCAGGCTATTTTTGCTGTGAGTGTAACAACTCAAATACTTAATTTTAATTTTAATGAAGTTGCTTTTCTTGATAAAGGTCAGTGCTGCCAACACAGAAAAATGTTGAAGTTCAAAGTAGCTTGTTTGCTCAGAAGATTGAACTTATGAATTGATGATATATATTAATAGCATTTAGTGTTCACAGTAAATACACAGTAAGATGAAATTCACTAATCCATCCTATTCATTAGGATTCTGAAACAAATCATGGAGGCTTTCAGATAAATGTCTGTGAGGGTTACTGGATTGGGAGCATGTATTACCAGTGGTTTATTTCATCATAAGCATTACAGTTTAAGTTTCTGTATTATTGTACTTTTCTAGGAACTAGGAATTAATTTGATGATTTACATATTTACAACTTTCTGAGTAAGAGTATTTTATAAAATAGTTGCAATGAAAGAGTTGTCATTCTTGGAAGTTCAAAAAACAATTTTCTTAGCTTAGGTTTTATAGAAATAGAGTTAGCAGACCCCTCTTCTGTGATTTCTGGATCCTTTAGATACAGGGTCAGATGGCTGGCTGTAGCTATGTCTTCATCTCACGGAATTTCTGCTCTCACTCTGTGTACCCACACTAGCTGTAACAGGAGTTCTCAGTGGGGGCTGAAATGCAGGGAAAAGAGTAAAAAAGATTAAAACAACACATAAATCTCACAGGAGATGTTAGCAAACTGCTTCCACCATAACTAACTCATCAAGCAAAATTCACTTGAGCCACAGAAAGAAACTACAGTGAGGAACTGAGTGAAAGGTTAATTGGATTGACTTTCTATATAGAAAATGGGTGGCTATTATTCTAGTTACTTACAGAGGTCATGATACAAAGAGATCATTAGATGCTACATATGCATGGAAAACCATTACATTTCATCTGTTTCCCCTTTAATGAAGCCAGTAACTTGTCTCTGATCAAACCATTACTTGTTTTGTGTTAAATAGATGGACAAATGCTTAGCCATAAGTTCAAGGTGTTGAAAACAAAATTGAGAGGCACTACAAGGCACAAGATTCAAAACAAAAACAACCAGAAGAAGTATTTGATCAATGCTCTCAGGCAACATGTTGTCATTCTTGAGGGTCCTCTGTGCAGGGCCAGGAGATGTTTGTGAATCCCTTCAAACTTAGGACATTCTCTGTGATTCTTGTATGAACTCTTTGAAAAGAATGGATTGCAAGAGACATTCTACTTCAAATATGGCATTATCTGTTTCCATATCATTTACGGCACAGACGGAATCCCCTTCAATATTTGTGTATTCTAACATATGATAGAAGTATACATGAAGTATAATATAGTAGGTACCAGATGTGGTATGCAGCAAATCACACTAGGGAATAGAATGTTGGTTTCTCAAACCTCTACCTGTGATGGCATAGAGGCAAAAGAATGGCTTATATTTTCTGACTTCAACCTGGGTGACTTAAGCTTTAGTTCACATGCTGCAGGTGCTCAAACAGCCTCACAATATCTAATTATCGCTGCAGTCAGTTTTCAAGTTCAGGAGAAGTTACAGGCAACTAAGTTTCAGCCAATCTCTTCTTATAGATAAGGAATCAGATCAGAGCAATAAAATTAGTAGTAACTCAGGACCAACAAAGGATGATCCCTTATGTTTATTCTGATAGTAGGAGAGAAAACAGTGCATGCCTTTGGTATGCTAAATGTGACACTTTCGTAGAGCTGGAACAAAGGATCTAACATATACAACTTAAAATGAAAAAAAAACCCCTCTCATTTTAAAATAATTTCAAAATGTCAACTATATGAAAAATAGAGAAAGAGAAATTTGATTATCAAGACAGGCTTCACAGTTTTTTTTCCTTAAATCACACTATAAACATTCCCCCAACTAACAAACCTAACCTGCAGTGACTCAAAATAAAGGTTATTTTGAGGCATTTTCCAGATTTTAAACATGAATGCAATCATCAAATGGTCATTCCTCTGATAAGTGGCAGAAGAAGGAAAAAACCTCCCACCAAATTCAGACGTGTCAGCATGGTATCTTTTAAGACAGTTTCTCAGCATGATGTCTTTCCTTCCTATACTTTATTCAGAATGTAAATCCTCTGCTGAAGAGCTGTGCTGCTTAAAGCTTCTTCTGTAGGGAAAACTTTCACATGACTTTTTTCCACCCTGTTAATACTTTATTTACAAGAAATTTATCCGAGGGTAATTTCTAGAGGCTGATGAAATGGCATACATTGTCTCTTATGTCAATTGAAGGGAAAACTCCAGCCATCTGAGGTCCTATTTTATTTCTTTTTCTTTCAGGATTATAAAACCACTTTAAATACTTTTAAAGTGATATTTATATCATTAAAAGTGGCCCATTTCAAATAGAAATTCATTTAAGGCCCTACATAATATGCACACAGTCAAACTGGGTAACCCTATGGGCATGTTCTAGCTTCTAAAACCATTAACTCCAAGTATACTCCAAAAATCCTAAAACTTCAAGTTGCAACATCAATGTAAAAAATCTTCTATCCTCCTTAGTATTTTGTTCTGGTGGTTCATACCACTAAAATGAACATCTTATTTTTTTATTTGAAATTGTTTGTTATCCATATTCTTATTATAGTTTATCAATAAATTATTGCCCTTACAGTATTAAATATTTCTGCTTTGTGACATAACTTTTTTTTCATTAAGTCATTTTTTCATCTTGATAATATGAAAGAATTGAAGCTTTCTGATCTCCCTTTGGAGTTCTCTCTGCTTTGACTGTTTTTTGGTTTGGATGTTTTTGGAGTTTTTTGTGATCCTTTTACATGTACAAACTCTGGGAATGGTTATGATGATCTAATACCAGAATTGATCAGTCAGACACTATTGTTTCAAGACTTAATGGCAAAGGTCCATAAAATTCTGTTGTTCATGGTACCCTGTTCTATTTCCATTATGGTTTTTTCATGATTTATGCTCATGCGGAGAAAAAAAAAAAATCATGAGGTGGTGTCTGATGTTCAGTGCCAAAAAAATCTGATAAGATGAATTGGAACATGAAATATACTAGCAAAGCAAAGTGAGTTTTCAGTTTATAGCCTAAATAACTAGTTTTGGCATGGGATATATGAAAAATTCATTTAAAATTGTACCTGATAGGTAGCAGCCATGGCAAAGAATTTTTACCCCCTGAGACTTGGAGGTATAGGACATGCTGCATTATTCCCTTAACAGTAAAATACCTCATTATAACTCTACCCCAGGCTATACTGTAATCTTTTAGGAAAAAAAGGACAAAATGCTGATTCAAGCTCTTTTTTCTTGCTATAAGCAGCTTTTCTACTCTTCCACCACTGAGAACAGATGACAATTTTTTTTTGTGTAAACAAGGAAAACCAAAAGAGGTAATTAAAACTGATCTAGAGCTTGTATTATAAATTTGCTTTGATGTTACCTGCACAGTGCTGCAATATCGATCTTCATAAAAGTTGTGTCTGAGAATTTCATCTCTTCACTGAGGGCATTTGCCAAGTTTCTTTCTACAATGCAGTTTAGCCTTTAATTAAAAAAACAAAACAAAACAAACAGTGAAGGAAACTAGGAACAGTGGATTTGCTAGGCTGGATCAGTGTACTCCCCTATCAAATCAAGCATCCTATCCTACAAGATATGTAATGAAAATAGAGGTTTACCTTGTAGAATTCACCGTTAGATATGTTTTAGAAACAGAGTGAACAGAGCCCAGTATACTAGAAAGCCAACTGTAACTTGTTCTTTTGAAAGTGATTTTTGAAGACACTTAGATGTGTGTGCCTTGAGCCTCAAATAATTAAAAAAAAAGCAAGAGATATTTGTACCTTAATCAGTTTGATAGTTTTGCAGGTAGTGAAGACAGCAAGAGTGGCAATGATCTATCTAGACTGATTTCTTCTGTAAATTATGCTATAGTTAATTTCTTGGATTATTTCCCATTTCAAGCACATTACTTTCAGAAAAATTTTGAAACAGAGGGTTTTTTTGCCCTTAGTCATTATATCTAGATACTTAATGAAAATGTCATGGTGTTCTTTAATATAATTTGAACATTTCAAGTAAAAAAATGTAATAACAGCATGATCTAAAGCAGCCTTACAAATAAATGTATGGCGGAAAGAATAAGTAAGACCAGCCTGGCAATTCCAGAGAAGTAAAGTTCTCTGTTGAAAGGTTTCTCTAGCATGGTTCTCCACCTAAAGGAATACCAAACTTCCAACAAAAAAAAACCCAAAAAAAACCCAAAAAAAAAAACCCACCAAAAAACCCCCTCAGTATTTGTAAAAGTGCTAGCTCAGGAACTTTTCCTATTTAATTAGTGACTTCAGTGATAACTCTGCCACTATTCTTCCGGATGTCTCACCCTTTAGACACAAAGGAACAATAAAACTGTCCTCCAAGGGCTGGTAACAATTTTTCTGGCCAGAAAGTTTCATATCACCTACTTTTGTCTTTCTACATTAAGCTTGGTAGCAGGGAAAAATTGATGGCAACCTCTGGCTCCTTTATTTCATTTTCCATATCTGCACTCAAAACCCCTATAATTTCAACATCCAATCTAGGAAACTATTTATCCCATAAACATTTTTCTACTCAAGCAAATAACAAGCTATCAAGCAAAAAAAAACCCCCACAAACCCCAAACAACAAAAACCATAAACCAACCAAAAAACCCAAACCTTCTGATTTACTTATTTCTTCTTTGTCTTCTTGGCATCATATCTAATGCAATATTCATTATGGAAAATGCACTTTTGGGAAGAGTTATGTTTATCTCAAAATTTGGATGACACAACTTGGATACTGCATTAGTCCTTTGGGAATACCCATGTGGTTTTACAGAAAGCTACTAGTACATCCTGCATCTGTTTTAATAATGATGACAAGAAGAAAAGAAAAAGAACAGGCAGCTACTCCTGTGATTTTTATGGTAATAGACAAAGATTATACTAAACTCATGTGTATCCTGTTTCCTTATCATTTTTCAACCTTACAACAAGATGACCATCAGAACTTTGGAAGCAATGCCTGTCCCTTTCCTGTTGTGGTGGTGCACATGGAAATTCACTACTAGGCAACGAGTTGCAAGAGGTTAGACAAGAACTGAGTATGATTTGTGGTTAAAATAAAGAAGCAGTGAGTATTGGCTGAGATTTATCATGTAGTACCATAGAAAGATTTGGATGGGGAGGAACCTTCAAAGATCATCTAGTCCAACCCCCTGCCATGGGCAGGGACATCTTTCTACATCAGGAAGCTCAAAAATCCACCCAACCTGACCCTGAACTCTTCCAGGGTTGGAGGATCCACACCTTCTCTGGACAACCCATTCCAATGGCTCACCATCATCATCTTAAAGAACAGCTTCCTTATATGTCATCTAAATCTATCCTCTTCCGGTTTAAAATCTGTGCATTTTGTTCAATTGCTACAGGCCTTGATAAAAAGTCTCTGTTTTTCTTTCTTATAAGCCTCTTTTATATATTGAAATGACACAATTAGATCCCCCTGAAGCCTTTTCTTCTGAGAGCTGAACCACCCAAAGTCCCTCAGCCTTTTGATACAGGAAGGATGTTCCAGCTCTCCGACTATTTTCCCGGCAGATTTCCATCAGGTTCATGTCTCTCCTCTAGTGGGGAGCCTGGAGATGGATGCAGCACTGAAGGTGAGGTCTCACAAGAGCAGAGTAGAGGGGCAGAATCACATCCCTTCATCTGCCTCTTTTTCTGCAGCCCAGAATATTGCTGTCCTTCTGTGCTGCAAGTGCGCGTTTTTGGCTCATATACAGTTTTCACATTATCCTAAAGTCCTTCTCTTCAGGGCTGTTTTTAATCCATTCATCATCCAGTGATGAATTGATAAAGTGCAGGCAGTGTGGAAAAGGTCTGGTTCAAAATCCATGAGAATAAACACTGACTTTTTTATTAAATTAAACTTAGATTTGGAATAAACCCACACCTCTTGACTGCCTCAACCTCTTGACTGGTGTATTCACTGCCATAATAAGGGTCTAAAATTTTTATATTAATGCTGTTCTTTGGTGATCAAACTACAGCTGTGTACAGAACCTTCCTATAAAGTCTCTACAGTTGAAGAGAGACTTGAAACCAAAATAAAAAACTTGAAACTCAAATAAGAAAAAAGAATTCTTTTTATCTGCTATCTTGATTAAAATACTTAATAAACAAAATATTTTGCTTTGATAGATTAACATAAAACTATGGCAAATCCTAATTCAGACAATCTGCAGAATAATCAAAGGCTATAAAAGCATCTGAAATTAAAAAGGGGTTGGATGTTGTTTTTCTCTTTCCTTCAATGAGCATGGATGTCAATTACAAAGGTAATGCTATGATGTTTAAGGTTGAAAGAGTTTTTCTAATACATACTGCTCAAAGCATTATTCTCTAGAAAACAAATTCTTAAGTACCCGCTGTGTATAACTCAATCAAGCACTTGCTGACAAGGTGCAAGGAGACAGTGTTTTGATATTTCCTCCCGTGGAACATATGTTTGACAGATTTTTCTCTATTTCTTGTCCGTAGCTTTCTTAGGTTTGATGCTTTATCCTTTGTGAAATGTCTTGCCTTCTGAATTCCTTTAAATCCTAGAGTTATTCCATAGAACTGAGATATTTTCTTTTAATCCTTTAATCTTTCGTTGTTAATCACACCATTTGGCATTGATGTGAAAAGTATTCATAAGTTACTTAAAATGTGATCCACTCATTATCTTAACTGACCATGTTTTTATTTTTATGTACAAGGCATTTTTTGGTCTTAGAAGCATTCAGTCTTCCCTTCTGAATTCTTACCTTTGCCAACAATGTTACAAACTCCCTAAAAATGCAAGACTTTTTCATTGCTATGAAGTCTTTGTGACTGAAAGGTAACGTGAAATACATTTATCTGTCAAAATAACAGCAGTAACTCAAATGTCTCAAGGGATATATAATTGGATATGTGGTACTTTCAACTTGTGACACAATTTCAACCACCTTAGGTGAGCACTGAACAATTTTTAGCCCTTTTTTTGTGTCCTAGATTGATGGTCTTAGTTCTCTTCTTAGACCACATGTGAGACAGCATTATGGCACACTTAGTGGTAGGTTCAGCTGAAAAGAATTGTGTTACCAACGAATGTGTTGCTCACCACTACTTTACAAAGTCACAATGGCTTCACATCTGGGGCACAATGTCTGGTTTTGGACTTAACACCTCAATATAAATATCTCCTTTTTGTGTAAAAAGTTTGATTGATAAAAAGCTCTCTCCCAGCTGAAGGAAAACTTTTTATGTACAGCACATACAGAAAATCTCAAGAAAAGCAGCCACTAAAGGTTACAAAAATTCATAAGTACGACTTTAAATACACACATAAGCTGACACAATAAATAGTTAATGGAAATAACTATTGTTTTGTGGAAGTAAGAGGAGAATTCTTCTCAGGACAACTGATGGGTTATCTGACACCCAGTGGAAAGCACCTGAGAATGTTAGTGAAGCCCAAACCATAAAAGTTTAAATCTTAAAGCACGTACAATGTGATTTTAATAAAATAAAAAATTAAAAAAGAAAATATTGCCTTGTGCAGTGAAGACACATATTATGCCTGCAAGGTCAAAATGAAAATTGTATTGTCCTAACATATTACCATATGAATTTCTGATACTTTAGTTAACCTCTTTTTCTTCTGAAAAGTGAAGAGATTTACTTATCTGACTGTACACCATTTTGCTGTAGGACAGCTCTTCCTACTGAATGTATAATAAATAGATAGAAATAACTTTAGCTATCCTTAGGTATTCAAAAGTGAAGCATCTGAATTTCAACTAGGCACCCTTGGATCCCTCTGTTCTCTGAAGCACAAATCATGCTGTGTGATCCAGACATGTAAGGATGAGGTGAATCACCCTACAAAGGCACCCATTTTTCTCTACTGCTGTAGTCTTCATTGTCTAACTTTTAAATGTATGGATTGAAAAAGATGGGTCCACTCTAACTCAGTAGTGTATGTTGTTTGTTGCCACGTTTATAGCTCATAAGTAGACTTTGCATTATGTTGCTTATTCTGCAGCCAAATCAAAGCAAATGGTAACTTAACAGCACTGAATTTTGTAAGATACCTGGTTGTGATTAAACCACAACAGTGGTATTTGCCATTTCCTATATGTCTGCAAGTTGCATAATTTCCTGTCCTCAAATGACTTTGTCTTCAGAAGGGAAAAAAAAATAATGTGCATTAATACTGCACATTATTAATGGCAGTATTTAGGAGTGGCAATCTTTTAGCAGGCCATTAGGACAACACTGCTAAGAAAGGAATATAATGTAGGGCAACTTCAGGCTCCTTTTTACTTTTTCCTATTTTTTTTTTCTGTCCCCTGCTCTCCCTACAGGTTTTTCATTAAATGTGCCCCTTCATAAATATGTCTCATATATTTTCTTCTTTAAAGTAAAAGCAGTGCATATTTAAGTCTCTAAAAACAGCATACAACTATTTTTTACCTTACTGTTCCTTGTGTCCTTTGTTACCACTCTAATGATCTCTGAAATGATTGTCCAAAAATAAACAGAGCTGAAGTGAAAATTTGTTTCTTTGATTACGTTTCAGTCCAAGGTGTAATGAGATAAAGTTGTATTATTGTCATGTTTATCTTACAATACTTAAAATGAGCTTTGGCTTTCTCTTACCTTCCTCACAAAGCATTAAACATGGCCAGTCTCTCAAATGTGCTTCCAGAGTCTTACAGTTTCTTTACATTTCTAACTATTTATTACATATATTCTTCTCTGCCCATTACTACAGCTACGGGTAAAAACTCCTGCAATTCCTCAGACAAGCCACTAAGATTTTAAAGCAGAAGGTTGCCATTTAGTTCATTATGACTAGTAGAAATCTGAAAAAAGATAAATGTTAATTATTTATTTCTAAATTTCCTAGCAAGTTCGAAGGAAAAGGAAACATGTCCCCATATATGCCTATTACCAGTGTTTAAATTTTGCGCACAAAAAATATTTACATGACATTTGCTGCTTAGTTAGATAAATCTTAAAACATCGTCATATAACATTTTGAGAATGCAAGCCACCATCTAGTTGAATGCTAAACATGATCATTCTCATTAAAAAAATCATAGAAACGGTATTTTATCTTCAAGCTGGGGAGTATAATCAACCTATTAGGGAAGTATTAAAGACATACAATTACTAGAGATTCAATGGGATGCTAAGCCTGTACTACAATGGTTTATTTCCTTGTTTATGTCCTAGCATTTATTGTCCTGCTTAGAGAGTAAGTATACACTGTAAGGTTATACTCTGCTGTTGAAATGCTGCCATTTCTGAAATGCATCTTGCACAAAACTGCAAATGGCACATTTTCATTAGTTTTTTAAAAATGCTTACACATAAAACTACTGAGATTTATATGATTACCTGACAATTTCACATATTACCTCTCTACCTTCCTTTAATTTATACTTTTCCTGCCCTTTCCTATGTGTATTGGGAGACAGGTTATTTTTAAATATCATATTTATATTACCAGCCTCTTTCAGCACTCATAATTTTCACCCAGGAATATTCTCATACAAATCCCATGTTTACGTGTCAGTTAATTCTAAAAATGTGAGGAAGCTTTCAATTACTGCATAATGAAGACAAATAATTTTTCCTTTTTGAAGATGATGAAAAATAATAACACAATAGAACAAAACAGAAAATCCCACATCATGGATGTCACTGTTTGTATGTTACAGTACGTAGTGGCTGAAGAACAAATTAAGATAAATGAGGTAAATATATGTAAAAGAAATCCAAAGCAACCTAACAATTTTAAAATCTGAACAGCTGTGTCTAGTGGTTCCTTCTGAAGCAACTCTTCCTTTACTTATTGAGAAACAGAATCTAGGCACCATCTTAGTCCTCTACTGTAGCCTAGACATGACCATGCCTTTTCAGAAGAATTTTAACTCTTTAAAAATTAAATGCCAAATGCCACGTCTTTTTAAGCAAAAACTGTTTTAAATAATTTTAAATATTCTGATTGCTGGTTTTATCCTGGTGTAATCCATTGGTTTTATCCATTAACCATACCCAAGGTATCTGAACTCTATGTCAACCAAAACTAGCACAATTGCTAAAATTAAAATTCCAGTTAAATTTATACTGTGAAGTTTGGAGCATGTGTTAGAGTATTATAAAGGAGAACAATGACTCTTTTCTCTATTGTGGGTTATACATAATGAGGAGTTGATATTGAAAGCAGCAGAATATCAGCAGGGCTACTTACCAGTAACAAGTTAGTGCTCTAGAATACAAACCAGACAGATAATAACAATAAATAGAACCTCTAAAATTCAGTAAGATTTTGAACTTGATTTTTCCTGAAAAAGTCTAGCATATATACTCATCAAGATATTTTATTTGGTTTCAGAACACTAACAGTCAGTCTTTGCCAGATATTGTGATAAATCCTTTGGATTTGATCTTTTACAGAGCTTTCTCTTAAAATATTTAAAAGTGAACTCAGACACTTAAACTCTCATCAACCTATTCTACAGTGTATTTAGACAGGAATGAAAAGAAACAAACATTTATCACTTATTCTACCATAGTTTCCCTATGTGGAGAAATAACTAGCAGCTTTCTTAGCTGTTCAGTTCTTTCTATAGCTATTAGGACACTGATTTGCACTGTTTTTTTCTTTCTCTGCATGTTTATTTTAGGAAAGCCAGTTAAATATGCTTCATCTGAAAGTGAAAATGCCTATAACCCAGATTAAAATATTATTTTCTATTTTTAACTTTCTTTTTTCCTTCTATCACATGTAGACAATCTGCAAGTACTCTCTTGCACAGTCCAGCCAGGAAGGTACACAAGCAGAAAAAAAATAAGCTTCAATAAAGCTTTATTAATTGAGAACTTCATACATCAGCAAAGACACAAGAAGATTGGGCTGGTCAAAGAGCCACCACTTCAAGAGAGAAAGTATTTGATGGATGAACACAAAATATGTGAAACAATGCATTAGGTTTCTCTGTCTCTCTTACTACTTAGCTGCTGACCAAATTTTTACTGGTTCTGTAAAGCCTGGAGACAAGACAGTTTTTACGCTGCATCAGTGTAATACTATTGATGCCTATATACAGCAACATACATATGTTGCTTTTAAGGGTTATAGGCTTAATTGTCCTCCACAGCAAGAGCACCAACAAAAACACATGCCCATGATCTTCTTCTCCTTTACATGAGCAGCAAGTGTTAAAGAAGCAACTCGATTCAACTGTAAGTTCTGACATGGAGCCTTTAAGCTTTTGCAAGGTAAAAAGGCAAGAGATTTATGAGCTCCCTTCCACCTTCCTCAGTAGCTTACAAAATGACCAGGCAGAGGAAATCAGTGTCATGGCCAGCTGATGAAGGAAGTGTGCCCTCTGAACATCTCCCCTTTCTGCTCTTCCTTCTGGGATAGAGGGAGCTGTCAATATGTATAATTCACCACTAGTATCTGCCATTCCACATGCCTTTCAGGATTCTAAAATGGCTAATGGAGCTCTTTTGTCAGAATAATCCTTTCTGTGCCTTTTACTGAGAAGGTGTTTGGGGCACAGAATTAGAGCCAATGGAGTTTTCTGTGAAATCTCTGAACAATTCAGTGTTCACAAATCCACACTGTAACTCTACAATATCTGAGAGATATCCAGTTTGTCTCTTTTAAATTTTTTGAGTTTAACTGATAAAAACTATCATACAAATGATAATAAATGTAGTTTTTCAAATAAATCAGCCTGGCAAAAGGTAAATTTGCTTTAATGAAACCAAAGACAAAAGTACATAGTGGTGTTAAAGTTCTGCTCAACCCTAAGGGTCTGGTAATAGCAGTGGTAATGCTTAGCTACTCTGCTAGGAGCAGAGCTTGAAATCTCCCAAGGGCTTTCAGTTTCTTCAGCAGTCCTTCATAGACAAGTTCAACAGATTCTGGCAATTTACTTCCTTCTCCTTATCAAGAACTAAGCTGGCAAGAGAAAGGGAATTAATTTAATATATAACTAAAATAGTAATTTAGGCTAATATTTTGATTCAGTTGTAATTTTCTTATTAGAAAAGGTAGGTATCTTGACAATGTTATATGAGTGATTGAGGAGGCTGAATTTTGACTGGCTAAACACATTGTGCCTGCACACCCAAGATGTAACTGGTTTTTTGGAAGACATAAATCTTCCAGAAAGTGTATTAATAAATGTATAGAAATCTCACATACACTGGTGCTTTTCCTCTGCTTTCATATTAAATTAAGAAGCAATTAAAAAAGTTTTTATTTGATCATAGTTGGAACAAAAGGTTTCTCTTCCCAAGGTGCACACTGCTACGTCAAAGTCTGAACGGAAGCTCCACATAGTCTGAAAGGTTTCCTCTGAGACTTTTTGCAGTTGTGATGGCTTTGGTAATGTTTCGATTACAGTTGACTATCTGAATATTTGTGGTATGAATCAGAAAGCAAGCTGACACGCAGATACACAGTGTGAATTTGATCTTGAGAGAAATAAGAATTCCTGTCGGAACAGGACTATTTGGAAATACAGTCTTAATTTCTAAACAAGGGAACTTCTGGGTTTTCTTCTTTCTTCAGAACTATGTGTTGCAAACACCTTAAGAGCTTTCCTATTCTTTGGTGATAGAAAACTATGATAGAAAGTTTTTGTGCTTATACTTGCTAGCAAAAAACCCCCTCCTCTTTCCTCAGCCTCTCTGTCAGTCATTTTCTAAGCACACAATTTGGTTATCTTGAAGAGCAGAGAGTTTTTGACTGGATACCCTGCAAATAATCCACATGGACCCTAGCCATGGAAAAAGTGCTCCAAAAGCATTTTCAGCTTGGCTTGACATGGTGAGGCTGTGACACAACCCTAGCCAGGAAGAAAAAGAAAAGAAAAAGAAAAAGAAAAAGAAAAAGAAAAAGAAAAAGAAAAAGAAAAAGAAAAAGAAAA
>WBMY01004391.1:243288-299106 GCA_013397315.1 Donacobius atricapilla
GTGCTGTTTAAAGATGCCTCTTCTAGTATAAAACCAAAATTCTCCTCTTCCATCTCTAAAATCATCTTCATCTCTAAAACTAGAGCTCTCCTTTTTCCATAAGAGCGAAGGGCTTCACATCCCTTTTCTAGAGCCGTGCATCCCTTCCAAACAGCATTCATAAGTTACAGGAAATAATCCATTCTCCATGGTTTCACCAGTAAAGTCCAGCTAGCAAGGCAACGCCTCCATCCTTCTTCCAATTAGTCTTTCACTCTCACTCCGACTTCCATCTCATGCCATATCTTCTCTACATTTCACGCTGTCCTTCTCTTTTTTCTCAAAAGGAGGATTAGAGTTTCAAAAAGTCTGTCTGTGCCAAGAAAGAGTTACCATTCTTGCCCAGGCCTGCGGATGGTCTCGTGATCTTTGCCAGGCAGCAGCCTCTAGACTTTGAAAGGCCGCGGGGATGAGGGGGAAAAGCTTCAGGCCAAGGGAGCTGCTCTTTGGGGCCCCTGGGGGGGGGGCGAGGAGAGGAAACATCTTCCCCGGCCCCAGCTGGTGGAAGGGTAGGCTTTAACATTCTCTAGATGTTGAGCTGCAGTCTCCCCTTCCCCCTGCCGGCAGCTGATGGGGGGGCCACCAGACCTCAGGCACAGGGCCGGCCTGGGCTGCTCAGCAGAGCAGTGTTACCTGCTGGAGACCTGGAAGGAAAAGAACTCCCCAGGCTTCCCGGGCTGATTTTAAGCCTGTGTGACCCAGAAGTGTATACCTGTATTTAGTTGGCCAATCCGGCCATCAATCTTAAAAATCAGTTTACTAATTGGTTTTTACCATCCTTGCTAAACCAACACATTAATGTACGAAGAACATGGACCTGCAGGAGTGAGTTCAGAGGACAGACATGAGGATGGTCACAGCAGGGCTGGAGCACCTTTCATGGGAAGACAGGGTGGGACAGATGGGATTGTTCAGCCTGGAGATGAGTAGGCTTTGTGGAGACGTTAAAGAACTTTCCAGTACCTAAAGGGGGTGACGAGAGCTGAAGAGGGATCTTTTACAAGGTCATGTAGTGATAGGACAAGGTGAAGTGACTTTGAACTGAAAGAGGGCTGGTTTAGATTAGATATTAGGAAAAAAATTTTTACTGTGAGAGTGGTGAGGCACTGGAACAGGCTGCCCACAGAAGCTGTGGATGCCTCATTCCTGGAAGTGTTCAAGGCCAGCTTTGATGGGAGTTTGAGCAACCTAATCTTGATATAAGTGTCTGCCCATGGCAAGAGGGGTTGAAGTTGATGATCTTTAATGTCTCTTTCAACCCAAACCATTCTATGCTTCTATGATATGATATGGAATTACTTGTTGGACCTTTTTTTCCCCCAAAAATTTTATTCATTCAAAATGATTATTATAAATATGTTTATTTGTTTCAAATAGTAAGAATGTACATATATGGAGTGTCTTAATAAATCTACAGTCAAATATAAGCAGAACTTAACTCATTGATTTGCCTTCAGTAACATACCTCCTGCACACTGTTTATGTAGTAGAGAAACAGCTTGCCACCTCAAAGTGTAATTGATCAGTAGGAAATAGATTCTAAGGGTAGTTTTAGGCACACAGCTTACAGTGAATTTTAGTCGAAATATAAAGCTCTGTTTGTGATCAAATGAACAGCAATAAACTGAGTCAGAATGTGGATGAAAATATACGGATCAGGTAATTTAGAATGTATTCTTTCTGATTATTCTCCTTTTTTGTTTCCTTAACACAAATGACAAATTGTTCATTGAGGTAAGCATTAGTGAAACATAATAACTGAACATAGAAAACACATATATTGTACTAATGGTTCTGGTTTTCCATTTGTATGATATTTTGTGAACAACAGTGGTTGATATTAGCTTAGATTCCTTTCCCAAGATATATACAATGGATTCAGGGGTTTTGAGTCAGTTTATGACATTTGGGAAATTAGTCTTAGGTCAACATTGCTAGTTCAGCAAATATTCATGACAGCACTACTTTCTAAATTATCTTTCTTCTCGGAAAATACACCACAGTAAAGAAAAGAAAAATGTCCAGAGATTCTTCTCTTGCTCACAGGGAATATTCTGCTGCTTTTTTGCAGATACAGATATTATATCTGAAAAAAAAAATCAGTTTATACCAACACAGATAACAGCAGAAAACATTACTCAACTTGTTGTCTGTGGTACTCTTGGGGTGTTTCTACATAACAACCACATCCAATTTCATTGCAATTTTTGCCCCCACAACCTTTGCTACACATTTCTCAGTGATCTATTTATTCTGAAATGAGCTGAATTGGTTAGAGCGTGGTGCTAATAACACCAAAGTTGCAGGTTTGATCCTTGTAGGGGCCATTTACTGAAGAGTTGAAATCAATGATCCTTTCAAATTAAGAATATTCTGTGGTTCTGTGATTATAACTTTAAAATTGTAAGTGACTAATGAGGTAGTCACCAGCTGGTCTAATATATAGAATTGTTTCTAAGTGTGTCTGTAATAGGATCTGGTTTGGAACATGATATGGATTCTTTTCTCAAGTCTCTGCATCCACACCATTTTTGTTTCACTTGAATTACTTGACTTAGGCAGAATATTAAGATAGCAGACTAGCATTTTCTAGGGATGTATACAACTGTCAGTGTTGTACCACTGTCTCAAAGTTACAGTTGCTTGGTAGCCAAAAAGTACATACAAGCAATATCTTCAAGCACCACAGGAAATCTAATCAAAATAAACCAGTAGCTATGGTTTTGTTTTAGTCTAGAGCTGGGGCTAAAACCTGTTTGGGTTTTTTTGTGCTGTAAGTATATTTAGCACCTGCATCCTGTCAATAAAAAGGGCTACTCAGAAGTCGTCCAGTCATCTTATAGTTTTGGATCTGAAGTACCAGAATTGTTCCAGCTGTAAATAATCAAGCTGGAATTCTTGTCTGGCAGATAGCTGTCATAAACTCAGTTTGTCAAATACCTCCACTGTTACCTCATACTGGCACTAGAACCTGCTCCCAGCTCTGCATGAAGTTTAACAGCTGCTGGGGCTGTGCCAATATGTGTGGCCGTAGGCTGTCACCCTGCCCATATTACAGGAGGTATTATGGTTTTGTGTATTGTCTGCAAAGGTGCCCTAAATGGGCAGCTGAGACTTGGGCACTGAAATGCTCAGGCCTTCTTGCTTCAACCATGGTCATGTAATTCAGTGACACTTCTCTGCAGGGCTTTATTTTGAGTTGAGGAGACTCAATGCTGACTGGAATCAGAGAAGCAGTACATAAGAACTAATGCTTACTTAAATAACTAGTAAAATCCTGTTTAGATAGCAAATCTTTTTAGATCATTAATAATAGTCTGTATGATGTGTTTTATTCTGAATTTGTACAGCTAGAACTCCTTGGAACTAGAGCAATGGTGTGGACTCCTGTTGTATTAGTATATACTAAAATAAAAAAGCATCAACAAAAAATAACTGCAAGCAAACAAAAAACAACAACAATAAAAAACTAAAAAGAAAACAAACAACCAAAAACCCAACAAAAACCAAAATAATAAAAAAACACCAACCAACCAACCAACCAACCAAAAAAAGCAGAACCATGGCCTCTGCTCCAGCCATTTACAATCCAAGGGCAAAGGCAGTTACAGTCTAGGTACAAAACAGAATATAGGGAAACTAGAAAAGAAGATAACAGAGAATAAATGCAGGAGTTTACAGGAGGTGATAAGAAAGGGGGAAAAACACCCTATTAGTTCCTTTGATCCATTCAAGAATATATGCAACCAAGTGCATATCATAATCTATTTCAGCAACATATCCTACCTCTTAGAAAAACTTATTATGTTGAGGAATAGCTTAAGGAACATCCTGTATTTATTTGACAAATCCCTAATGGTACCTTATTTACAGTCAGCTTTGCATCAGGACAGAACTTGAACCTATTTTCAATGTGCCCAAATATTATAGATATAGGTAACACAAACAGAGATACAGATATATTCATGAGAGGCCATAATCTCAGCAACACAGATATCAAAAAGCAGACCAGAAGAGGACTTTAAAAAAATGAAGTAACTTTGCAGATATCAAGAATGATTAACAGAAGTTTGTGTGAAAGCATAACATGAGATTGGAGAGACCAGCATCAAATATTGACCAAGGGTATAAAATTATCACTTATGGTAATGACTGGAAGTTTAATTTGTTCCAGGAATAAAGTATGAAGGACCAGGAAAGTAAAGGTAAATAGTGTCACGAAGATGAGAACAGATGGATGCATGTTTTGCCCCTTGCAATGTGGGACAAAAATGCAGAAGACAGGTGAAAAAGTTGTTAGGGTAAAACTGAGAGGGAGGATCTTTATTATTTAACCAACAGAGAGCTGATAAGAGTGACAAAAGGAACAAAAAGCACACAATATGGTCAGAAATTTTAATGATTTTGAATAAAATATTTCTTCTTTATGGTCCTCCAATTTGAAGAAACCTGCAGATATTTACAAAAATTTTTCAGAGAATCATTTGGATAAGGAGTATAATTCTCATTCTACAGTGCAAAAGTCTCCACATCATTTAGCTTCATTCCCCACATAATTTAGCTTCATTCCAACTTAAAAAAACAGCATAAACATGACTTAAGTGATGTATAGCCTTGTGCAAGTCCTCTGCAGAGGGTATTTCATCCAAAGGAAATTTGGGTAGCACATTGTGTATTTAAATGAATGGTTTAGTTAAAAAATTCCCAAAAAACAACTCTATTGGCCATTCTCTGCAGAAATGTGAAAGTTTTCTCATGAACTGGCTGTCTGACAATGAAATACCTACAAGATTTGCATGTTCTTATAATCATCAACTCATTTCTGCTTAGTGAATCAACATACAAACCTTCCAACTTCTGTTTCAAAGATTCATTTTATACACCTGTAGCACTTACGGTAAGACGCGATTACTTAGGTTTTGCAGTGGGGGTCCCCAGTCAGCTGACTTTGACTTCTTCAAGCTGTATGTGGTACTTTAGACCGATACCTCTGTCTTGTCCATTGGATACACCCCTGTAAGTCCCTGAGCATACCATTACATATGGGCAAAATAACAGAAAGATTGAAGTCTTAGCCTTTTTGTGCTAATCCAGGATCTGTTTGCCCACTTATGCCTCAGTTATTGTTTCAGCTGCTGTATTAATCACATCAGTCTGGCAACAAAAAAAAGAATATAAAATAATTTGGACAGAAAAATGCCTGCAGAAATACTCTGACTGCTCTTTTTTTTCCCCCCACCTTACCTTCTGTGTGATTTTATTACTATTACAAGAAAATTAGTGTGTATCTGGTTTTGTTTGCTGCCTGTTCTCATCTGCATTTCTTTGTCTTCATTCTGTGCAAATCCAGGTTAAATAAAGTTTTAGCATGAAATTTGTAACTCAGATTGTTTCTGAGAAGTACGTTCAAAATGCAGATTTCATTCTTCCAGTGTCAATACAATTTCTTTTCCAGTGAAACAATAAAAGAAGGGAAAATTAAAGTGTCATATTTTACCCTTTTCCCTTTTTCTTTCTCCGGACCAGGAAATAAATTAAAAAGTAACAATTTACTTTCCCATTTTTCTTCTCACTGGAAGATATGAATGCTGGTTTATGTCAGTCTAAGATGTCCAGAAGCTAAAATGGTACCAACATACTCATTTTCATGTCTTGTCTTCAAATAGGAATCTCTCCTTTCCTAACTAATAACATGTCTCCAATTAAGAACAGATGGCTATGAGTAAAAAATCTATTGTAATTATCAACATTTTAGCTCTAAATGGAGCACTGAGAGGGGTGAATTTTACTCTTGATATTGGGGGGCTAAATTCTTTGTGACTGTTGTCCTCCTAAGAATATGCCTTGGTTTTTCCTGTTACATCCCTTTAGGGCTGTGAAAGACAGTAATTAAATCCCCTTTTACCCTAGTGCTTCAGTCACCTTCCATATGCAATGTGTTCCAAATTCTTAATCATGGTGGTCTTTTGCTATGTTTGATCCATTTTATGATTAGTGGACGAAAAGTGGACATAGAATCCCAAATGCAGCTCAGTAGGTGCTGATTAGTGGGAATAGTCTCTTTGTCTTAACAAGCTGCTTATATTTTTATGGCAATGAAGTTTGGCCTTCATCACTGCAAGGGCACATTGTTAACTCACCTGCTATTCCTTGTCCAATAGGACCCCCAAGGCCTTTTTGCAGTCCCTTAAGTTCCCAGTCTGCAGCGGCGTAGAGGACTGTCCTGTGTTACCTCTTGGCACATTCCTCCAGTTGTTTGGCACCTGAGCAGAAGCACGGGCTGCAGGGTACCAAACACTCCCCCAGGCTGGTGCTATCCACAATGCCGCATGCCCGGCACTCTGACACCCTGCTTCTGAGCATGTTCACGTGCACATGGGTGTTTAGGGGTTTTCGGGATGAGCAGGCGCCTGATGCTGTATGCATATTTCCATAGGATGAAAGGTAATGCAGGGAATCTCTATGGAAGAGAATTGGCTTTGCCTGAGAAAGTTTTTATTGTTAGATTTACCATTTGGTTTGTACAGCAACATAAATGAATGAAAGAAAAGCACTGACACCTCCGTTGATGGAGTCCTATAGATGTCACTACATTATCTCTGTGCCATGTTTGTTGTTATTCCTCCTTCATTGCTTACATAAATTTACACAAAATATTATCCCTCACCGCCAAAAAAAATCCCAAAACAAACAAGAAAAAAACAAACAATGTCTCCCAAAATAACCTAACTTTGGCTTCCTCATTCCTCTCTGAAAGGCAGAATCTCATGTAAAAAAGTAGTTTTTGCTGACAGGGTGTGAATATGCAGAAAATACAGAGGAGTCAATATGCTAGTCTGAGCATAGAGAACAACTGTTTTCTCTTTTTTATGTCAGATGAAAATTCTGTGTTCTCTGATGTCATAACTTCCATTTTCCTGCAAAATTTCACTACAATAAATATTTTAAAAATTTAAGTCTGCTTTTATAAGATAAATTAATATAGAAACTGATAATTCATCAATAATACAATATTATGAATCATTGTGAATCCATTTATTACATTATATAATCAACAGGGCCAGGTGTATAATTAATTTTTAAAAATCAATTGACCTCTCCATTTTTGCTTGTATTATCTGCCTATATAATAAAGGCCATTCAACATCTTACTATGCAAAATAATGTTTTAGAATACTCTAAAAATATTCAATAAGAATATTGTTCAGCTGTACTTTGAAACGTTGACTGTTGATTAGTTAGTTTCCAATAACACTGTTAGCTCTAACAGGCAATTTTATCATCAAGAACTTTATGAAAAGTTTAAAATGCTTTGATAAGACTTTTTTTAAAAAAATAATTTAAATTTAAATTTAAAATGAAATTTAATTTAAATTAAAAACAATAGTTAAATAAAAATTATATCTTCTGATAGTTTATCTCTGTTTTCCTAGCAATACCCAGTACATGGGTGTCACCCATTCAGATTTGTTCCTCTTTGGAAACTGGCTTCACAATAATATTGAACAATTAAAATCACAAATTATTACACAATTGGTAGGAAATTACTTCAGTGAAGGAAAAGGAAAACATTCAGATATATGTTTGCATTTACAGACTCTATGTTTTTGCTCTATGACAAGAAAAAATTTCAAGGTTTTGCTATTCATAACCAATGCTTCAAGCTACATCTAAATTAATGAAATAACAAGGGATGTTAAGAAGGGGGGAATTTATTATATGTATGCGATATCCTTATAAGAAAGTTTAATGGAAAAGTCACTTTTTTACTTCATGTCAATCAGTCTAATATTTTATCTAGCAAGAGGAAATGAACCTGTTTTAAGAAATCTTTTCATATTCCCTCTGCTGGACTTTTAAAAGTTGTTAAATTGATGAAGGCCACTCAAGGAGCTTGTAATCAGTCTTGCAAATTTCTAGTAGAGTACAACTCTAATAAGCTCAGATTTGCATCTTAAATCAAATTTTTTCCATATAGTTGCAAAATCTCCAAGGAAAGTTTCTAGCACAATCAGTTCTAAATAAATTATGAGACACATGGCTGTCTAATGAGGAAATTAATGCCCAAGACAGAAAATCTGTAATTTTGCAATTATTGAAATGGCAAATTCTGTGTCATAGGTGGCAGAAAGTAAAAAATATGCAGTAAAGGAAATGAAACTCCAGAAAGATTTTTTTTCATTTATTAGACTTATTAAAATAAGATAGCAATAAACAATATACCCAATAAATAAACCTGTTAGTAAATATCAGTTGGTGATTAAATGTGTTACTTTGCTTGATTCCTTTGTTGAATTCCAGTGAAATCTTGAGGCATCATTTTTTAAAAAAATGCTGTTACCTACTATACAGGTTCTTGTCCATTTGCAGTTGCCACTAAGGTTTGCACGGGAGAATGTTGGCAGTGGGGTGTTGCAGAGATGGTCCCTTTGAGAAAAGACTTTGGCTGCCTCAAGCCAGGCACAGTCATTCCAGAGGGCTCCAAAAGGACCCACCATTAAAGAAAGCTGAGCCCGTCAGCAATTCTGGTGTCACCTCTGACAAAAGATATTTTCAAAAGTTCACACTGCAGCTTGGAGAGAGAAGTGTGAGAAAGGTGAGAGGAACAGTCCTGCAGACACCAAGGTCAGCGGGGAAGGAGGGGCAGGAGGTGCTCCAAGCTCTGGAGCTGAGATTCCTCTGCAGCCCGTGGTGCAGCCCATGGTGAGGCAGCTGTGCCCCTGCAGCCCATGGGGATCCACAGGAATGCAGAGATCCACCTGCAGCCCATGCTGGATCACACACAGGAGCAGGTGAATATGCCCTGAAGGAAGCTGCATCTCCTGAGAGCCCATGAAGGAGATAGAACATTTTAAACTCATTCTCCATCCCTCTGTGGCAGTAGGAGATATGTAGGGAGCAAGAATATACCCTATAGACAGAAATTGAAGAAAGAAACTTATTAGGGTTAACCTAGGTAACTAGGTAAACCTAGTTCAGATATGTTAAGGTTTCTGGCTATTTACACAATTAGATAAAAATTTACATTTTTAGACTATCCAGAATCAACCCAAATTTTCTAGTAGAGTCATCCAAGTACTAGAATCAGTCTCAAGCCGTGTACTATGCCTATTGGAGTAGAATTTTCTTTAATGTCTTTATATATACTATCAGTGGTGCTCAGGGAATTTGACTTATTTGAGCGTTGGCTATTTTTGGGTGACTTTCATAGTATTTTTAAATGGTAGCCTAAATTCAAATATATAAATAACAAAGTGAAGAACAGGTTGAATTTAATGATTTTCTGGGGTCCCATCCAGTCTGAATTATTCTATGAAAATAATTCTATGAGAATAGTCTGAGATTTTGCAAGAGTGACTGATAGGAAGAAAAGAACTCATAGGTCATAAGTCTGCAAAGCCTGTAAGTGATGCAGGTTGTCAAAAGCATAAATTCTGGATGTGAAGGCCATCTGCAGAGGTTTGCAATAACTCCAATTCTTCATGGTTGAGGGTGAGGGGATTCTGCCACTTGCCATTGAAAAAGGTTGAAACAGATCTAGAGTAACCTACTGAGTGATGACCTAATCTCTTTTTGTTCTTACCTATTGATGGTACTTTAACAATTTTTACTGTGGCCAAGACAATGCCATCAATTTTTAAGCAGAAGTCCTCATTAATATAAATGGGTTTTTCTACTTAGCAGGAGATAAGACCCTGAGTTTTCACTCTACCTTTGCTATCTTTTTTCCTTCCTTTTTTTTTCCACCCTAAAGAGAAGGGAATTTTTTTACCTTATATTCTACTTCCACTTATGTTTTTTGCTTTACCCAATTACTTGATTTTTGTCAAATCCTTCACCTTGCTTGTTTAATCAACCTCCCTGAAGCACTAGTGCACTAAAATCTATACTTCTCATAGACTCTTCCTCCTACTTTTACTTCCCTACCAAGATTTCATTCTCTGTTGTATTCTCTACTCATTTCTTCAAAGGAATATGTAGAATATTTGATTTCCACTGATCATGGAATGGAATTCTTGTCCAAGTTACCAGAATATACTTCACCATAGATAAAATAAAGCCCTCCATATTAGTGAACCTAAATATATTTACTTGCATTATAATTCGCATCTTTTTGTTGTATTTATACTCCCTATTTAGCAGACTGCCCAAATTAGATGGAAAATATCTAATCAATATAATGGAAAATAATTTTGAGATACTACTCATAACCTTGCTGCAAAAGTCATTTACCACAGCAGTAGAACACAAAAATAAATGATTTAACAAAAATGAGAAAGTATGTCACATTATGGAATCTCTTCATGCACACTGTAAGCAAAAAAGATTATATTACAAACATGTTTTGACTTCTTAATGAAGCTTTACAAGAGTATGCAAGGCATTTGAATAAATGCTTAAGATAAATACTTATTAGAACATTCAAAAATCTACTCATTGTCACGCCAGCCTGTTCTGTGATTCTGCTCTCACTGCTTCCATCTGTCCACATACTTACCTTGTCCGTTCCCTGTCTCCTGCTAATCATCCATTTTTACCATATAATGTTATTCCTTGTAGAAGCATTTTCTTGTAATTTTGTACACATTAGTGGAAAAATTATTAGAGAATTCGACTTTCAGCTGACATTAAACCTATAACTACTACGCTTATGTGAATAGGGATTGTTCAGAAGCCTATAAATGGAGAACATAATAATTATGTTTACATCAGGGCAGATATCTCCTGCAACTAGGCAAAAAGCTGTAAAAATATCAGGTTCCAGTTCCAAAATAAAGCAGGTGCTAAGCCTTCTCATTTAAAAAGCTTCAGGAAGGATTTTGCATTCCATTTTAAAAACTTGCAGGACCTTGCTGCACATTTGGAGGTTGGAGAGCTGAAAAATACTGTTCTTAGTGTTGTAAGGATGACCTTGGTTGTATCTTTCATCAGCCCTGTGAGCCAGAGTATCAGAATGATTGGTGATCTCATACGTCAACAATCTGTAACTTCGTGGAGCAAGTCCCTCAGTGGAGCAGCATCACCGTGAGAGTGGTGCTTTAGCTATTCAGCGCCTGTCCTGTTCCAAGCAGAAATCTGCATTGACGTAAATGGGTATTTCTGACCACTAATCAATAAAAATATCTGACCTTCAGTCTTCTCTCTGTTTTCATAGTGTTTATTTTTTACTTTCTCCTGGCAGATATATATAGTTTGTCTGCTGCCACTGGCCTCCTGTTTTGAGGTGACATCACCAGGTTTTCCTTTATGCCAAATATTCCCTTCATTTTCTTAATTTTTTTATCCTATATTAGTCCTTTGCAAATTGTTGTTAGTTTTTATAGAACTGATTAAAATTTTGTTTAAATAGATTGCAATTTAAAAAATTTGGTTTAACTGGTTAAACTCTTACACATTTCAGATTCTTTTCTTCATTGTAAACTATTATTCCCTATTTCCACAGTTGCAATATTGGTTTTCCAGTTTATTTGTTTCATTTATTAGAAACAAATTTATATATTAGATGAACACCAGTTTTCTGAACAATACTTTAAAGAAGGATTCTTCATTGTAGTAGAAAATATCAACAAAGGGATCAAAAATTAAACAAAAATCCTGATCTGATGCTATTTTTTAATGGTGATACAAAAAATATAGACTTAGTTCTCATCATTCTTTAATATCATATGGTTTTCTTGAAAAGAGGCTACAACATCATGGATTTTACTCAGTGCCTGGTTCTCAAATCAGATCTGAAAATTGATTTTTTACTTTGGGCAGTAGCATATCTGGACTTTCCAGGGAACAAGTGGAGTCATTTCTTGTGAAGGAGGATAGGGACATAACCTTCTATCTTGTCCTTGAGCAATAAATGTTAAAGAATGGGAAGTAGCCTAACAAGCAACTGCCAAGTTTGTAACTCCTGTTTGTTCAGGTCTTTCAGCATGGCTGAAACTTGAGATTGGATCATGGGAGCTATCCAAGGCACCAACTCAGCTTCTAAGATTTTGTTTCTTTGCTGGTACAAAATAGTTCACATTATCAGCACTTGGAAATGGGGATTCTACAGCATTAAAATTGGGTAAATACTACTCACAGATTACATGAGGAGAGCTTATCTAAAATACTGTCAATAGATAAGTCAGAATTAATATATATGAATATATTGTTCTCTCATTATTTAAAAGATGTCATATGTTATTTCAATAAATCTAAAATTTTAAAACTGCTGATCAAAGTCTACAGTTGAAGCTGGTGATAAATAAAAAAAATACAAACAAATAGAAGGCAATCTTGTAAATAGTTGTGTTTCTTTCAGTTACCAGGTCAGAGAAGACTATTTTCAGAGTGCATGCAATTAGCCTCTCTGGCACCCACAAAGACTGAAATTTATTTAAAGTATTATTTTTCAAACAATTAATTATATTAAGATCCATTAACTTTAATTATCTAAAATGTATTTAGTATTTGGAACTGCATAAGATATCTATCCGAGTAGGAGACAAAACTACTTCTGTGTGCCTATTTCTTTATACTGACTGCAAAAAAAGACTAGAGTAATTCCCTTAAATGCTTACATTTACTATAGCAGTTTCCTTTCTTTTTGTAATAAATTGGTACTACAAAGAAGAATATATTTCTCATACTTCTTACTTTTCATTCTTTTCTCTTGTTAACATCAACCCTTTAAAACCTTGTAGGAAACAGTGACATGAATTACATAGTTTTAGAAACACCAGTACAGATGGTGATAAATATCAGTTGAATTAAAGCTGAGATGACTATTTCAATTTCTGTTTTCTTCATGCTACACTGGCAAATCTGCCCTCCATATTGCACATTAATTGGAAACCAAGGCTTAGCAACACGATCTCTTTCTTTCTTTTTCTACATTACACTGAAAATAAAAGCCAACTTCAAAATAAAGCAATCTTTCAAAATATATCCTTCTTTATGTTGATTTCTATTTTACAGAACTTCATAACATCCTTTAATTGTCAGCAAGGAAGAACACATACCCTTATAAATCTTAATCATCTTAAAAAGAAAAAATGTTTAATTTCTCCTCATTATTTCATTGTATTACATGGTTGTCCCCAACACAATACTTCTGCTGAAGAAAAAAAGATCATATTTGTGGAACAGCAATGTAGACTGATTCTAGTTGCATCTGCAGATTTCTTGCTATGAATGCCACTCTTCATTTACAAATCCCTCTCTGTGGGAGACTTCTCATTACATGAAACAAATTAATTTTTCAATGATGGAAGTTAAGCACTACTTTGATAAGGTGTCATGATCAAAATAGTTTTCACATAAAAATTAAAAATAAATCCAAATCTCTACAGACGAGGGGTTTTTTTTGTTGCGGCTTAGAGCTCCTAAAAATAAAGAAAAACTTTATTTCTAAGGTGTTTTCATCCTATTAGTATGTTTTCACACTAAAGAAACTATTTAAAATAGAAGCTAAGACAAGATTTTTACATGTTGCTGATCATTATGTGCAAATTTTTATTATTATTTTAAAGAGGCAACTCATTAAAGAACTTGAAAAAGTAAGATGACTCAGAATGCAGCATGGGGTAGATAAATTCATCATGGTCTGAAATCTAAAGGTAGTATCATACTCAGACTCCCCTGCAGTTAATGAAGAGTATTAGTCTAAAAGCCAGAGCAGAATCTACTGTTGGACATGCACTAAGAGGAACAAAAAATTAGTTATCTTGAAACAGTATTTCAGGGCAAGAGATCTTGTCAAACCATACTATTTAGTGCTGACAGAAGCAAATTATTCCTGTGACTTCTCTGGTATCCAAATTGCTTTGTAAAGCAATTGACTTTGATTGACTTAAGGTGGCTGTTACACTAGATGTGGAAGAAAACTTCAGAAGGAGGCTATGTGTGAAGGCAACATATTTCTAGCTTTGTCTCCTAATACAGCCCATCTGAATTGGGAATGTAATTGCCTAATATTCCCAGTATTGATAGAGGGAACTCACTGTAGGCCTGATATTTCTGAGTCTGAGAGATTTTAGCCTGCTAGCAGCTGCTAACCTTTTCCCAAAGGGAAAAATATCTCAAGAAAGCTTCTCAAAACAATCTTGGTAAACAAATGATTCATTTTTCAAAACAATTTTTCTCTATGTGATGTTTTGCCTTTCTAGTTCTTTTTCTCTAGCTTAACCAATGGGATTGGAGTGTTGTCATTTCTATTCACCAATCATGTTAAGTCTGTACACCTTATAAAAAGTAGTAAGAATTAAACAATAAAGCCTTCTATTGCCTTCTAAAAAATATTTAGAGTCATTCATTTTTTCATGTCCTACAACAACAACTCACCTCTTCTTCCTTGAACCTGCAGAGAACTGAGGCAAGTAACTTACCTCCTAACTTAGATGCTTTAATACTTTTAAAGAAACCTGCCAGACATAATTATCTTCTATTTCTCTTCTCTGTCTGCAGAGCTATCAAAAAATTACTCTAACTCTGATTAAAACTGAACAGTTTCCACCAGTCTTTGAATGGCCACAAGGGCTGGGTAATACACAAGTTACATATTGATTTAAAAAAGAATTATGGATGTGTATTTTTCCTTTGCCCGGATAATGATGTGAGCGGAACTAATGCAAACAACAAAAGAGTATGTAGAAATACAGTGCATTCAGTGTTAAAATTGTACAGGATTTTCAAGTGCCATAATCCGGTCTGGCTTCCAAAACAGGTTTTCAACAAATAGATTACTATTTCTAGTATTATATTCCAAATTTCAGCCAAAAATATTGTATATTTTTTATAAAAAACAACCAAAACAATCATTTGTAGCTATAAAGCCTTTTTTCCAGTGCGTATCAGATCTCACCATAGTCTGTGATATAGTCTTGGTCTGGCACCAGTGAGGGATTTTCAGAGAAATTATATAAAAACAGAATCATAAAACAGTTTGGCTTGAAACGGAAATTTAAAAATCTTCTAGTTCAACCCCACAGCAATCAGCAGGAGCATCTTCATCTAGACCAGCTTTCTAAAGGCCCTCTCAAATCTGACCTTGAATGTTTCCAGGACAGGGCAATCTACCACCTCCCCGGATAATCTGTTCTAGGGTTTCATCACCCTCATTATGAAAAGCTTCCTCCTTATATCTAGGCTGAATCCATGCTCTTCTAGTTTAAAACCATGCCCCTTTGTCCTATCCCTACAACCTCTTGTAAAAATTTCCAGCTTTCTTGTAGACCCCTTTAAGTGCTGAAAGGGCACAGAAAGGTCTCCCTGGAGCCAGCTCTTCTGCAGGCTGAACAACCCCCAATTCTCCCAACCTCTTCTCACAAGAGAGATGTCCCAATCCTCTGATCATGCTGATGACCCCCCTATGGACCCAATCCAACAGGTTTCTGTCTTTCATGAGCTCGGGTGGAGACCTGACTGAAGACTTTCAGTACTTGAAGGGATCCTACATCAAAGGAGGAGAAAGACTTTTTGCAAGGGCAGGTAGTGAATGGACAAGGGGAATGGCTTCAAAATGAGAGTAGATTTAGATTAGATATTAGCAAGAAATTCTTCACTATGAGGGTGGTGAGACACTGGAACAGGTTGCCCAAAGAAGCTGAGGATGCCCCATCCCTGCAAGTATTTAAGACAAGGTTCAATGGGGGCTTGAGCAACCTGGTCTAGTGAAAGGTGTCCCCGTACACAACAGGGGGCTTGGAACTAGGCAATCTTTTTCTCTTCCAATCCAGGCCATTCTAGGATCATATAATTATATATAATTTTATATAGCTTCATAATTCAATATACTGAATCATTGTATCAGTTTATAAAAAGTGGAGAGTAGATCTGCAAAAAAATAACATGAAGTGCATAATAACTGAGAAAGAAAAGAAGGAATCTAGAAAATATTGTGGCCTCAGAATTTATTTAATAGTTCTATCCAAAGAAATAAATATTCCAAGCATGCATAGAGACTGGAAGACTGAATCACACTACACAGATTCTGTTTTAATGTACAATTTTTTCTGTCCTTCTTTTTTTTTTTTTTAAGATTATTGTATCTTCCCACAAAACTACATAACTGAGCAAAAGGGAAAACTCTTGATTTACAGGTTTAGGCAGGGACACCTTTGGTAGGTGAAACTCTTTCAAGGAGATTGACTATTCCTTGAGATATAATGTGAGAAATGTTTGGAGGACTATTCCTCGTTGAGCAAGTGCTAGCTGACTGTAAAGCACTGCAGCATTGATGCGAAGTCAGTCCTTATTATGAGGAGTACTGTTCTTAGAGACTTAGGGGTTTTGTAGAATACATCAAGCAAACCAAAATAAAACCACGTAGAAAGTTTCTGAACGGAAATCAAGCTCAGAAGAGGGGATTTTGCAAGATATTGTGAAATCTGTGGAAGGGTCTCCATGGATTGATCAAAAATAGGCTGAAATATATGAGAGTTTGAGACACCTTTATCTGAAATGTTCTCCATTCATTGCTGTCAACATGGAATGACTAAGGACTGGATAAAAAACAATGATTCTGATCATCCTGATTGCTTACTTCACTTCAGTTGTCCTCTTTTTTTTTTTCTTCACTTTTTAAAGTTTTAATTCTCTAAGAGTTATGTCCATGATCTTTGTGGTTAGATATGCAAGAGAAATGCAGAATGACAAATTTGGGAATTAAAAGAATAAACAGTGTTGCAAGGGAATTAAATATAAATCATGACAGGCTACTTAATAAATAAAAATCCAAGAACTCTGTCAGGAATTACTTGAGCCATTAAGAGATGAGTGGCAAGCTAGAGACAGACACTGTAGCTGACAGCCTGAAATAATTCTTTGCTTCATTTTTCACTCAAATAAATGGAGGGTCAAACCCCAGAGAGTAAGGAATGGTAAAATTTCCTGTGGAGTGAGTTAAAAAGTAAGAAACAGGAAAAGATTAGAGGCTTCATGTCTGATAGTTCAAAGCAGAGTATTAAATATGGTTAAGGTATTGAGCCTATGTACCTTGCAGCTGTGAGTGATGATGGAAGTAGCAGTGGATATGGGAAAGGTATCATACAGAATTTTGGAAGTGTAAACACATATGGAATGGAGCAAGCAGAATTTCTCTTCCTCTTGGTCATTCTGAGCAGAGCTTATAATGGACCCCAACATTTGCACTTACTAGAGGACAGAAACTGGCTTGCTGAGGAACAAAAATGTTTGCAGATATTAAAGCCAAGAGTCTGAACAGGGATAGGGAGGGTCTCTCTGCCATCCAGAGCATCCCTCCAAATGTGATCCCAAAAGACCTGCCTGTAGATTTCCTCTCTCCCTCTTCAACTCAATCACTATTGAGCCCCCACTGTTGCTGTGAAACTCAGTGCTGACAGGAAACTCCCTAGCATTATGTGTGGCTGGAATCTTTTCTCTTCCAGCCCAATAGAATAACAGAGAACTACATGAAATGAAACAAAAAATGCTCAAGAGCCATATATTCCCTGATGTGGCCTAGGGAAGTCTTGGGGGGTTTGCGAGAGGGTCCTTAACATTCAGTCTATAGTCCCACATAAGGCCACATTTGGAGTTTGCATTAGGGACTGGAAAACTGGGAGCCACTGTGTCTTCCACCACCAGTCTGCTGCTTCTCATGACAGTCTTTATTGGTCTCTGCATATCTCATGATACCACTTTTGCCTACCCATTTGTCCCAGCTATACCAGCTCAAAGGGGCTGCTTGAAAGGATGCTCTGTAACATTCAGCTTTGTGACTCATTTCAGATGGGACATGAGACATGGTTAGGAAGTATGTAGAGAGGATTTTGTTTTATCCTGTTTACTTTTTCCTACTTCATAGTGTTTTCTTAGGCAAACTTATCAAAATTCCAGGGAATTTTTGTTTGAATACAGCTTTCTAGACTGAGCTAATTTCAATCTAAAAAAAAATCTCTCTTACATGTCGTAGTCTTAGTGCAAACTTGGGATGCTCTTGGGATGACATGTAATGTTATTGCCTAAAGGTCTCTCAGACAATATGCATTTTTTACCTATTTCCTACTAAGAAAGTATTTATATTGCTTCTTTGAGGTTTGCCCCAGAATTTCTTTCTTTTATTTTTCATTTACATATTTTGTTCTGTACTTAACTATGTCAGCCACTGTGCCATGTGTCCTTAAGTACCAAAAACATTTATCTGAATGCATCACAGCCCATTATTAACATGGCTAGATTTATACTGAAAATTACCTGGATAGACAATATTTATTTTAGCATTATTCAAGTATGGTGATAAAGCTGAGGAGAAAACAGTGGAAGTCTTAGTATTGTAAACAATCATATGTGAGCTCCATTTTCAGCATGAGTTGTCACAATTCCTTCATAGCATCACATATTTGCTCAAATATCTGTTGAACTCACTGCAGAACTTCTGCTTTACTCTCTAATGTTGGCATTTTTTTATTTTTTGTTTGTTTCTTTTGATAATATACTTCCAATTTTCTATAAAACTGTCTTCTAACTCCACATCACTATTTAAAAAAAAATGATGATTTTTCTAATCATATGGGACAATTCCTACAGCCTTTAAAATATTTTAATGTTATTATTGTAATTCATAATGTGTTTAATAATGTAATTCTGAAAAAAAACCCTCTCTTGTTAAAAATAATTGAAAACACAGCGGGGACCTTTTAAAGGAATTGTCTTAATTAAAAAGTCAGACATGACAGTGCATCTCTGTTCATTTATTTTACACTCCCTGAATGATAAAAGTCTCTTGGCTTTCCATCTGGTACTACTAAATTAAACTCAAAACATACAGAGAGAATACGGGTTTTGTATTGATTGACTTACTGAAGATAATAGTTTTATACCTAGAGAATCTTTGCTGCCTCATCCTTTTTTCCACACTTTTCAGGTTTCCATTCCTATTCCTATTCCTGTTCCTATTCCTATTTCTGTTCCTATTCTTTCACAGTTTTAGAACAGTGTACTGCCTTCTAGTAACTTAAATTTTATACATTTTGCCTTTTTCCCCTGCATGAATTAAAGTAATTTGGGAAAAATATTTTAACAAAACCTTCATCTAATACAAATAACTGATATCATATGCAAATATGCTTATTTCATGCATCAATGATTTCATTATTTCAATTACTTTTACTGCACAGTCTGGGAGGGACAAGTAAACCCAAATTTCTCTCTCTGGAAAAAGTGCACACCAGCTTGTTTTTCCATTAACAGAACATCTCTTAGTTCAGTTCCATTCATGTATAAAAAGTGAAACAAAACAATTCTATACACATAAGTTAGAAAAGTTGTTTTTCAGGGCGCATCCAGGAAATAACTGGTTGTTAATAATATGTTTTTTCCAGGAGGAGTTGTTTGTTTTAGGGGAAATCGGTGTTATAGAGGAAAAAAGTATGCATTCCTCCTAAGTAGGAACATAGGATGCCCAGTTTACATGAAAGGAAAAGCTTTTTTTTTTGCCCAAAGAGATGATGGAGTCTCCATCATTGGAGATACTAAAAAAGTGACTGAACATGGTCCTGGAAAACTGCCTTGAGCAGGAGGTTGGACACAATGACCATCTGAGGTACCTTCCAGCCTTGTCCATTCTATGTTCACATGAAATGTTTATGGTCTGAAACTTTAATGGACTTTACTGTTCTCATTTTTCATGGGTAATTCTTGAAATTAAATTGTTTTTCAATCCTACATGGGAAAAAGTTTTTTCTATCCAAACTATTTGTATGTGAGAAGCTATCAAAACCAAAATGAATTAAAATATATTTCATATGAATTTCATTAGAAGGGAAGGAGAAGAAGAAGAAGAAGAAGAAATAACCCTGTCTGCTTTAAACTGATTTTTTCCCCTAGATTTTTTGCTCTTTCATTACAGTCTGAGTAAGATCACAGAACCATACGATGGCCTGAGTTGGAAGGGACCATGAAGTTCATCCAGTTCCAAGCCCCCCAGTGTGGACAGGAACACTTTTCATTACAGCAGGTTGCTCAGAGCCCAATCCAACCTGGCCTTAAATGCTTCCAGGGAATGGGCATTCACAGATTCTCTGGACAGCCAGAGAATTTTTCCGTGCCTCGCCACCCTTAAAAAATAATTTTTTCCTAATATCTAATCTAAACTTCTTCTTGGTCAGTTTGAATGCATTTACCCTTGTTCTGTCACTATATGCCCTTGTAAAAAGTCCCTCTGACATGCACCACATCACTGTCTGTTCAGTGCAGAATGAATTATCAAATATGCTATTCAAAACCAATACTCAGTAGATGGAAAATCTATCAAAAAATGAAGAGAAATATTAGCAATATGTGAACTCTGAAATACACTATATGAGATGAAACTGACAGATTGATCTATAGCAGTTCTAATTGCTTTATTTCAGGGAACTGGAAATATTTCTTATATATCTGGTTTATAGTCAAGGGAATCTTTGAGTTTTTTGACAGACAGTAAGAGGTGAGCAACTTAAAAAATCATGAAGATGAATCCCAGGTATGTAACTTGTAGTGAAGCTTTGCGTAAATAGCGGACTGAGAATGCCAGCTCCTTCAACTTTGGCTAAGTGGTGAAAATGGGGTAAGGACCATCTTGTTCATTATTGGATCAATATGTCTTATGAATTCATCTATACTGAAAAGACATTAAATGTGCCCTGTGTCACCTGAGAAGAATACCCCCCTGCACTCTGAAATGTTGGTCTTTGTAATGATGTCATTAAGAAAAATGCATTTAAGAAAAAAATCCTTTTTTATGGCAATTCTCCAAGGCAACTTTTCAAGTCTGTAGGAACAGCTGATACTGAATGTCATGTTTCAGTTTTGCCACAAATATTCAAGATATAGCTAGACTGGGGTAGGGAGGAATAAATGACAATGAAATTATGAAAATAGGGAGAACCTGTCATGCCGATTACTTTGATTCATTCCACCACAACACCAGCAGTGATTATTCATAGATGCCTGTTGGAACCCATTTATGAATGCTTTTGAGTACTCATCGAAATCATAAACAACTTAATATGCTTCATATGGTTCATTGCTTAAAATCTGAATATACTAACAAATTCTCAGGTCCTTTTTGAAAACAGTCTTATTATTGTGATGTACACATACTGAATGCCATTAGGAAGTTTTATATCAAACTTCTTTTTGTGGTACTTCAATGTTTCCCAGTAATAATTGTGATTGATACTGTCATAATACCAATCTTTTCTGTCATTCTCAGTAACACATATGAACAATATATAATGTCTAGAGGTAATTGCTGGTGTTATTAAAAAACATAATACAGGCTTTGAAAGGATAACTTTTTCCAGAATTGTCGGAAACAATACACGCATATTTAGTTCTTTTAACAAGTTAACTGAAAAAAGATCAGTCATTCATCTCACCTTAAGAAAGATGTTGCTTTATTCCACAGATTGTTCCTGCCTTGTCAGTATAAAGAAGGTGAAAAGGCAATAAAGTTCATCTGATGAAATACCAGGTTGTTATCCTTTTCTCTCTGATACTACGTTTCATGGCATACAGTTTTCTATATCCTGTGGCTTCAGCAGCCATATGACATTCAGAATTACACATCAAACAAGGCTGTGCTCTGCCTCAATACATAGTTGCAACCCATGATGAGATTCAGTATTCTATTTTGATGTTTATAAATCAGACTCTCCTCAGAGGTATCATGTGAATAAATTACAGATAGTTGGGTAGAAAACAAATTATAAAAACCAAACCAACTGGAAGTGGTCACAGTGATACAGGAACAGCTGGTCAGTTGAAATTTGAGAAATTTAAAACAGTAATTAAGCTGCATCCCATCTAGTTAAAAGATATTGTGCTTATGTGCACAAAGCATATAAAATGTCTACAATGCAAGGAAATATTGATATACCTTGGTATAGACAGAATAATGACCAAAGTAAAAGAACAAACTGTGCTCTTATGTGGTTGGTTTAAATTTAGGAAGTTTTAATATTGAGACTGATATCTCTCAAAAAAACCCCACCTATCTATTGCATTTGACATGTAAAAACCTTCCAATTTATTAATATAAATTACCAACTGAGATGCATATTACAGTATCTGATATGCCATGTATTTCTAGGTTATGAAACAACTTCACCCTTAACAGAGGAGGCTAAAGGAAAAAACCTCATAGACACTTGAAAAATACCACAAGTGCACAAAGATTCCATCTGTCATCAGTAATGATGAACTTTTAGTGGCTGAACATTTTACTGTCTCTATAGATGTGTTTGTTAAGTCACAATCGTTAGAACTACTAGTCATGAAGAGCAGAACACCTGAAAGTACTGTATGTTGTACAGCATAAGCACTGACATAAACCCAGGTGAAGTACACTAAAATAAACAGTCTGAAAAATACAACACTTAGCAAACCTGAAAAGTTCAGGCAAATTAAAGTTGAACAAAAATGGCAGATAAAATAGGCAGGGTTATCCAATGCAATCAACACCTTTTAAAAGGCATTTAAATGGATTTTAGTCATTCACAACATTGCCAAGTCTTAATCAGGTAACAAAATGCCTGTTTACAATTTACTTGTTTATGAGTCTGTGGAGTTATTACAATTATGCCTTATCAACCAGTATGCAGTGCTTTTTCCATTTTGCCACATCCACAATATCATATAATGCTAAAAAAAGTTACCGTTGCCTTCATTTATGTCTTATAAAGACTTCTGATATGTGTCTGGATTTACATGTACATTATATATTAAAACATGTAATCGATACTTCATGGTAGAAAATTAAAATATATATGGAAGTGACTGCATATGTAAATATGCAATAGTTTGCAAATATGTCAAAAGTTTACAATAGTCTGAAGTACATTAGTTGTTTTATGAGTTTCAAATCCATTTAATATGGAAATTATTTGAATAAAATTTTAAAAATTAAAGATCCTGCCTCAAAGAGTTATTTTTTTAAGGAAGAAATCCTCAGACTTTGAAGACATAATTGTATAATCATGATGTCATTTTCTGACATTCTAAAAGCTTTATAAGTGTTAAATCTATTAAGGCTTGTGTATCTGAGATTTAAAGTTCATAATTTTAACATCAAACCTATATAATGCTGACGTAAATCTTCACTGCTTTGTGGAGGTGGATGGATCTTGTAGAAATTCATTCAGAAGAAAACACTGAAATTTAAACTGTGATTTCATTTCAGTCCTACTGAGTAGGAAGAAGTAAGACTCCAAAAGAAATATTCAGATTTTTTTTTTCCTGTGTTTTAATGTTCCAAGCACTTCTGTACAAAAATTTTTACTTTGGACTCTTGGTTTTGGATTTTGCTTGGTTTTGAAATGTTTTTGGGAATTTTTGTGAGGGAATCCAGTATTTCCAACTGTCAGACATCAAAAATGAATACAAAGCATTTAGAAGACCAGTCATGCCTGAGAAAATCATAAAATTTGCCACTGAGAAAAATTGGGAGGTTAAATTTTCAAGTCTGCCCCACTACCTTTACCAGTGTCATTCCATTCTTCACTAATATTCCATCTAATAGTTCGATCCCAGTACCTGGAAGTTTTGAAACTATGCGACAGGCTGCATTCACAGGGAAAGGCAGTACTTTTTTTTTTTTTTCAAAAATAGCATAAAAATTTTTTTATAAGTCTTGAAACTTTTGGTATATGTCATGAGGTTGTAAAACCAAAAGTATCATTGTAAAATATAAGCTTAAAATTCATCAAAAGTCTATAAAGCCTGCATGCATATATACTTATTGAAATTCTTTAACATTATGAAAATAAACATACCTTGAAAATATGACATCCCTCACTGTTGGTGCCACTATTAACCTCGGTTTCTCTGCATCCTTTGTTGAAGAACTGTAAAAAAAGAACACTATTCAGAATGGCTATTTAATGAAGTTGTGTATTTTTTATTTGTGTAGAATGAGGGCTGAATGTTTCATCGGTAAAATAAATTATATCAGAATTTTTTCCCTGTATTTTCTTCCTAGAGGACTGATCTAAGCCATGCACATAGGAATGCCTATACAGATAGAACACTGTGCAGTAAGTAAAGAAAGTGCATACTACGGGTGTCCGAGGGGTGAAAAATAGCTGCAGTTCCTTAATTTAGAAATTATAGAGGACCAATCAAATTGTATCTTTGTTGTAGAAATTTCACAGTCCATTTGGATCTGAACAGGAGGAGTAGGTGAATATCAACAGCTAAGATAAACAGAGAAATAGAAAATATGCACTGCAATGAAGTAGGAAGAATGGAACTTAGGAACTGAGAACGTACAGTTAGTTAGTCTTCTATTCACAGAAGTGTAAGCAAGCATGTCCAGCCACTACCTTTTCAACATGCAAGAAAAAAATTACTGCATGAGGCGCTGCAGGTTTATGTTTTACAGGAGATAGGAAGATACTATTAAGTCTTTTCTTGGAAGCAAAGGCACAGTTCTAGAGCAAGGATACAAAAACATATTTAGAAGAAGCTGGCAAAAAAATAGTAAACAGACTTCTAGGCAGCCCGAAACAAAACGTGACTCCTCGTCATAAATCACTGCCATGCATTACATACAATTAAGACTAGAATAACTACATGAGGAGCAGCATCTTGGAGAAAGAGATAGACCGGATCACAGTTGCACCTTGGCTACAGCAATGAAGGGTCACTTTGAGAGAGAAATAAATTTGAATCAGATTTGGGGCCACAAGTGGTATGATAAGAATTAATCTGATCCTGTTGAGGAATTCAAAAGAAGGTAGGTGGAACATACAGCCAATTTCTCTCCTGAAGGAACAAATTCCTATTGGAAATCAAAGCCTAGCACATAACAACATTTTTTTGTGATCCGGTGGCAAACTATTTTAAGTATGCAAAAACTTTATGTTTTTTTCTATCCCTATTGTGCCCTACAAAAAGCTAAATGAACAAACAGTGTTTAATCAAACTATTTGTAGTATCTCAAGATTTAGCCAGAAGCTTCTCCCTTTTCTGAGATTGATTATGCCCATTTTCAAGCACAGACATTTTTAAAGATATTTAGAACTGGCTTGTGGAGCCTGTTCTACAATAATACCTCAAAAAATGTTTTTCAATGCTGATTATTATTTTATAAAAATATCCTTCTTTTTTTGTTCTCAGTGAAATTCAAAATACTTGAGAATTTTACAATTCACAGCTTGACTAAATAAAAAATTAGGAAGGATAGAAATAAAGTCCAAACTTTTCCAGGCCGGACTTTAGGGGCTGGGCTATTTTTTTTAACTTATCATTGCCAGGGAGCACTGGTCCTACAAGAACCAAAAAATACCTATGTCTTGACTTTGGGTAATCAGCCCTTCAAAAACATTCCTGTCTTCCTGTCTAATATGATCTAGATCTGAATGCAAAAAATTGATATTTATGTTAATAAAATGGGGAGGGGCAGATGTGGCTTCTATTGCTATGCACCTGTAAAATTAATGTGGGGTTTTTATTAAAACTCACTTTATTTTTCCCTTTCTTTATCTCCTTCTCTCTTTCTTTCATTCTTGTAAACACTTTCAAAGTTGCCATACAATCTTTTTTCCTCATCTTACCTTCCCCAAGCCTCTTCAGTGCTACCTTCTCTAGGAGACAATACGTTCATGGAAGTAATACTGAAGTACTGCAGTTCTCACACTGACACTCCTGCAAACTCCATGTGAGTAGAAATCTACTTCTGCCTAAAGCACCACTGACTTCATAGGACAACAAAGCTGTAATATGCTAAGCAAAACCCAAGTATTTCCAATGTGCGTCACTTCCTTAGGTTTTCTGATAAATTAGGACAAAACCTGGTGCACAAGCTTCATTTGTAACAAAAGAGGCTAAAAGATTTCTTCTCTGAGTATGTGTTAATGGAGGATAAGATGCATACCACCACCCCAGCATTTGTTTAGTGCATGGCATTTCTAGCTCTGAGTTTGCATAAAATAATGTTGCTTTCAGTAATTTGAAGTCTGAAAACTAAATAAAGCATACTGTATGATGGCTTAGTAACACACAGATTCTTAAAAAGGTGTCATGTCATGGCAAAAAAGCACATTTTAACTATACTAATTTTTCATCAAATATGACAGGCTTTCTTATAGCATTTAAAGATTTGGACATAAAGCAGACTCAGACCCTTGCAAAAATGTATGATTGTTGTAACAGTAAATTTAATAAGCACCTGCTAGTGCATATAGGTTTTTCTAGAGTTATTACACTACTGTATTTATCAGTTGTCTTTGAAGTGGAATATAACGTGACTCCCCAGCATTTCTTTCTAGAATTGAATTTGGTATTAAATCTCATCTAATGAGACTCTAGAACTTCAGTCTTTTTTTTAAGACCTTGAAAAGGGTATCATTCTTTCAAAATTAGTAGACAAAAATTAGAATAAAGCATGAAAATAGCTAGAAAATTACTAGTATTGAAAAAAAAAATCATCCAACCATTAGATAAAATCACATTTTAGACCACTTGCTGTGTTTCTGTGGTGTAGCACAAACTTTTCTGTACATAGAACCTGTAATAAAGATCTTTAAACACCTGAAACAAAAAGCTCCAGTTCAAATAGAAAAATTGCTCAGTAGCTTTCCTGGTTATAATTAAAAGGAGGTTTTTCAACTCACTGTCCATAGTCCATGTAATTAGCTCCTGAAACAACATTTTGATACAATTTAACTGCATAATAAAACTTCTTCACCCTGATAATAAGCAAGGTTAAATGTAATTTCTTTAGCAAAAAAACCCAACAACCCTTTAAATACCTTCCTAGTAAGACTGAATCAAATCAAGAAAACTAATCATCAATAGAAGAATTTATGTGTTCTTATTTCCATGTAAAACAAAAAACTTTTACATATTCCACAGGAATTTTCATAACCACGTATACTCAAAAAAAAAAAAAATAATATTAGAAATGCGTTTTCAACAACTTTTTTTTTTTTCTCTCTGTATTTTATTTAAGAATAAAAAATACATTTCACACAAAACTGAAAAACACTGATGTTATGCAATGCTTTAATCAATTGCATTAATTTTGCATGGCCTGATTTGGTAGCAGGGGGCCACAGAGGCGGCCTCTGTGAGAAGCTCCCAGAAGCTTCCACCGTGTCTGGCAGAGCCAGTCCCTGGAGGCTCCAAAGATGGGCATGCATATAGCAGGCCAAGCCTGGGCCAGTCAGAAATGGTGGTAGCACCTCTGTGATAACATAGTTAAGAAGAAACCAAAACAAAAAATGGTAGCACAATTTTAATCATGAGCCTAGATGAGCTGGGTGAGAACATGACAGGAACAGCCCTGCAGACTCCAAGGTCAGTGCAGGAGGGGCAGGAGGTGCTCCGGGCTCCAGAGCTGGGATTCCTCTGCAGCCCAGAGTGCATGGTGAGGCAGCTGTGCCCCTGCTGCCCATGGAGAACCACAGGGACGCAGAGATTCCCCTGCAGCCCCTGGAGGGGACCCACACCAGAGCAGGTGGATGCCTGAGGTGACTGTGATCCTGTGGGAGACCTGTGGAGTGAGGAGCCCTGCTCCTAGGAGCAGCCTGTCCTTGGAGGGCTGCAGCCCATGGAAGGGTGACCCACACCACAGCAGTTTCGGGGGTGCTGTTGCCCGTGGGAGGGACTCACATGGCAGCCGTCCCAGGTAACGTTGTCTGTGGGGTAGATTCACACTGAAGAAGTTCATGGAGAACTGTCCCTTGTGGGAGGGACCCCGCGGTGCAACAGGGGAAGGACTCCTCTCCCTGAGCAGTGGGAGAAGCTACAGGTGATGAGCTGACCATAACACCCATTCCCTGTCTCCTTGCACCACTGGCGTAAGGAGGTAGAGCTGGAAAGAGGGAGGTATGGGGGAAAGGTGTTTTTAAGGACTTGTTTTACTTCTCATTATCCTGCTCTGATTCTGTTAGTAATAAATTCACTTTACATATCTAAGCTGAGCCTGTTTTGCCTGTGATGGTATTTGGAGAGAGATCTCTCTCCCAGGCCTTATCTCAACCCATGAACCCTTTGTTAAATTTTCTCTCCTCTGACCAGCTGCAGAGGGGATTGCATGAGCAGCTTTCGCAGGTGCCTTGCATCGGGCCAGTGACAACCCGTGGCATCAGTGAACAAATTCTTTTTCATCTTACCATTTGAAGACGTAACATATTGCACTATTGAATACTAAGTCATATTACTCTCTTATTTCAGGTTTTGCCGTTCTCTGTTGACTTCTGTTAGACTTCTTTTAGACAGCCTCTAGTTTCATGGGCAACTTCCACTTTGGGAGAGAACTGTTTTCCCAAATATCAAAAATCTAGCCCTGAACAACTGCTGCTGTCTCACACCCATATCCATTTATTACCCTTTCATATCTTTTTGGAATCTGGGAAAAGAATATAAACCTGGACCATTGTGATATTTCATTAAAGCTACCTTTTATGTGCTTCTATGACAATTAAAAAAAAATAGATAACATTTTGTCAAATAAAAAAAAGTTTGATTTTTTTCTAATATACTATGGCTTTGTCTTCAAAATACACATAAGTAAATAGTCCTAAAAGTCTGACTAGCACAATTTGTGTGTTGGTAATGATACCCATAGGATCTTCCCTGGATCAAAGTTGGCTCCTCAAAACTTTAAAGAATTAAATACAAATTTCTAATTTGGAGGTTTTAATCTATAATACCTAAGCCTTTACATGAACAGTGGGATACTGAGATGCTTTTCAGGCACTGTGGGATGTCTCTATATATGCATCAACTACAGACAGTATTTTTAAAAGATAGAAGTTTTCACAGAAAAACCCTTTGGATTAAATTCCACTATTTCCTCAATTTCTTCTATATCAATTGAGCCTCCTAGCTGTGGTGGGGCATTCCTCCTTGGGCCCACTCTACGACCTTAGGAACTCCCATTAGGCCTTGGCCTTAGTGTAATGAGCTGGGCAGGGAGAGAATCATCCCTTGATGGTACCAGGAACTCTTGCATGCCAAAGTAGGAGTGACACTATCCATATCAGGAGCTCTGGTCACCTGACCAAGGTGGGACAAGAACGATAATTCCTCTTCCCCTGGAGCTGAAGAAAAATACTTACCTGCATTGCAGCCTGAGCAGAATCGCACCATTGTTACTGGACTTTTGAAAAATTCCATGACTAGTGACTTGTCTTGTGGCCAGGATGGAAATTCACTGATAACTAAAGCAAATCAGTTAATGATCATATAAGCAGCACTCCTAAGCAAGGCCTTTTGCGCTCTCCTGGCCCTCAGCAGGCTGCAGCCAGCACCTCCCTCCCTCAGACCTTGTTCACCCACACATATATGATCATTGGAAGACCATTGCTGAGCTGGTGATGGGGCCTGGATCAATCCCACTCACTCCTACAGGCTCCACCCTTGCCCACTGAGAAATGCAAAGGCATTCAATGTGAATGTCTCATTGAACTCAAGGGGAAAATTTAACTGGTAAATAGCTTTGTGTGTGTGTGTGTGTGTATATACACACATATATAAAAATAAATATATAACTTCTTGTCAGTCTGCATGACTGTGTGAATTATTTAAACACTTTCTAGCAAGTACACTATGAATGTTGCCACCTCAATTCTATAATTAAGTCACTGTTGTAATTGTACTAAATCCTATTTAATCACTTGGTAAATATTATATTAGTTAATCATTAAGTGCTGCTAAATCCTTTAGGTATAAAATGTTGGCCAAGTCTGAGACTGAGAATGGATTTAGCCTCACCTAAGACCCATCAGGCAAAGGGTCCACTCTGAACCTTGTGACTAAGCAAGAGGGTTTGCCTTATCCTTTTGTGTCTTTGCTTTTTGTGTAAATTGTTCTAAATTGATTCTAACCTGATTGTTCTTTATATATGTTTCATCCATGTTGTAGTAGAGAGGACTTTGCCATTGAACTTTATTAAGTTGTGCTTTCACAGATTTATATTAAACCTACTTTTGCTAATACCTTTGTCAGCAATTCTTTATACAACCTAATTAATTCATGACAACTGTCAAACCTTTGTATCAACTCTCTATAGTAGCAGCAACTGGCCACCCTAAAAAGCAACCAGGACACAACTAAATTTTGGACTATAATGTTACTGGAGATTGGCTTTCCCCTCCTTATGCCATCTGCAGACAAAGTTTATTTGACATTGTTTCAAGGGCAATCTATTTAACTGCACATCAGTACTGAGTTACCTAAATTATTTGAACTACTGAATAGAATACAAATTCTTTCTTACCAAAATAAGACTACAGAAAAAGATTAAAAATTGATTAAAAAAGTAAAAAAGAAAATATTTATGTATAGTCTCTTACTATTATAATATGAAAAAATGGGAGTTGAAAAGTAGTGAACAATAAAATATATGTTTTTTAGCAGCTATGATTTTTTTCTTAACTCTTACTATCACATTCGATACTCTTGACCCTTTTAGAAGATTTAAAATCATGTTCTTTAACTTATATCCCAGTAGCTGGCAAATGGAAAATGAATGCAGCTATGATTAGAGTTCAAAGCTGCTGATGCCTGATAATTGTTATACAGAGATGGTAAATAAAGTTCTATCTGCCATGTGGTTCTAGTTAGTTATTTAAAGTTCAACTAACACTCTGATTATTAATTAGCAAACTGGAATCAGATTCTATTACTAAGAAAAAAAATGCTTTGGGGAGAAACAGTACATTTACTTTCATATTTTAAAATACTTGAATTTTTTACCCTTTTCTATAGAAGAAAAACCATATTTCATATTCTCTCCCTTGGGGTTATAAACCTAAGATCTGTGTATGTGCAGCTGAACTGTAATTGAGATGCTATAAAATGATCTAGAAAGTAAGATGAGTGGGGGGACATGAGAAGATTCAATTGAGAATGGAAGATGAGTGACAAAAGATGGGAAATAATTACTCACAAAGACAGAAAGGGGTTTTTGTGACAAGGTTTAGGCACTTCTGCTACTGAGCTGCCAGTAGCAGAGACAGTGATACAAAGCTTTAGTCAGCTACATTTAGGTTATGTATTTTTGTGGGAGTGGGGGAGTTGGGAGGGTGGAAATGCCATTATTAGTGCTTCAAGCAGCAAAACAAGTTCCTAAACTTGTTTTAAAACTTTCACTAGGGACACAAGTGCAATCTAGTAAAGACATCTGACAGCTGTATTCAAAAATTAATCAAGTCAATTCTGACACAATGCAGGAGGATGGACAAGGTATCTATCTCTTATCTCAAATTATGTTCTCCTATTTTCCATGTGGAATCTGACAAAACTTTCATTTAGATGGAACAATAAAAAAGGTGAAAAGTTCTCTCACTTATTTTGTAGATCCTGATGGGGACACTCCTGCTGTTGCAAAAAGATACATGCTACAAAATAGATACAAGCAGAAAATACAGAGTGAGAATAGAATCACAACACATCTGCTGTTCCAGACTCTCTTATTCTCATTGTTGCCCCAAATCCCAGCATCCTGTGCCCTGCTGGCTAGATCCTTGTGTCACATACTCAGTTCCTGATGGGTTTGCAAAGTGGTACAGAGGGAGACCATGAAAGAATTCAACAGTAGTATACAGTAGTATATTTCTGATAGGAAACCTAAGGTTTTTCCCAAAGCCTCAGTTGGAAAAAAAAAGTTCTGAGTGAGGAACACCAGAGGGGAAACCTAATAAGCCAAGTTGAATGAATAAGCTATTAAGTCATTGCATAATTTAAGCTTGAAAAGGGGTCATTTCCATAAGCCAAATTCCTGAACAAATGAACACTCCTTTGCCCAATCTACACATCCACATGGCGAGGCAAGTGATCACACAAACTGACTTGAAAAAGTTTATACTGCATGACTGATCTTTCCAAAAGGGGAAAAAGTTGTCTAGTTACAAAGTGATACAAAAGCCAGTCTTCCTTACCCTGGAAGAGCAATGACTCCAACCTTGGCCTGCAGATAGCTGTGAAAATCTGAGTTTGCTCAGGCCGCAGAACACTAAAACCATAAAACTGACAACAGTGTCACTGAGCAGGTATAAAGTCTGATCAAAATATGTTGTTGTCTAAGGACTGCTACCTCACCAGTGCTTATTGGTCAGATGATCACTGATTTGGAAGAATGCAGGCTATATAAGCAATCCTGGAAAAAGTTAATAGCCCAACCAGACACTGTGTTACTTTAGCCATGAAATGAATGAAATGTTCATTGTCAATGGCTGTACATGTCCCTATAAGTAACTGAAGAAACTTGGATATTGTTAAAGATGAAGAAATTTAGGTTCTCAGTGGAAATTTTAAGTGAAAAATTATAATTTAGTATTTCTGGAAGGAAGGGCTACTGGGAACATTAATATGCATTTTTATCAAGTTCCACTGTGTAATAGGTGTCAAAGGAATACATGATATTACACAGGTAAGGTTAGCTATTTTAACAATCTATTTGTATGGAGGGACAAAGGAGAATAAAAAATATTAATAGTATTGAATAATCAGATTTCAGCACCTTATGATAAAAGAAACTGTTTTAACTAACAGCTAAATAACCATTAGCAAAAGAAAAAGCATTTTCCAATGGCACATGGAATGGAAAAGCTAATGACATAGCATTCTTTCTTCAAGTAAGCCAAAGAAAGCTGATCTCCTCCTTTTAGCTGTAGATGTCATTCCAGGGACTAGTGCTGCAAGGTGCTTTGTACCATGAGACCGGTGATAGACCTGTTGTCATGGTTCATGATGAAAATTAACTCTACCCCAGCAAAAACCAGCACACCAGTTCAACACAATGGCAGAAGCAGGGAAGGAGTCATGCTCTGAGGCTTTTTACTCCAGGGCCTGGTAGATTTAATGAAAACAAATAGCAGTATAGGAATGAGTTGAAAAGGCAGAGCTTCTGCCTTCTGATAATTAGTGCAAGACTCTAAGAAAACTATTCCTCTGTTCAAACCACATTTTTACCGTCCTTTTAAAATTAGTTTGCTGTACTAGGCAGATAGCTCTTCATATAAATGTTATGTGTAACTGAAATGAAAATGGTAAATAATGCGAAAGCAAAATTGGCAAATTTGGGGAAAAACCTATTTACTTCAGACTGCCATAACAGTGTCATGCATTGTTTTATCAGTGCTTTCACACACACAAACACAAAAAAACCTTTGGCATATATATTTTCAGTAAGAATGATGGCAGCTGGGAATTAGTCTGTAATTAGCAATATTGTCTACCAAATGTATCCTGTACCAGAGTGTATGGTGTATTAGGTCATTTAGAACTTAAGAGCACCTTCCACTACCTAAAAGGGACTGACAAGCAAGTCAGAGAGAGACATTTTACAAGGACATGCAATCATAAGACAAAGGAAAAAAAGTAGGTTAAGACTAGATATTAGGAAGAAATTCTTTACTGTGAGACTGGTGAGGCACTGAAACAGGTTGTTCAGAGAAGCTGTGGATAACCCATCCCTGGAAGTGTTCTAGGCCAGACTGGATGGGGCTTTGAGCAACCTGGTCTAGTGGGAGGTTCCCTGCCCATAGCAGGGGATTGGAACTAAAAAAAATTTCAGGTCTTTTTCAATTTAAACCATTCTATGATTTCCTGATAATTAGGTCAGTTCATTAAGGGTTTTAATTTTGACACCTTATTTAGCAAAGTGATGCACAGCTAAAGATTTTGGTGAAATTTATGCAATATCTCTGTAACCCTGGTCACCTTCTGTGATGTCATTAGGCACTCTGAAGGATTAGACAAGAATGCCAGCATTATGAACTGTATTAAAAACTGTATCATAACAGCATTATGAACTGCTGTCAAAATTGGCTGTTCTAAAAAAAAAAGAAGGGTCACTCTTTACACTACTGTGTACTTTTTAAAATAGACAGTTTGCCTAAGGAAATCTGTGTCCTTTCTTCATTCTCTAGGGATTGCTGTTGTATCTTTTTCTACCCTTCTTACTATATTTTTTATGAGAACAGCATCAAAACTACAATGTCTCATCTGCCTGGGTTTTGTTGTGTTGTTTTGCTTTGCTTTTCAACACTGCTAGATGGATCTGAGGTAGCTCTGACTGGAAACAAGAGTTTAAGCTATTTGTTGTTTATCACACACATTATTTACAAGGCACATATCTATAGTTCAGATACAGAAGGTAGGCATGTCTCACATCTTGTCAAAATGCCACACTTTCTGTCAATTACATGAGCTCTCATATCTCTTGTGAAGGAGCAGATCACATACCTGACACTGCGACATCCTGATTCTGACAGCTTGGCTGGGGAACATTTATATTCATTGACTGCTGCTATCACACTATCTGCTTTGAAGACACCTGCACACACACACACACACACTGAGAAAAAATGTGTAAGGCTAACTTATAGGCATGACCTGAGCTTTTTGATGACTTGCACCTGCTTCTCCACTTCATGACCTGAAATACCAATCAAATATTATTCGTCACAGGAATTAACAACTCATGATAGTTTCTAAAAATGTTTTAAATTTTTAGCCTGCATGATTGATCAGATGTTTAGAGTATTGGCAACGCTGAGCATTTGGAAATCAGGACCCATTCCTTAAAATATCATGTGTTAAGGGCATTTTATACAAAATTCTATTATTTGTCATATAACAATTCAGCATATCTTAAGTGCATCAATATTTCTCTTACAGCCACAAGGGAATGGGAAAACAGCTATATCATAATACTTTTAAAGGAGAGGCAAGGTTATTACATCATTGTGTAATTGCAGGAGAGAGGGATTTAAATGATATTCCAAACACTGTAAGAAAAAAGAATTGGGGAGTTATCAAAATAGATAGCAAAAAAAGTAGAATGAAGAGGATGATATTCTTTTCATATTAGTAGAATGAACTGAGAAAATTATAACAAGTTAAATCTCTTTACTCCACAATCAGAGGAGGAACCAGAAAGTATGATTTCAAGTAAAGGAGGCAGTGCCAAGAAAAACCTACCCAAAATATAGTTACAGCAGACTAATCAGGATGTCATCCTGTCATGTAGGCACTGCAAAATCCTCCTAGAGAATCCTAATATACGGTGCTCAGGAGCACATTTACCAGGGGGAAGGCAGCAGTAATCTCTCTCCCTGTGTTGGCATCACTGTGCTGAGCTGACCTGTACATCATAGGAAGGCAAAGATGGTGTAGCAGAGCCAGCCCTTCAAGCCTTACACTGCTGGCATCACACACCTTTATCTGGGGCACTCAAGGCTGAGCAAGCTGGGAAAACAAGGTCATTCTCTCTCAAGCCAGACATGGTGTCTTGGGACATCTCATGGACACCTTAAAATAATTGTCTGCCCAGGAATAACTAATCTTTTGTGAACATTCCTGTCCTTCAAAGGGTGGCAGGTAGAGGAAGAAGCCAAAGAGAGTGCTCTTCAGGAGTTGCACAGGCCCCCCACTGGAGTGTGCAGTTATTGGTCTTCAAAATGCATTTGAAAAATTAACAAACTAACCTTGCAATTTATTGGACATATATTCTTAAGTCCAAGGTTCCTACTAGCTAAATGGCAGATTAGCTAATCTTGGAAAAATAAAGAATGCCTGTAATTCTATAACAATGTCCCCACTTTAAAACCTTGTGGGGTACTTATTCTAAAATCACATATGGCAACAGCTTCCAGGTCAGCTGCAGGGACAGGGCACATTTGAAGGCAGATGGGGAGGTGCTGTGCCAGATGGGCACAGGGCTAGGATGGCTTTCACAGTGTTTCACTCCACCCATTACTAAGGCCTCAGTAGCAGTGTGGTTGCCACAGAGCAGAGAATCTTCTAGAGAATAGTCTGGGAATGCCCTACTGCAGCCACCAGGTGCCAAGGGAATTTCAACCAACCAGAACCTGAGTAATGGGTGTTAGTCTCTGCCCAAATTTGTAAGTGGCGGGGTCTGGGGCTACTGTGGAGATCCAGCAAAGAGCCCACAAGGAGTGAATGTCAATATCCAAAGGTTCATGGCAGAGGATGTCAGGAGCTGAGAAACCTTTGCTGACTGTACCAGCACCTTCCTGGGCTGCCCTGTTCCCCTGACACATGTCAGGGATGGGCTCTCTTCCCTTCCCTCACTGTGGGACCTGGATGTTGAGTCCCTCATCAACATTAAAGATATCCATGACTAAATGTACTTTGGTGCCTGGACTCATGTAACTCCTACACTGTCAATTTTATCTCATTCCACAATGGATGGCAACATCACAAGGTCTGGGACAAGCAGTGCCACAAGTGCTTATTCTTGCCATGCCAGCAGTTTCCTTACTGGGCAGAGAAGTAACCCATCCTGTCACATTAACTTGCCATTTGCTGTTTCTTTCATCCTCCTTTCCAGCACACTTGTACCTCCTCTTCCCCACAGCAGGCCCCACACAAACAAAAAAAATACCCTCTAAGTGTTTTTCCCGATTTTTCCTAATTTTGCTACATCTCTACCAAAATTTGATACTTTAATCTTGTTTATATGTAAAAAAGCACTACTTTTTTGGCTATCTAAGTAGTATTAGCCCCACAGGTGTCTATTACCCTGCAGGTCCTCAGTACTCCTCTTCAAATACTTAGGAAGTACAACTGCTTCTCATAGAACTTCCCTGTAACCACTTTTGAAATTCAGGAATCACTCACAGCACTCTTTGTAATTTCCATCAGTTTCTTGCATGGTTATCCATCATGTCTGGGAATTTCTCATGTCGCTCCTCATTGTACCTTATGTCCTGTTGATGCCTTGAGAGGCTACCTAGGACAGAGGCTAGACAGAGTTAAAGGAATAAAGTAGAGATTTATTAAAAGGCCTTCAAACGATACATCTTGAGCAGTACAAGAGCCCGGCTGAGGCTGCACCCAAGATGGACGACAGGTCATGCGTTTTCATACTTTTATAATTTTGGTCCATTTACATATTGGGGTTAATTTTCCAATTACAACTTCAGGTTATGAAGTCCCATCCTCCCAATTTGCTCTCCTCAATTCACTGTTGTTCATACATTTTGTGCCTAAAGCCGCAAAAGTGTCCTTGGTTTGGGGCTGGAAAAGGATTGTTTTGTCTAACTAAGCTGTGAGGATAACTTGCTAACACTTTATATGAAATTCAAACTTATATACTAATGCAGTACAGAATCTGGATAATATGAAAGCTAAAACTTAGGCATCACTGTTCTGTTAGGTTAACCTTAGACTAACTAGTGGCTTAGGCACCTGCCTGCACCCTAACAGCATATATTTCCTAGTTTTTGCACCAAAAAAAATAAACAGGAATTTAAATTACATTGGAAATTCAGGAAGAATTTCAGTAGATGTCACCATTATCTCCTCAAGCGTCTGCTCTGCCCGCCCTAGCTAGCCCTGGCATGGTGACAAGCCATGGGTACAGCCACGTCTGCGGACTGGAGTGACCGATCCTATGGGTTCTGACCAGCGGATCCCTCTTCAAGGGATAGCGTGCAATGTACGGTGACCGTGGTGAGCAGGAAAGGAGGACTCTGTTGGGTTTCAAGGAAGAGTTTATTGGGAGACTCAGGTGGAGCCCCCTCACCTCAGCCTCTCTGTCCAAAACAGCCCAGAACTGAGGTTGAGCAGGGGCTTATAAAAGTAGGAGGGGAAAGGGGAGAGGACGAGGGACACACCAATGGGGAAAGGTCAGGGAGTGGTCCAGGGGATGAGGGACACCCTCAGAGGCCAATTCCTCTGGGGAGGAGGGGAACCCCTCTGGCTACAGCCTATCACTCGACACCCTCCCGAGAGCTTTCCAGAAGGTGGGAAGGGCCCCGGAGGGACAGGCAGGTCACCAGAGGAGGGGAATAGGGAAAGGGTACATTCATCCTTAGGGAGAAAACGGGGTGCAGCCATGAACAATATAACAGCGAGGGTGTAAGGAACAAACCATTCAATCATACAAAATCAATTCAACTAAATCCAGGCTGCTACAAGTAGATGAAGATCTTGGATGATTTATGTCTTAAAATTAAGTTTATCAAGGCATGGAATTATGTATATTGGAGACACCAATCTTGAAATGCAAAACCAAATAAATATTTTCTTTGCTGCAGTTGAGGGAGAGTACAAAACTGACATATTTAAATGACAGATACCAGTGCTTTTCTGGAAATTCATCTGTTTAGTTGAGATACATTCTCTCATAGATCCTGAATCTTACAACTTAGGCAGATTTTTTGCATCTCTAAATTAAAACTGCCTTTCTTTGATATTTTAAAGCAGTTTTTAAATATTCACTTTCATAATCAAGCATCACTGTTGGCCTGCTGCCTTTTGCAAAAGCATTTACCATGTATTGCCCCTTCACTTTCACTTTCTCAGTGTGGACAGACTGACAGAGATGAGCTGTTTCCTAGCAAGGGTTTTATACTGATGCAAAATTGTCTTTCATTTTGACATTACATTTCCTATATTTTTCCCTTATCAAAAGCTTTTTTCCACTCTGCCTGCCCTCGATTACTCTAAGGCTCAATCACTCATCTCTTCTACTGTATATTATTCTGCCTTACATATAGTTGGATGTATTTTATTCAAATGGATAAACTAATTGATATCTTTGAAAGTTATTGGTTAGTTTTTTCCAAGGTGTTGAGTTACAATTCTTCACACTCATTCGAAAACAAGTTTCCCTACCAAAAGAAACAGAATAAAGGGAATCTGTGCTGTGTTTTTTAAATACTTCCATTGATTAAACTGAGTGGGAAGGGAGTAAATGACATGGAGAGAAACTTGCAATTACAGTAGAAGTGCCCAGCCTTGCCAGAGGAACATGAGACTTTTGAAAATGTAATGTGAGGTTAAAATTGCTCCACAGGCAGAGAACTATTTAACCATCAACATAGATAAATCATTAAGTTAGGGGCTTTGGCAAGTTACTACACATATAAAATGAGGTTCAGTTACTCTAAAGTCATGTGAGAGCCAATAATTTATAAAGCCTTACCTGTTGGTATCACAAACTCTCATTCAGTCCAATAGATATTACTTCCTTTCAACAAAAAACTTGAATAGCAGCCACATAAAGTTGAGGACAACAGTACTTTCTTGCAGACTACTTTTATTTTTTCATAGTTAAGGCTCAACCATAACAAGTTTTGGTTTTGTTTGGGGGGGACAGGAGAGGGGTTTTTTAAATGTAAAGTGTATTTCTAGATTTCCTTGAGGGTTTTTTGGTTGGTTGGGTTGTTGTTTTTTTTTTTTTACTTCACATGTTTTTACAAACAGCTTACTGAGCAGAACCAGACAGCAATGGAGAAAGCAGAAAGACCTTTCTACCTTTCTCAGTTTTACAGACTTTAAAACCTGCAGAGGCTGGTCTGGCTGTGGTCTTGAAAGAGGCCTTGTCTTCAATTTAGTTTCACTTTTTATAAAAATAAAATACAAAGTTTCTTGTGTATCCAGGAGTAGCACATGGGTGGCACTCAGAGGAGTCTGACCAATGGGATTGCTCGGGGGTCCATCCTGGGACTTGTCCTATGTAAAGTCATCAGTGACCAAGCTCTGGAGCGGGCAGTGGGCATTGGAGAACACGGTTCAGCCGGGCAGAGGACACAGTCTGGGGGACAGAGATGATATTCTTGAGGACAGGGCTGCCACACAGACAGTCCTGGAGAGGCTGGAGGAATGGGACAACAGGAATGGACATTCAGCAGTGAAAAATGCCAAGGGCTGCATCTGGGAAGGAAGAGCTGCTGGCTACAGGACTGACTGGGGCCTTTCTGCCTGCGGAAGAGCTCTGCTGAGGAGGGCCTGGGGTCCTGCTGGGCAGATACTGAGCAGAGGCAGCTGGGAGCTCTGGCAGCTGGGATGGCCAACACCATTCTGGTCTGTGATAACAGAAGCATGGTCACCAGTTTGAGACTATGTCTGTAATACCACATGCAATTTAAGTCTCATAGTACAGGAAAAGCTTTGCTAAGAAAGATAGAATTCAGTACAGCACCACTGGGGTGGTCAGATATTGCAGTACTTGCCCTGTGAGAAGAAGCTGAGGGACTTGGACACATTCAGCCTGGAGAAGAGACAGTTCTGGGTAGGAACAAATAGCAGCCCTGCAGCATCTACAAGATTATTAGGAAGATGGAGTCAGGCCCTTTGGTCCTTGGTAGCAAGCACAAACTGTCATAGGAGAACTTCTGACAGGACATAAGGAGAAACATTTTGTCCATGATGACAGTCCGGAAGTGGAGCAAGTTACTCAGAGTGGTTGTGTAGTCTTCAGCCCTGGAGGTTTTCAAAACATGACTGGATTATCTTCTGAGTAACCTAGTTTGATTTCATAGTTAATCCTGTTTTGAGCAGAAAGCTGGACTAGAGACCTCCTGGGGTAATTTTCACCCTGAATTATCCTGTGATTCTGTGATATTCTTGTGAATAAAACAGAAGCCCTTATAACTATCCAAAGCAAAAATGAAAATGGTACAGATATAGTTAAAGTGCAGTTATAAGTTAATCATGTGCATATCTTGGATAATATGTTATTTTGTTTGTTCAGACAGTATTCTTGGCTGTCATCCTTTGTGGCTACATTAGAAATATCCTAAAATTCCTAATGGAGTCAATTTGCCATTTAAATGTAGGAAAAATATATGTAACCATCTTGGTACTAGTGTTTTTCTCAGCTGCTTTCCACTGCTGAATTTATTGCTTATAAAAATTTTGGCTTACTGTTGCTCTGAGGCCACCCACATAACCACAGAGTGCTGTGAGCCCCATTGTGCCAATCTTGACAGTTAAAGCAGGCATGAAAGGCATCAGCCTGAACTTCTGGAACAAGAAATGTTAAGTGAGACCCATTTATCTTTCTGGTTACTTTGCTCATTTCAATGAGTTTGATAAGCCTTTTTTATAAGCTTGTCTCAGCATTAGACAAAAAAAAAGACTTGTAAGTGGAGGTTACATCTACTTAGGTAACCAAATCAACAGTTGCATTCAAAAAAAAAAAAAAATAGAAAAGCTTTTAGGCATATCTCCTTCAGTATTAAAAAAAACCTTATCCTTACCTACAAACCATGTTTGACTATATCCAGACCCTATTGTACTCACCAAAATGCATTACTGCTTAAACATTATTCCATTTGTGGAATAAAAAAAATACATATTACCTACTAATTCAAAACACAACGTTTTGGAATAATATTTAATTTCTCTAAAATTTGTAAAACAAATCCTGAAAGGATTTATTCCAGACATATATTTTTCAGAAGACCAAACTTTTTTGTTCCTTGAATTTTCTCAGGGATCTGCAAACTTAGCATTAAGGCATTAAGACAGCACTGGATTTTTAACTGAAGTTTTACCTAAATTCTCCATAAGTGCAATGTGAAATTCCACACTGGCACAGTCTTTATGTGACTGAGATCTAAAGACAGAATAAATGCATTGAACTGCAGGCTGGAGAACTCAAGGGCTGGGAGGGAAGATAGGGGAAACTACAGGGGACTATTTCTGGCTTGCTAACACCCACCCATTAGTCAGTGCTGGTTTGCATTTCACCTGAGTAAGGGGCACTCCTACTATGTCACTGCTCAAAACCAACACTTTCGTGGGGAGAAACTGAAAATCTCTCTATGCAAAAAACTGCCTTTAATATAGTCCTAAGTATAAGAAAAATATGGTAAAGCCAGCAATGGGTGCCCTCTATACTGCGTGGGCAAAGGGACTCATTAACGCCTTGTTTTTCAATTGTCACCTGAAATTTTGATAGCACTAATCATAGAACAGTTTGGGTTAAAGGGACCTTAAAAATCATGTCATTTCAACCTCCTTGCCCTGTGCAGGGAAACCACTCACTGAACCAGGTTGCTCAGAGTTCCATCCAACCTGGCCTTAAGCACTTCCAGGGATGGGGCATTCATAGCTTCTTTGGGCAACCTGTGCCAGTGCCTCACCACCCTCACCAATTCTTAGCTCTTAGTAAAGAATTTCTTCATAATATCTGGTCTAAACCTGCCCTTTGTCAGTTTGAAGCTTGTTCTATCACTACATGCCCTCATATAAAGTTGCTCTCCAGCCTTCTCACAGGCCTCCTTTCAGGAACTGGAGGGGTTTCCCTGGAGCCTTCTCTGATCCAGGCTGATCAACCCCGGCTCCCACAATGTGTCATTTTATGAGAGGTGCTCCAGCTCTCTGATCACCTTTGTGTTCCTCCACTGGACCTGATTTAGCAGGTCCATGTCTTTTTTTGTGCTGGGATCCCCAGAGCTGAAACGCAACACTCAAGCAGGGTCTCATGAGGGCAGAGTGGGGGGACAGAATCACCTCCCTTTACTGTCTGGTCACACTTCTTTTTATGCAGTTGCTTTCTGGGCTCCGAGTGTTTTTTGCTGGGTCTTGTCCAGCTCTTCATCCACCAGAACACCCAAGTCCTCCTCTGCAGGGCTGCTCTCAATGAGTTCTTCTCACAGTTTGTCCCAACCCAGGTGCACCACCCTGTACCTGGACTTGTTGAACCTCATGAGGCTCTTCTGGGCCCACTTTCTAAATTTGTACAGGTCTCCCTGTATGGTATCTCCTCTGAAAGCACCACTCAGTTTGGTGTCATTGGCAAACTTGCTGAAGATGCACTTGATTTCATTGTTTGTGCTATTGATGATGATAATAAACATCTAAGGAATACATAAAGACCACAGGAGAGAGCCCTGAGAGACACCACTCATCACCAGCCTCCAACTGATCACAACTGTCCAGCTACTCAAGCCAGCCTATTCCTTGTCCACTGAATAGTCCACCCTTCTTATCCTTATCTCTCCAATTTAGAGAATATTTTTTGCAAGCTATAAGGTTTTGGATGCTGCCTGTTTCATTTTTACCATCTATAAAACCACATTTATTTAAAAAACAAAACAAATGAATAATTATTAGGTTTCAGTTAAGGCGTTTGCCTGTCAATATGGTAAAAACATTTCAAGAAAATTAAAGATGAACTTTTTTCATTAAGCTATTGCTTATGCCAGAGGAAGAGACTTTAACCAACAGAAAATTAAATGTATTTTTTCAAACAATTCAACAATAACTTCTTTCCCTTCCCCCGCAGCAGTCAAATATTTGTAAACAGATAAGTATTAGTATAAAACCTGCCCATTCTTAATAGAATAAATATACACTCACATGGTAGCATCTTTTACTACTTTATTTTCACCTCACTTTTTTTTTTGAATACCAAGAGTATAACAACTTTCTCAAAAAAATGAAATGGAAATTACTTTTTCAAGTAATAAGTGCTACATATTTTACCAGGTAAAAAAGATAACTTTTTTCCAAGGCTAATAAGACAAAAATATTTTTAAATACTGAAAATTAGAGGTACACGAAAGAAGAAATCAGTAGATAGGAAATGCAGTGATTATGAAGCTAGAGGATGAACTGAACAGTGAAGGTTCCCTCAGGAAATATAAAGAGACTTTTAAAATTTCTGTATGTGAATGGATTTCCCATTCACATTCTTAAACATTAAAACCAGTGTTATTTAGCACAAATTAAATAGACCTGTATGGAAAAGCTATTTTTGGTCCACAGAGGAGTAGAGCAAGAAAACAAAATTGCATAAAACTCTCTAGGATAACCTGCTTTAAACTTGATTTCCAAAGGTCATCTGTGTGAGAAAAATCAGACTTTTTCAGTGGCTGTTGGTTCATTTTTCTGAGAATGAAAATGTCTCATAATGTAAATGACACCGTCTTTCTTTTCTTTTAAGCAGCTTGGCCAGTCAGAAATTGAATAATATTACAAATTAGATTGCATATAAATTGCATTATTGTGATCAGGGGGTAATAGCTGTTAATGTATACCAACCGGAAGGGTTTTGACCCTCTTGCACTAAGCCTGAAAACTTCTTTAAATCCTTGCCCTACCCCTGGGAATCTCTTTATTCCTGTTTAATTTTCCAATGACAGTGTAAAAATAAAAACTAGCATATTACCAAGGCTCACATTTTCTTTCTCTTTATATTTATGTAAATATATATTTTTCGGCTCAGTAGTAAAGTAGATGTGAAAAATGTGTGCTCATATTTTTAAAGCACTCCAATTCAAGTGTTCATCTAATGCAAGAAGTATTTGGAAACAAAGAAGCGTGGCTGATGAACACCTTCAGTTTCAGAGTCCTTTCCGGCATAACGCAACCAAAACATATTCAACGAAAAGTTCAGAAGAAGGATAAAGTCACCTGTAGGAGTTTTGCAAAGCTCATTGTGCTGGTTTGAAAGCAAAACCAGNAAGCCAGTAAATGAAGGAAAAGTCAAGAAGGTGAATATTGAAGGCAAAATGTTTAGCTGTTGCCACCTCTTTATCTTAGAAATTTACCACCTTGATAACATGTTGGCATGTTAGCCCTCTTTTGCATTACTAAGTTCATTTAGATTTCTATCTCTCTTCAGTCATAAGCAAGAAACCTTATATCTTCCTCATTGTAAAATCTGTACTCCTAAATCGTAAAGCAGAAGACCGAAGATGTTTGCTGTTGAGTTCTTGGATCCAAATCTATTCTTGGATCCAAATCTGTTCTTCAATCCAAACAACCTCTGGAAAAATTGCATATCCTAAACTTCCATATTTGCAATTAAGATTTCTGTCATACTTCAGGCAGCACCTTTTACAAGAAATTTTTATAACAAAGCGGTGCTTAAAAATCTGCAAATGATAAGCAGAATGTGAATATGTGAGACCTGCCCAGAAAGAAGTATTTTTCCTCTTGAGGAAAAAAAAAAATGCAGCTTTGCATAGAGACTAAGTAATAGTTCTTTGGTGCCAGTTTCTTCTGAACCCTCTCCTGGATTATGACTAGTTCTCTAAAACTGCAGATACTGCACCAAACTGCACACAACTCTACTGGAGTCCATGGCAGTACAGACTATCTTCTACAGATTCTGGCAGCCCTATTCTTACTCATTTATGTGGCATGCCCATTTAGTTCTCCCACGGATGTTACCGGAGTCTGATTTTGGTCCTTTGACTCTAAACTCTCTGGATGCACGTAAAAAAAAATTACTTTCTTTCTAATAAAGTAAAAATAATAAATAAATAATGGTCCCATGCTGGGATTTTCACCCTGTCAATCCCCTAATTAGGGGTCTTCTCCTTTCAAAGTCCTGTACCAGGGTTTAAAAGATGAGATGGAACCTGTGGCTCGGTCTTCAAAGGTGTTTATTTGATTTCTTATCTCAAGGCCTTACAGCAGACCCAGCGTGCTAAAGAAATGCAGGAACACAGACAAAGGGTCCAAGGTAATTTTTAAAGATTTCTAACCTAATTAACTCTTAAAGTGCACTATATTTACAGTTTTGTACCAATAACTACTACCTATTCTGACACGCAATTTCTACATCAAATCCATTCTACCAGTGTCTCTGTGCCAATGTCACAGCAGGAAATGGAGCAGACAAAGAAGAAAAACATGAGACACTGCCCAAAATTCTCCATCTTGCTCTGATCTACTTCCATACTAAAAACCCAAAACTACAAATTTTCATCCTGTGACAATCTAAACTATTATTTCTTTTAATTTTTTTTTAATTTTTAATTCATCTATGAGTGTTGAAAGTTTTTCCCATGGACGAAGGTCAAAGGCAGTGCTTTCCTGAGGTCCCAGCCAGGGTCTTGGACCCCCCAGGGCAGTTTGAGGGGTTTTCCACATGCCCTGGACTCCAACAGTCCCAGTCTAGCATTTTCAAATATGCTGCAGAAAGACAAGAATACTGTCCTTTTCTTCAGGAAATGTTATAGTGCTATGTCAAAAATATGTTGTCTCCATTCACCAAGTGAAGAAGAGGCATTGAGGATGTGCTATTGCTGCAGAGCATAACCATCTTTTCTGCAATCACCTTTGCCAATTTAAATTCCACCACACTGCTGGCAGAGTAATAAGAGGAGATTCTGAGCAAAAGGCAGAATGCCTAAAAGCAAGAGTATGTCAGATGAGCAAGGATTATTTGGTCTCAGAGGAAATCACATTAGCAGCTGCCAGGATAGATATACTATTCTGAGTTAAATGAGCTGGAGTACTGGAAAGCTGTGCTTTAATTCAAGAAATACACACTAGTGACCAGCCAAATCTTCTCCACTGGCATGTCTGTCTCCTCTCTTATCTCATTCGATTGTGACAAGTTGGAGAAAACCATTGGCAGGGACAACTATTGAGTCATCCAGCTTTTTAAATTGAGTCTGATTTCATTTATGTTCAAGTAGTTTAATCTTAAACTATTTTTATCTAGACAGGTATAAAACATATATTTAAACACTTTCATTCTTTCATTCCATATAAAGTGTAACACAGTCTGATTAATTTTTAAAACTTCCTGAAATGTTTTAAGATAAATTGAAGAAGAGGCCTTCTTTCTTTCTCTTTTTTTTTTTTTTTTTTCTTCTTGATAAAGTATATATATCTACTGAAAGACAATAAGAGGTTGTATTAGGGTGACTTAGTCTCTATATTACCATCGCTGGTAACTGATAGTGACACTCTAAAACCACTCACAATGCTGTCCAGTTTGGGTATTAACATCAAGACTACATTCAGTTCTGTACAGGATTTCTGTTAAACGTGTTTTCAACCTCTGTTCCAAATGCAGATATCTGAGAAGACACAGTATTCCTGTCTCCCACATCTGCTATTCCCCACATACTTTTAAAAGACTGGAATTCATGTCTTAACTTCGTCAGAAGTGAATTCTCCACTCAGAATCCCTCCCTGCAGGAAGACAGCAGTTTCAGTATCTTTCCTTTTTAGAGTGAATGGCTCCCACACAAAAATTCCCAGTTTGTTCTGAATTCAGCAGGAGCTGTAAGAACTCAGGAAGGCAGTAATACAGTTCAAAACTCAGCAGGAGCCTTGGAGTCTCATAGAGCCAAACAGAGTCTTCAAAATGCAGCCCTTCCTGTTTTCAGCTCCTGTGGGGTGCTGTGAAAGCCCAACTTTTGCTGAACTGGGAACCATTACCCCATCTTTTTGTTATCTCAAGCATGGCTCAGAGGTGTTCCAGTAGTTACCTCCACTTCAGCCACAGCTCATTTCTTCTGGGTAGATTTCTCCAGATAGAAATAGGAGCAAGACTTGCACAATACAGCATGCAGTGGTTTTTGCACTTGTTTTTAAAAATATCATTCTAAATTATACAACTCTAAAGCCAGTAACTGACCCAAGTCTGAAGTGTTTATAATTACATCTAAAATGGAGAGAAAAAAAAATTTTAAAGCCCAAATCAAACCCATAATTTTATTTAAAATGCCTCTGTTATTCACAGCAGAATTAGTCTTTTGGAGTTTATAAACTGCAGTTATAGTTTGAAGGAAATAGTTGTGTTTTGCTGGTGGATCTAATATAATATTGTAATCTTAACAAAAAATTAGTTTTTTAGAAAAGACCAAATCTCTCTTTGGAGAGAGAGAAATGAGTTTTCAAAACTAATTTTATTCTTACACTACCACAGTTGAGAGAAATTGCTTGGCATCACTGCAGCAGTTAGAGCCCTCTGTTAACATGTATCTAGCCTCAAAAGGAAATGTTCATCTACACATCTTTTAATGTCATTTTGAAGTAACAAAGAACAAGATGGATTCCTTCCTTCTAAAGGGCTCAGTGCTACTTTAAATTGGTGTGACAGAATCCTGATCTTCTCATGAGCTGCATGCAAATTCACAGCAAAATTCACTTATATGAATAATCCATCTCCTGCTGATGTCACTTTGACAGGATTAGTAAATAGTATTTCACCAAAGTGTATCATATGTAAAGTTCAACAAGATCAGAGACATTGAAATGCTAAGCATGATTTGTAAATCAAATCCAGATGGAATGGCAAATGGGTCTTTTCTATCCTGAAACTCTGTCACATCTTCTATAATCCATCTGGCATAAGGACAAGACTTTGACAATCAAATTTGATTCCATACATTTTAGATCAGACCAATCTCCAAGTATTTCATATGAACCGATTTCACTGTTTCCAGAGGTCTGTGGAATTTTATATCCACAGGAAACTAACAGTGAAACATTGGAGAAGATGGTCTTTGCCATTCTTAAAGATCTCTGTAATCTCCAGGAATATCTCTTTTACAAATAGCATCATTGATATGGTTCTGAGACAGACTTAAGATCCAGACCAAGTATTAGGTAATCTTCTGAGAGCCCTTCAGCTCTCCAGTTCTCTCCTTACACCTAAGTCACCTTCTTACACCTGCAGTGACTGATGTAATAGGGCTTCCATATGTGGCTTATAACAGCTGTGCAAAACATCTTCTGCCAAGTAAAAGCAAGGATTTATTGTGTGTGTGAGACAGGGACATGCTGTGTAGTGACAGAATTTTAATAAACTCAAGGTCATTGCTGATTTTTTTTTTTTCTTCATCTTAAAAACCTCTCTCAAATTTTTTCCTTCTCCAAGAGCTTTGTACTTTCCTTTCTTCATTCAACAGAAGCTTATGTTTCCTAAGAACCACGTTTACTATCTGGCTGCTGGAAAACCCCTCTTGCTTCTACTGGTTAACAGCTGGTTCTTTCACATCCTTCATCTTTGCCCAGCCCATTCAAGTAGTTGCTCAGTGTGATTTTAGAGTACATAAAAAATTGTATATCAGGAAGTTGTAAACTGGAGCATTTTTCTTGCAAGGTCATTTTAGCATCAAAAAAGGAAAACGTGTTGCCCTGATTTTTTCAGCCTTCTCTTCTGTTTCACAGTTTCATGTTTTGGTTTCTTTCTCACGCTCTGGTCTGCAGACACTAGCCAATGTTATTGTCATTTTCAAGGTAGTTTACATTCCTGTTCTTAGAGATATGGACAGCTGATGGACAGTTGTCTTGACCAATGGGATGGGGAGAGGTGTCAACTTTCTCCCCCAATCCCTGACCTTTGTAGATATACTATATATGGAGTCGGACTTTCAAATAAAGTAGAGTTTTATTTCATGCCTTCTAATCAAAGTGTGTGTGTGTGTTTGTGTGTGTGTGACGAACTGCGTCAAAAGTGCTTTTCATTATCCGGCTAAAGAACATTTCCAGGCTGCATCAGTAAGAATATCCCCTTCCAAGAACAGAAAGAAGTTTTGTTTTATGCCTCTATTGAATGTTTTCTGCCAGAAACATCTAGGAAAATATTAAAAATTTACACACAGATTCTTATACAACACAGAGCATAATAGACCTGTCTAAAAAGTAACAGTAAACTGGGCTGACTCATTTCATGGTAAAATGACTTAATGCTACTCAAAATTTTTCTTATAGACCATAATAAATTTAATAACAATTCTAGGAAATTCAAAGCTCTTTGCCAATAAGACACAATTGGTTTTATATAAGGTCCTCTTATTACAAAATATTAAGGAGAACAGACATTGCTCTGTGATTAAAATTCTATCCTTCCATTAATACACAGAGGATTAACATATATGGTTCAAGTAAAACAGATTTGGATAGATCACTGTGCATCTATATGGAATTGCTTCTTATAGCCTTTAAATACCCTGTAAATAGCTTAGCAGAGATTTATTTCAGCTATGTAAAAAGTTTCAGAGAACACAGTGCAAGATCACGAACTAAATGTCTAACAAAGATAAACTCATATTAGGTTATCAGAAACTTAAATGCATTTTTAAACACCTTTTAATTAAAATACTTTTGTCAGGCTAATATAAGAGGAACATCTAAATTTATCATTTCTTGTTTATTCAATACAAAATAAAAAGAAGCAAAGTTTGGGATTAACATACACTTAGAAATATTTTCATCTTAGAATATTTTCTTAAAAATAACACACTAGCAATAAGATTACTATATATTGAAATATTTCAGGCAGTTATATTAAAAAAGGTCATTCTCACCCCTGAACTGTATTCTTCTGGTAAGGTAATCCTGCTTCATACTTTAGACAGCCAGTGATAAAGTTGTATTTAACAAATGTTTATTTGCATTAATGTTTATGGTGTGTCTTTAATTAAGTATTTTTCTTTAATGTTATTTGAAAATTTGTACTACTCTCTGGCCATGCTTCTGAAGAACAGATAAAAACAGCACCATATTAAAAAAAAAAAAAAAGAAAATCAATTTGTATCTCACTGTGACTGTAATTTCAGTAGTGCCTGAAAAGCAATAAAATGTTTCTGATTTTTGTAAAAGAAGTGCAGACTAGCACAAATCTACTTAAAAGATTGAATTCAATATATGGCTTACTGAATTGACATACCTAGAGAAATCTTACTTGTTCTATTTTAATTCCTGAAGTACAAATTTTTGAAATTTAGTGGCCACTATTAGCTCTTCATAAGACCATGGTCTCTTTCCAGAACATTTACATCTACCTCACCAATGTAAAATCACTTACCAACCAAAATGTACAAGAACTGATGATTTTTGAGTACAATTTCTGGGCTAGAGAGATAATAGAAATAATAATAATTTTTAAAAAAGGCAGTGTTCCAAGAACAGGAAAAATCTTTGGAGGTCCACAAACCTCTTTTGATAGACATTACAATTATAGACTCAGAAACAGTTTACATATGTTAGCAAGGTAGGGGGAAACGTATTTTAACACCACAGAGCTCACACTAATGTTGCGCAAATTAAAAATCAGTGAAACTACTTTGTAAATACCCTTGTGCAATCGAGAATAAGATCATGCAACAATAAGGAGTTTACCACAATCTGTTGATCAAAGAGACTGAAGCCACGAATAATCATTTCACTGATTCATGAACTTGTGTTGAAATTTGACTCTACCCTGCTTGTTTGTGTTCTTACTCCATCATCACCAGTGGCATTGAAAACCTTACTGTTCCTGCCTGGACTGTCTGTGCCCTGTGTAGCCCCAGGTTCATGCTCATGCCTCCTGCCCATTTGGACACAAGTGCTGTTCAGGGAATATCCCAACTTCTAAAGAAACTATTTGCCAGAACAAAAGGTAGAAAATGTTGCCAGTCATTTTTACCTTTTCCTTAGAGCAGAGCAGATTTTCAGGAAAAAGTTGCCAAGTGAAGGAATTGAAAAATTGTGTGTCAGCATCTAGGCAACTGAAGGTGAGGGAGAGTTGTAGATTCAAGTGACTTAACCTAGTGTCAGAGGAGGTCAGGGTTTTATGACCTTTATCTATCATCAGCTTCTCCCTTCCCTGGTTAATACAAAATCCTCTGTCATTCCACTTCCATCAGAATTTAAAAGTTACATGAAATGGGATATTCAGTTTTGTATTCTTTCTCCCACATTGAACTAACTTCTTCCACCTTCCAAAGGAAAAAACCCCAAACCAACAAAAAAACAAACCAGCAGAAAAATAAATTATTCTATTGTAATGAAAAGGGACAGTAAAAAATGTATTATCACCTCTGAATGAGTTGCATGGAGAAGATGTAGTGGCTTTCTAGATGTAGTAGTTTGTAGGAACCAAATATTTGGGTAGGAATTATGGTCTCAATCAAAAAAAAAAAAATATTGCCAGCATTAAATGTAAATCGATGAAATGCCAAAGCAGGAGTTGTGTTTCAGTGTTGTGTATCAGAGTCAAAATGCTTCCCAGGCTAGTCCTGCCTCTGCTCACATGCACAAACCCATCCTCACAGCTGTACTTAAAAAGAATTCTAGCTAGCACTGGTTTACAGCTTATCCTACTTCACATTCCAGTATCTGTTCCACACTTATGATGACCTGCACACAGAGATATTTTTGCTTAAAATAAAGTGAAAAACTGAACTCATTAAAAACTAAGTAAAAGCCAATAAGATGCATATAATGTCACTTGAAAATGTGTTTTACAGACATCATGTACACCACCATGTTCACCACTTAAACATGTCCTTACGTGCCACATCTGGATGATTTTAAACACGTCCAAGTGTCAAAAGCAGGTATTTTAGGGTCACTTAAAGAATCACCAGAAATAGGTTTAATAACAGTGATTTCACTGCTTTCCTGGGCAGTCTATTCCAATGCCTGACCATTCTTCCAGTGAAGAAATTTTTCCTAATATCTATCTGAACCACCCTTGATGCAGCTGGAGACCATTTCCTCTTATCCTGTCATTTGTTACCAGTGAGAAAAAACCCCACCCCCATCTGACTACAACCTCCTTGCAGGCAGTTGTAGAGAGCAATAAGGTTCCCCTGTTCTTCAGGCTGAACAACCCCAGGTCCCCCAACTGCCCCTCATAATATGTACATAATATGTACATAATATGTACTGTCTCCATAGATGTTGAATTTACAAAGCTGCCAGTGAGAAATATAGATCTAAGATTTAAAAGTTCTTCCTTTGAAATTTGTAAGCATGTTAAAAGCTTAAATTTTGCTGCTTTCTGGAAATGATGTCACAGCCCTCATTTCTGCAGTTCCAGTAAAATGCAAGCTCAGAAAAATGTCAATAAAATTTGGAGAAGTGTTAAGTTGTTTCTAATTAAGGGTTCTTTTTTGCACTAAAACACCTTAAGACTACCGAGGGTATAGTCTGATCACTGTCTGTTCAGTATAATCTTTCTGCTTCTACATGAGGGGGCTGATTAGGGCTCAGAAACAGGGTCTGGCATCAGTCAGCAAGTGGTGAGCAATTGCATTGTGAACTCTTTTGTTTTTCTTGGTTGTCTTTTATTATTATTATTGTTATTACTACTACATTTTACTTTCTTTCAACTTTTAAACTGTTTTGGTCTCAAACTACAAGTTTTACCTTGTTTTCTCCTCCCCATTCCACTGCTGTGGGGGAAGCATGTGTGTGAGTGAGTGGCTGTGTGGTAGATAGCTTGGCTTAAACCATGACAATACTTTTATATACAGTATTAGATTTAATATAAGGTATAAGATTTTAGGCAATGAATTTTAAAATCCAGAAGTATCATCTGGTTTGGTTTTTTTTTTCCAAATAAATGTAATAAACCAGCAATAAAGACAGACTTTTAATATACCATCAAAACAAACATTTCCATTCCCTGGAGATAAAGATAGGTAACACAGATCACAAAACTTCACCATCTTTTCTGTGTAATTCCAGAGGTACAAGAGTATCTGTTTCAGCTGTATCTATTTGATGATGTGCCCTGTGATGCATAGCACCATGGAACAGTAGAACATCACCTAATGACATTACTGACCAATATGCATTCCAAAACTCTATTGCCTACTAAGGAAAACATCGATTGGGCTTTCATTACCTCACACTATATTCAATGTGAAAAACAAACCTTAAAGAATTGTCTTTCTTAGAAAATGACTGTACTGACATTTACAGATGGAAATATTTTCACCTTTTAAGAATCATACATCTCATGTGATTAGCACAATGGCCTCTAAAATTTGAAAAACCCCAAAACAATCAAAATAAAAATAGGGGTTTTTCCATACATTGTCTGCTTACTTCAAAAATAGCCACTCTTGGACTGTATTCCCAGAGCACTCTCACTATTAGAAGCATTGACAATGCTGGTCAGATGGTGTCTATACCTTCTGTCTGCACATGACCACTGATGAGGCAGCCTGGAGTTGCAGTGGGGGATGACAGGGCAAGGGGGCATACAAGGAGTAGACAAGAGCGCAGCTCCCACACTGCAGCAAGGAGAGGAATATTTGGGATGAGATGGGACAGCTTACCTGACTTCAGTGCTAGAATGAATGGATACAGGATCTTCAGAAAGGGCAGGATGGGAAAGCAAGGATGGGACAGGGGTTTCCCTCTGTGTGAAGGAAGAGCTTGGGCTTGTGGATGTTTTGTAGGGTACTAGCTGAGTACTAACTTGTGGGTCACATCAGAGGAGAAGCCAGTGAGGGAGATGCTTTGGAGGGAGTGTATTACTGATCACCTCAGGGGTGTGGGGAAGCTCACAAAGATTTCTCCAAACTCAGCTTAGAGAAATTAAGGCTTTGAGGGTGTCCTGAGGGAGGCCTGAAGGAAGGTCATAAGGAAGACGGAGCCAGACTCTCCACAAAGCCTATGGTATGTTCCAGAAGTATGGGTGATGATGAGCACAGTTTGAAATGAGAGGTACCGTAGCTATATAAAATTTTTCCTCATGAAGACAGTCCAGAGGCTGAGAAGGTTGTTCAGAGATGCTGTGCCCTCATCTTGGAAGTCTGCAAGACCACACTGGATACGGCCCTGCCCAGCAGCCTATTCTGACCTCATAGCTGACCTTGCCTTGAACAGGAGGCTGGGCTAGAAACCTCTTGTGTCTCATTAACCCCAAGTTTCTCTATGAGCCTGTGAAAATGCCCTGCTTCTACAGCTCCATCTACTTCACAATCGTGAAACAGGTGCACTAAAGCTCAACAGGAATATAACACTTACAATACTTGTTATTCCCCTTCTGTATCATACTTGTCAACATAGGAAACTAGATAATAGTAAGCAGAGCAGCACCAAAGGTACAAATACTACAGATTTTATTACCAGTGAGACTAGAAGAGTCTTTTTAGGATATAATAGAATTTTGAAACATTTACAGTAGTCCAGAGCTCCAGGGTTTGCAGTTTTTACACCAAATGCACTGCTAGCAAGGTGTGTGAAGTTCATTATGGAAACCAGAGATATACAGATTTCACACGACAATACACTCCAGATAAAAAAGCCTTTGACCATTCATGCCAGAAACATGTAGCTGTTCAAGTCTGATTCAAAGATTAGCAGTCTAAACAGAAGGGCTTGTTATTCATGTCTGATGTTAATTTGATTAACATCAGAGATTTTGATTTTGATGGACACATTTAATTTGAGAATTTTTACCAGTCTAAAGTGAAGCACAGGAGATGAGGTAACATAATTAATTTAGTTAAATTTCCTAAAATGCAATGTGTTTATAAACAGTGGCAGTTTTCCACCTGAATTCAGATCTGTTTGAAAGATCTCATAAAACCACTTGAATGCAGAGGAAAGCCAAGTTAATGTTATAGCATTTCAATTTTTGATACTTAAAAAAAAAATGAGCATTAGGCACTTAGGACTATAACGTACAATTAAATTTTAGTAAAAGAACACATTAGAAGCTATTAGTTGACCATAAACAGTAAAATTAGGCAAGAAAGGTAAACAGGGAAAACTAATCAAAGTTCTAGGAAAACACAGACCCAGAATTATTTCCAGGAATAATAACAAAATTGATTTTTCACCAGAAACATTTTCTTCATTATTTTTACTGAGATATCAGGTACCACAAACCCTAACCCCACTGCATTTCATGCTTTCCCTTATGTGAAAAGACTCTTGATGTCCCAAAGAGCTTGCAGACTGAGACAACGTGTGAACATGGACGGAAGAGGGAAGAGTGGAGGAGTGGGAAAGGCAATGCAGTAACAAGCTAAGACTGCTTGTCACCTATTGCCCCTAAGACACTTACTTAATCACTGATGAGAATTCCAAGAATCAGATTGGGTGGCCTTTGCTTTTGTATTAATTGCAAAATTTGACCCTCAGTGGATAGGTTTTAAGATGGTATCCCAAAGGATAGAAAGCATAAGCTCCTACATGTAGGAAACCTTGTAGTTGTTGATTATCCTGTGGTATTTCTGCAAAGCACCCCAGAGCACTCAGAATGCTAGTCTGAATGCTGTGTAGCATTATGCCTTGCCATAAGGTACCAATGTGTTTACTGAAAGGCACTGAACCCTTTCACTGGAACAGAAAGATCAAAACCTTTTTTGGGGATTTAGAAACTGCAAAACAAATCAAAGTCATTGCCTTCTCTTTTTTTCCAGTTTCTTCACATTTACCATTTATCTGCCTACAAAGAAAATGAAACTCAGAAATACAAAAAAGTTTCTTCTGTTCCCATAGAGAGTTTCAAAAGAAAACTTGCTTTTAAAATGTAAATCATCCACTGTGTTAATATGAAGAGAAAAACAGGTTCAGAGAGGCAAACACAAAAAAAAAAAAAAA
>WBMY01004391.1:299122-385501 GCA_013397315.1 Donacobius atricapilla
AAAAAGAGATGAAATAAGTTAATATAAAATATCTCTTACTAGACCTAAAGTAGGATGCAAAGGGATCAGTAGATAAGCAAATATGCAGTATACAAATTCTTCAGCTGGCTCTGGTCCTCTGATGAATAGAGAAATATGCCTAGTATTTCTGAAAAGAGCGTGAATAAATCAGATGTCACAAGTTATGCAAAAGTAATTTGTGAATCTGGGAACCTGACAATTGATACAAAAACCATGTATCCAGTAAAAAAATTCCTCTATTATTTATAGTTGCAGCTGGGGACAGAAACAGGGAAGAAAAGTTTATTCAGACCACAACACAAAGCAGTTCTGGGTAATGAACCTTAGAAGTAGATATGGTTGTGATTTTCAGAAATTACTGTAATAGAGGAATAAATACTATTAATTTTAATGAGTATTGAATGTTTTAATGATCCTAGACAGCTTTTAAAATCTTACATATCTTTTTCTTGTCATGTCTGATCGTTCTAACCAAGGCCATAAGAGATAACTTTAAAAATTTGCAAATAAGTAGCCTCAATGAAATGTTCTTCCTTTTTTTCTCCAGCTTTTTTAAGGCACCAGTGAGATGAGGTTTTTCAAGGCTTGAAGATTTAGGGAAAACTCAGTGTTTAACAGCAAGAACAATAATGTCACAGAGGCAGTGAGGATCTCTAAAAAGAACAAGTGAAGGTGCTGTCTCTGGCAGCAAAATAGACTTTGAGAAATGGTTGATATCAAGTAGCCATCACAAATGTGACTGAGAAAAATATATCTTAACATTCAGAGTACTCACAGAAAAGCTAAAAGTAATCTCAGTGCTCCATGAGCTAGAGCTGTACTTCACATGAGTTAGCACATCTCCATTGAACCTGAGAGAGCTGTCTCCATTGTCAGGACTTCAAGAATGCAGCTAAAACATCTCAAAATCTGTCCCTATAACATAAGCTACCACAACAGGTGCAGGTGGAAAACAGGAAGGTGTTAATTTCAGGCCTACACAGAGGTGACAGGCTTGGAATTAACACACTGGACAAAATTCCAATGGGCACACTGTGGGAATGCAGACAGCAAAACCAGGGAGAAGCAGATCTGGGTAACTTACCCAGACAAAAAATCCCACCATGGCAAACTGTAGGAAAGGAAGCAGCTGCTTATAGACATGTGAAGCTGTGGCAATGAGACACTATGTCTCTGGATACCTGAGACTTGGACTGTACTTCCAGAAGGACACTCTGGGGACCCCCACCACCAAGAAGATCAAAAGAAGAAGGGCCAGTGGGATGCTGCAGGCACACATGTGATTATGGTGATTATAATATCTTTCTCCTCTCACTGTCTTTCTTCCTCCCCTCTTCTTATTTCTCTCTCTCACATACACTTACTATTAAATAAAATCCTTGCTATTGACTTTGGCATATGGCCTCATTTGTACCTTAATTCAGGCAGAGATATCTTGTAATAATCAAACCTTAATATAATTTCAGAAGTAGGATCCTAAACTATTCTACCCAGACAAAACAAGCTCAGTATGAAAATGAAAGTTAATGGCTACAAAAGATGGGGTATCCACAGGACACACAAACAGACTGTGCTTGTAACAGCCCATGTCTTTTGCCATCTAAAGTTTGTGCCAAAGGCACCTCCCTCTGTGATCAGCAGAGAGCCCGGAGCTCATCCAGGGGGCAATTCAGGAAGCATAAGAGGTCTTCTGCCTTAAACCGAGCTGTGGAACTGCATATTCTCCTCTGTGTGGCTGTGCACAGATGTTACTGCAACCATCTTCCTGCCGTGGATTTCCAAAATTAGATTCTGTGACTCCCTGCCTTTCTTTGCTGCAGAGCACAGATGTTATCAAAAGAAACCATTGCCCAGCACAATTTTTTTAAACTCACCAGCTATTCACCCTAAACCAGAGTGCTATTGCACAGTATTCAGCTGAGAAAAATCCAGAGTCATCAATCTCCTTTTGTCTTTCCTCACACAGATATCAAGACATGTAACACATTTTTCTTATTTTTCCTTTACCACAAAAAAGCCAAATCAGACTAAATTCACAGGAGGTTTCCTGAAGAAGGATGTGAAATAAAAGTAAAAAAAATTGAAAAAACAAGTAAAATAAAAAAACTTGGAGAAGAGTAAAAGAAAGGTATGTATGTGAGGAATAAAGAAGAGGTAGACTATCAAAAGTTTTGCAGAAGTTTGAATGATCATGTGAATCTACTGAGACAAATTCAAACAGATCTCTTTGCGGTTAGTCCCAGTGCAGCTGAGATGGGATATGGTAATTGTCAGCAAATTCAGGATTAGAATGTTATAAACTCCTTCAAATGACAAAGTGAGAAAGAGGACAATGAGGTAATCCAAAATGTAGAATTGGATGAACCATGTTGGCTGAAGTTGAAAACAAAATACATGGTCTAGCCCACTGAAAAATAAAGGCAAAAAAACCTTTTAGTAACTCCAATTAAAATCTTGATCAGGTGAAAAACTCAGTTTATTTTTTTTAAAATATAGAAAATGCTAATGTTTCCAAAGAGTCACTATTGACAGGGTGGTCCTGTGCAGGGCCAGGAGGTGGACTCAACGATCCTTGTGGATCCTTTACAACTCAGCTTATCCTGTGATTCTGTGACAGTGTCACCTTTGGTAAACAGTTACCAATTTATTTCTTAAATCCATATGCAGAAAGATGAATGTGCTTGTCCTTTTAAAATGACAATATTTTGGAGAATCAAAGCATCTTAGGGAGATACATCCAAAAAAAATTTCCTTTTCCTTTTCCTTTTCCTTTTCCTTTTCCTTTTCCTTTTCCTTTCTTCTTTTCACCTTTATGTGTTATTTCTTTTTGCTTTGCAGATGACTGCCTCTATGCATCTTATGAAGAAATTTTTTAAGAGTCCTCAAGAGTTCTCATAAACCATTGAGCTTGCAAAGAGGCAATGTCACTTTTCCTAACTTTCTGGAAACAGATTCTTCTGCAAATAAAACCAGTCTTGATAGATCTTTCTGTCTCATTGTTGTCTTAATTTCTTTGGGGAACTTGAAAAAAAACTCATCTCACCTAAAATACACTTTGGCTATTTAAAACTTAAAACACTTGTAACTAAACACTGTGTGTGGTCTCTAAGCAACCAAGACATATTTTATGGTGATATTACTTGCCCACTAGGTAAACCTTTTTTAAAGTGAGCATAGGAAATATGATTAAGTCAAAATTAGACAAGATGCTTAACCTTAGATGCTGAAGTTAATCTCACCAGTATCACAATAATGTAGTCAGGCAGTGTGTACTGAATATTAAATATTGTCTTTACAGTTTTATGCATCTTTGAAAACAAGAGAGACACAGATGAGTCCTAGAGGGAATTTCTTGAATCTGGACTCTGACAGCACTGTCATGCTAAACACTTCTATTGCTCTGGAAAGCAGCACAAGAAGCCATCAAACTGGGTTTGACTAGAAACTAAAAAGTAATACAATGAGTCCTTATGAGGAACTGAGTGTACAATATCTACTAAGCCAAAACTGAAGCCTGTTGCCTTCTGAAGAGGCCAGAAAAATCATGAAGGGAAGGCAGTATTATAACTGCCTTGATGATACACATATATAATTAATTAGAAAGAGAATTAAATAGTTCATGCTATACTTTTCCGCACCCAAAGTGAATTTTTCAGCTGTCATTGCTACTGCATAGGATTGGGAAACTCTGTTTCCTTTTTTCTTGGCAAAACAAGTCCTATTTCTTTTCATTTTAAATTACCAAGCTCCAACTGAATGATGATGAGAATCTCAAAAGTGTCTAAAAGTGTTTAGAAAACATTTCTCATTGTCATTTTAGGGGGATTCTGCTTAAAATCAGATGCTTGTGTTTACAAACAAGTTTATAAATAAAATATTTAAGTAGAAGTAGAAGTAGTTTCCTAGCTGAAAACCCAGTGCAGTGGACACACAAGTGCAGTGTGAATGATAGTACTTAGTAATGACTATAGATTGCAAATGGGGATTTTGACATGCATCTCCTGCCACTGTCACACAGAAATGTAGAGCAAATTCTCGCTTGCTGTGCTGGAAGATTATCTCCAAGAATCAGATGTTCTCTCTCCAAATTAGTTTATAATAGAATTGACTTGTGAAAGCCAAAAAAAAAAAAAAAAACCAAAAACCAAACAAACAAACAAAAACCCCTGAACACTTGCCAATGCAAAAAACTGCATAATTCACATTAGCTTGATTACATCCATTCTCTAGCTTTTTCTGGTGGTTGTTTTTATTTCTGTTTCTCCCCAGAAACCCCATCTTTTGTTGTATTCTGGCTTTACAATGGATGTTCTTTCCATCAATTTAAGTTCAACAGATATCACTTAAAAAAATTCAGTCTCATGGAACCTGTCTTTCTGAGAAGTATATATTAGGACAAGTTCAGAGAAGGGAAGACAAGGCTTTTAGGAAATTTAAGTAACAGATCTCATAGGAAGTGATGTAAAAGAGACTATTCATAGAAAAATCAAGAATATTTTACAAATATTTAAAGATATATATGTAACCAGATAGTAGAAGTATTTAAAGTATTTAACGATTATAAATTACATTAAGTTTTGATATGCAATAAGTTAGATAATTTCCTAATTTTAAAAAATTTATATCTAACAAACAAACAAAAAATAGAACACAGACTCAGAATATCAAGATGCCTTCAGACTGTGTTATCTTCTCTATATTGAATTTGCTCCATGTTTGAGACCCATAATAGACTGCTATCACATTACCTGTAAAATCCCGAAAAATACTTTCATAGCACTAAAAAAAATCTTAGGCCTGTTGGTGGCAGTATAAATTTCTCATTTTCTGACTTTATTTTTGTCCTTGATATCATGTACTTTTTTCTCCAAATCCAACTGAAAGACTGATTGTCAGTCCTTCTTATCTGCCACAGTTTACTCTCCTGATTTTTCAATCTACTCATCAATGAAATATTGAAAACATAATCATTATGGAAATGTAATTCATTAGGACTAAATTTAAAATATCTGCAAAAATAGATTGGTATTAAATGTAAGATTAACATCAAGTTTTTAATTAAAGTGTGACTTTTCAGTCCAGTATATTTTTCATTCCAGTATCACTATGCTTAACGTTATTTTAAGAAAACATTTCTTGTGAAGCAAATGAAAAAAAAATACTACACTTCACGTATTCTAGGTAAAAATTGCCTCATGACTTTTTAAATGTGGAAGAGATTGGTTATGCAAATGTAACATGGGAACCAGCAAGGACTCCTTTTGACCTCATCCTTTTTGCAAGGAACTGTTTTGAAAGGTTGCAGCACATTTCTGTTCTTGTTGCAGAGCTTCCTTAAGCTGCTTGTGGAATGATAGATTTTAATATTAAAGGATTCTCCCTTGTTAATATTGAAAGCTAAAAATTGTGTAGTAAAACATATAGGGATCATCTTCAGTATAAGTAGAAGACTGAGTTTAGTATGCTTGAGTGACTGCAACCTTTGTGTGTGCAAACTCCACCAAAAAAGGAAAAAAAAAAGGTGGAGAAATTTAAAAGCTGGGTAAAAAGATAGATTAATTCCATTACGGTTATCAAAGCAAATTCAATTTAATTTGAGATAATTATAAGGAAAAGCATTTAGCATGCTGCTGAACTGATTCATCAGTTGCAAGAAACATAAAACTGAGTTTAGACAAAAAGTTAGTGCAGTAAATTAATAAAGTGAGCTCAAAATAACAGTAACATGTCAGGGCCCTGAGGGCACCACCTGCCCTGACAGTACCATCCGCCCCTTAATATGGTCCTCTTACCCTGCCCTTAGCCCAGAACCCCATTTCAGCCCTGCACTGGTGCCCCAGCTGCCCTGCTCCTGGATGGAAGGCGGGATGTGCTCCGCTGACCACCCTGTGGAGAATGCACTGCACCCTGAAGATACACACGGGGCGGGAACAGCAGTGTAAGCCTCTAGAACCAAATAAACAGTGTGGAGCAGAGTGGGAGCTAGGAGTTCATTCCACCTTACAGCTCTGTATGAACTTCCATGTGTTCCTTAACATCATTCAACAGAGAAATATAAAAATGTGTGGCAGAACCACAGCCACGTGGTGTTGCCAAATACATGCATAGTCTCTCATCATCCGTAAATCCTTATTATTTCAATCTACTGTCAGCACAGTACTAACCAGTCCTTTAGTTCATTTTACTAAGAATTCTGGGAATAAAATGGATTACTGACCTTTGAAATACTTCTGTATTTCCATAGGCCTTTGTATTTCTTCTGCTTTTAGAAGGAATGAATGGGTCAAAAGGCCTTAAATTCTGCCTTTAAGAGAATACAGTACAATTCTGAAATACAAGCAATTTTATTGTTTCAAACAATAAAACCAGCAGTTTTAGAAAACTTAATGATCAATGTGAGCTATAGAGCTGTTGTTCTATCTCATAAAGCTTTCATAAGTTAACAACAGGGTTGAGGCTTCCATGAGTCAACAATTAGTTGTTGGTATTCAAAGATGTCCATACTATGATAGTGCTACTTTTTTCATGACAACAGCACTTAACGTCAAACTGATGTTTATAGTTAAAAGCACTATCATGTGTTTCTTAGCAGTTTTTTCACACTCTCTGTTACACAAAAGGACTTCTGCAGGATGATTGTCAAGGCTGGGCCAACTTAATTGAAAATCCGCTCACACAGGAGGAGTAATAAATTGCTATCTACTCCAATCACTTATTCCTGTGGTTTCTCTCCATTCACTTATTTCACTTATTTGGGTGCTTTTCATCTAACCTATCTTTAGATATCTAGTGTAGAGATACCTACCTGTGACTTTCCCCCTCTATGTTACCTTCATAATTAGTAGTAAGAAATAGACACTCTAGGGCATGATTCATATGACCTACTTTAGGCATCTACTTTGGGAGGAGATGAATTGCACCCTAGAGGTGTCAATCTCTCCTTTGATTATAAAGAGTTTCAGATCACTAGCCACATGTACAAAGAGATGTCTAGATTTAGCCAGATGAATCTCAACCTCAGTGACATGACTGAATAGGGTCTGAATCAGGCAAACTTTCTCTGAAAGCAGCTCAAAACCAGCAGTAGCCAGACTGTAAACCATCAGTGACCTTGAGATGTCCTGTTATTCTAGTCCAGTATAAAAAAACCAAAGGAATGCTTCTATCTTGACTGCATTGATTGTATTTTGAACTTCTTCTGTCAGATTAAAAAATGTATATGAGATTTATTGCAGAGTATAATCCACCTTTTTTCTTTGATCATATTTTCAAAAGAGTTGCTTTCATAAATCACATGGATGTTGTATTATGTACTGGTTTAATATAGTAACCATTTTTATTTGTGTCAACTTATTTAAGATTTTTCTTTAGAGTGAGTGTTGCAAGGTTTTTTTGATGTTGTATGTGGTATCTTTTGGCTCTAGATGTCATTTCAGAGATTTCAAAATTTTCACTGCTAATACTCTGTTGAATGTAAAATGTATTTTATTCTGTACAATTGCAGTTTGCACTGAGTGTATATTACAACCAATTATTCCTCATAACGTAGCTGTCTACTTATGCCAGACTTCATTACTGTGTCTTAGAGTCAGAATTCTGGTACCCAGGAGTTTAAAAGATTTGAATACAAAGTAAGAAACCCATGTAACAACAATCTTTTGTTTATTTTTAGCATGCCATTTTCATTAGACCGACATTTTAAAATAATTTGACTCCAAGACCTTGACTTCCTCACTCTTGGATAGTTGGATGCTAGTTCTGTAAAACGAAATATCATATTTACTGAAACTTACGCAATTAGCTTGGTGTATCAGGAAAATCATTCATCAGATTGAGACTTTAATAAGTTAGAGAATACCAATTTTTAAAAAAATGGATTAATTTTAAAAAATACATTTTGTTCTTTATTTTATTACTACATAAAAGTAGTAAAAAGTATCAAGAGAATTTACACTGAATCCTTCTTGAACCGCAGGGATCCAAATATCATGTAGGTATTCATTTAACTACCAGGTTAGGGAATCAGGTTTAAAACTCACTTATAACCTTACCTACTCAGAGAGATTCTTGAGATTTCTGAACATCCTCATTTTCAACACAGGATCACTGAATCACAGAACTATTCAAGCAACTGAGCTGGAAGGGACTCACAAGGATCACCAAGTCCAGCTCCTGCCCCTGCACAGCACCATCCCCAAGAGTCACACCATGTGCCTGAGAGCATTGTCCTGGTTACTTTGCTTTTTGAACTCTGTCAGGTTTGGTGCTGTGACCAACGGAGCCTGTTCCAGGGCCCAAACACCCTCTGGGTGAAGAACCTTTTTCTAAACTCTAACCTAAATCTCCTGTGATACAACCTCATGCTAGGGAACAAGAGGCTGGAAAGCAGCCCTGCAGAAAGGGACCTTGGGGTACTGGTCAGTGGCAAGCTGACTATGAGCCAGCAGTGCCCTGGCAGCCAGGAGGGCTGGGCAACTAAATTTCCAGCTATCTAGCCACATACTACTACTAAGTTTACCACAAATCAGAGTTTGGGTTGGCTTTCTAGGTAATTTCTGTTTTGCTTGAATTTGTAGATGAAGAAAAAGAAATAGCTTGTTTCAATTGCTGTTGGGGACAGCATGCAGCTAAATGAAACAGATATTTAGGCACCAGCATATGAGTTGAGCTAAAGATTTAATAATGATATAAAAAGGGTTTTAAATGTTAAACTTAGTACCACCTATGTTTATATCTATGTGTGGATGTGTACACACAGGTATGTACATGTGATATAGGTATTTTATGGAAAGACATAAGAAAGAAAATCATGTCTGCAGAGATCTAAAGCAAAGAATCTCAGTGCAGTCATTGTGTATTGATTAGTTAATTATTGATCACACTTTGCCTGTGTGTCCCTGGCAATGCTTCATCTAGAGGACAAATTGTTCCTCTATCTTATTCATTGGTGGAAGGTAATAGGGGTTTTCCCTGTAAATAAAGGCCATGGATATGAAATATTAGCACTTTACAAGTTGTTGCAACAAATTATTTCTCTCCACAGTTTGTATGTTTTGTACCCTAATAAAGTCAGGCTAAAAATGTCAGAAATCACAAGCTCCACCAAGCACAGGAGCTACATGGATCCCACATAGCAAGTGGAAAATGCTGGCACAAGAACTTGTAACTCTCTGATGGTGGTTTTTGTGATAGGTGAAGGGATATTTGAGAAGCTACCCCCTTCCCTCCTGCTCAGGACAGAAAAACACTAAGATGATGGAATGAAAAATCTTTCCCAGCCCGAGATAGCTCAGCAAAAAAGCAGCTAAAGGAAGCATGAGTTGCTTGCCTCAGTTTACCAAAAATAGTGATTTTAAGTGCTGAAAGAAAAAGAAAGCGCTGTCAGTCACAGTGTACAGTCAAGAGAACATGCTTATTCAGTGGAACCCTTTGAAAGGAAAGCAAGGATATAAATGTATATTGCATTACTGACACTCAGCTGGATATCATACATCTCTGAGTTTTAACACGTATCTGACTTCTCAATGTTTGTGGTGCCTTTCTTTCTCTGTTTATTTCCCTTTCAAGTTTTTTCTTTCATAACTGGCTTAATTTTTGTACTCTTGTCTTACATTTCTCATTGTATGGTCATTTGTCATTTGTTCCTAGTCCTTCCTAGTTAATGTCTTAGATGTTCTGCATTAAGCTATCTTTAGACAGGCTGGAGATGCTGCATCTCCCAGAAGCCAGTAAACAGAACATTAATAATTGTCTCAGGCAATGCTGCATGTTCCACATTTTCACTCAGCATAACAATTTTACACTTGTTGCTCCTCTTATAAGCTCTGTCACTGAGACAGATCTGTCATCTCTCCAGCAAAAAAGCCCAAACTTAAAACAACAAGAAGATGCATAGCGTGATTGTCCTTAATATTGATAAGTCTGGTATCCTGGGTATGCACAAAGCACCTGTCTCTGGGCTTATGGGTACAGTGCACTGCTACTCTGGGGTGCCAAGGTGAGGGGATGGGGAGAGAAAACAGATAAAGCTCTGTGCAGAAAAGATTAGGTTAAAATTAAGGGAGGCAGAGACAGAACGTGTAGGGGGGGCAGGGTGGAATTAGAAAATAAAATAAAATAATAAAATAAAATAAAATAAAACAAAACAAAATAAAATAAAATAAAATAAAATATAAAAAATATTAACCAAAATATTGTTCTAGTCAGCTCCAGTTTCAGGAAAAAAAACAAAAAACTCCAGGGGGGTTCTTTTACTATGCTAATCTTGTGAATGCTCAAATAACTATTTCCTTTGGAGTCAGGTCTGTCTTTGCTCAAAATGAGGGAAGTATTTCAGGTAAGCCATATTGCTGGCATGAAAAAAAGGAAAAGAATAATTACGCAGAACAACAAGATGTCTGAAAATCTTTGCTACTATATTTTTAATTCCCATGACAAAACATTTTGGCATAGCTTTAATTTTTTTTATGATTTTACACCACAAAAAGAAACATATACTTCCACATTGCTGTGCAAACATTAATTATTTTTATTTTGGCAAGTTCTTATGGTTTGTACCATTTGCCTTAAGTCCATTATTTTGTTAACAAAAACACCATACATTTTTGAACTGTTTATATTTGTGTTCAGCAACAAGTTCAATAAAATCAAATATATTTATTTGTAATAAAATAATCATTTGCTTTGTGAACAAGAATAGAAAACTTTTAAAGATGCGAATCAATTGTCATGACAGAAGAGATATAGACTATTGCTCTGTTACATAATTCTGAGGCTGGATTTTGCTACTGAAACAATGTTTACATTTTCATATGTAAACATACTCTAAAAAAAATTGTTTTATTCTTAGCCAGGATTGGATCACATAAAGTTAGTGTATAGTTGTTAGAATCCATTCCCTAGATGTCAAAAAGGCTTTTCAACCACAGTATGAGTTCATTGACTGAGCGCTTTATGCTGGTATGGCGATGGCAGGAGCCATTATACCTCATGTACGCTAGCCTCTTCTCAAAAGTAAAATATTTTTCTTAAAAAAGGGTGGAGACACTTCCCCTCATGCCTTTATAGAAAAATCTATCAGCTTGCCTTCAGAGCATTTTCTGCATTTCTCTCTTCTAAAAATTTGTGGTTAACTTTACTCTTTACTTTCACTGAATAAGACATTCATAAGTATCTTCATAAGAAAATACTGTCTTTTTTACACTTACTCTTATGGAATAATTTTAGCGCAAAGTGTGAATTCAGATCTATGGGGGATTACTCATTTATTGCAGAAAATGAATCTTAGAAACAGAGTGGTTGGGATTGAAGGGTCATCAAGTCCCACTCCCCTGCAATAACCAGGGACACTGCCAACTAAATTAGGTTGCTCAGAACCCCATTCACCCATACTTCAAATGTTTCTCAGGGAAAACTACAACTTCTCTGATCAGTTATGATGACCATGAAATTAATAGAAACAATGTAAAATATGGTATAATAAAAGAGTGAACTTCAGTCTCTTGAAAAAATCAAAATTCAATCTGCAAATTTCATCTTCTAAACACTGAATTTGGTAGAAAATTTGATTATTTTTATGAAATATAGGCAATAAGTTACTCTTCTTTTTTTCTTAAAATATTTTCAATGCAACTGGAATAATTCAACAAATCTGTAAAGTGGCCTTAAAAGATCCATATTCAAGAAAATAAGTCATACAGGTACACATTTGCAAGGATATCAGATAAAGTATACCTTAAAAAGACAGCAACAGTTTATTTCTTATGCCAAATCCTGCAAAGGCCATCGGTTTATGTACAACTTTTATCCATATAATTGATAATTTCCATTGGAAAATTTGCATGGGATCTTAAGATAGAAAGTTAATTTCTGAACTGTACATTCACAAGTCCCTTATCAACAAATTTATTTGTTTAGAACTTTTCCCGTGGAAATAGCTTCATCTGAATTGAAAAATTATATATAGTTCTTTGAAAGAAGTTTGGGAAAGAAAAAGAATGTGAAAATTATTATAGAATTGCATTTTTCAATGCTGCAACTACCACAAAGACTCTACTTCCTCATGTTTTAAAGAAATAAGGTTGACAACATTTATTACAGAAACTAAGGAATCTGATGTTCCAAAGACACATTTCTAATCCAATCACATGTCTAGTTTAAAGAAAAGTCATCTTCATCATCTGCTTCAAGAGAACATATTAATAATTTCAAAGAGTTACCATTTAGTAACACGATATTAAATATGTTTGAACTCAATGCATCATGTCCATCAAAAATTATGCTAGATATATCAGAAAACTGGGAGCAGTATGTTGATTATATAATTCATAACGGTATTTTGTAGAGCTCATCAGGGACTTGTTATCATAACAGGCAATTAAAACAGAAACAAGTTATAGTATTTTTTTCAGAGCGCATTCACTGAGTATAATCTTCTACCTTTTCAACAGATGTGATAAATACAAACTCAGTATAGCTCAGTTACTCTGCTTCTACTGTTTCCATAAAACATGATTAAAAGCTCTATGACATATTAGAAAAATAGTATCTCTTCAGTGTTTGAATAAAAAGTGGAATAGTCCTACAATTACAAGTAAAATCATCCAGTCTAGATTATATAAAAACAAATCTCTTAAAGGAACTAATTTTTCAGACAAGATGGAGGTGTCCCAGTGTTTTATTTTAAAGATCAAATATAGGTTTCCTAAGTGACTTTTATAGATAAGAGTAAGGAAAATATATATGACATTTCATTTCTCTTACTATAGATAAGATGCAGATAAATATTCTCTACAAGTGAATTACACAATGTTCCATAAATAGCTTTTATTAAATATAGCCTGTCTGCTTAACGAAGAACTACAGGTCTACTACTACTACTAATACCAGTAAGAATTTACAGATGGAAGAAGAAACCTGAGTTTAAGACAGCAGGCAAAATTGTCAGATAATTTAAATACAATATAATTAACAAAACTGAGAAACCATGGTGATCTTAAAAAAAACATTTTGGAAGATTTGTGCAAGAACAGTTTGGAGGAGTCAAGAAAATGAGTAGGCAAGGCATGAAATACGCAAGGCTCAAGCTGAATTTCAGTAATAGGAAAAAGACCACATCCCAGTAGCTGATCACATAAATTAGGCACACCTTGGATGACTAATCAAATGAATACAAACACAATATGAGAATTTTTAATTTAAGGTTTTGCTAGTATTTCATTCTAACAGTAGATACTAAAGAGTTTTAGGAAGAGAAGTAGAATTGAGTAATAGGCAGTGTGAATTTTACCACGGACTCCATTAGATTAAGCAAAATTCATTTGATTAGGTGAAACTATGAACACATTAGAAAAATTCCCTTTTGTATACATTGTTATTTTAATTTTCCACTGTTATTTCCTATTAGCTTTCCCACTAATCATTTGGTTTGACCATGTTCAGTTTTGAGGGGATCTATTAAATCTGAGTGGTCTTCCACGTCACACGCAACATCTTTTTGCTATAATTAAATGTTATTTTGAAATAATTATATATTGAATTCCACATCTGCAAAATACATTGGACAACTATGATGTAAATTTTAAATATGAAAATGAATAAACTACTACAAGATTTTTAATATTTCCTGGTGTATTTTCTGAAGGCCCATTTCTTTCACTTGAATATCAGCACTTGTACAAACAGCCCACAGAGATGCAATAAATTTTCAATTGAAATTTTAAAACCTATTTGTCTTCAAAGTTCACTTAATCTAGATTTGCTTTTTTCTCATGGAAAAGTCTAGATTTTTCAGGTTCATTTTAAATGCTAGTTAAGCTTAAAATTAAACTGTGTTTTGATTAAGAAGGAATAGGTTATGTTTCTGAACATTCTGAAAGATAATAAACTTTGGAAAACTAGAAAAGGGAAAAATAATCCAAGGAATTTGATCTTTGTTTGCTGTTTTGTTATGGAGTTTTGTGGGGGTTTTCTTGGTTGTTTTGTTTTGTTTTGTTTTTGTTTGTTTGTGGGGTTTTTTTAGTTTTTTGAGGGTTTTGTTTTTTTTGGTTTTTTTTGTTTGTGTTTTTTTTTTTTTGTTGTTGTTGTTCTTAGCCATTGGAATTCCCTCTAGCTGCTCCAGGTTTCCCCAGGATTAAACCAATATGGAGTTCTGTCTGTTCAATATCACTCCAACCTCATTGTACTTTAACCTCCTTGACTCTAGGGCAGCTAAAGCTCTTGCACCTTCTTCTCAGTTTCTCAAATACAGAATTCTTGCTGTCTCCAAGATGGTCTTTCAGATCCCTTTCTCATACACTTACGCAGCTCCAGTAACAGACAACTGTTGACATCCTCATTCTTCATTCTTTGCTTATGTATTACAAAATGTTGATTTAACAAGTAGAAATTTTGTCCTTCCCGTGGGCTTCTCAAGATGTGCCCTTCCAGTGTGTCCAGCAATTACCACTTGGCTTTCAACTTTAATGAGGATAAGATTTGATGTCTGTGCGTACCTCTTTCCAAAATCATAGCTTCTGACTTACTTTGACAGTTTTACAAAGACTACAAATGATGCTTTAAAAAGAAATTTCTGTATTGAGAGCGATTTTTTCTATTCTTTTTTGCACTGTCTGATAATTCTAGAAATTTATGCCATCAGGATTATGCACTTAAAATACATCAGTCTTTGCCAGTTAAGTGATATGTCTTGAATAAAAATGTAAAAGCGCATGCTCTTTCTTTAAAAAAGTAACTTTTTTGTTACACTTTAAATTATTTAAGATCTCCTGAATTAATAATACATTTTAAAAGCGACTAAATGCGTGTATAAATTTTGTTTATTCCAATATTTGACCTTAAAAGCAACCTTTCAAATTAGAAGGTTATGAATTTCAGAAAGCTGAGGCAAGAACCAGAATGACTAAGGGAAAGAGTTCAAACACGGCTGAGCACTATTTATTTCTGGCTTCTCTGTTGCCTCTTTTTTTTTTTTTTTTTTTTTTTTTTTTTTTTTTTTTTTTTTTTTTTAGCTTACAGTAGAAAATCAGATATTAGTACAAGAAAACATTCAGTTACCCTAAAGGAGGCATCCGATCTCTTTTTAAATGAGGAACTCATTAAAATTAAAAGGACAGAGGGAGCCCAGGCTACCACATCTGTCCGAGAAGGTACAGGACAAAGAACTCACCTTGCTACAGAAGCAACAGCAAAGCAACATTCACTCTGCTGAACATCTCAGGTGAGGAAGCTCTAAAACCAGGCTTATTTCCAGAGGGTATCGCATCACTAGTTTTAAAAATTCCCTTGAATGAAAAATTTATCCTTTATATGCTAATTGATTCAGCAAAAAGATCAACTCAGTTATTAAAAGTAAAAATAAAAAAGGAAAGCCAGAGGGCGGGGGTATCATAAGTGGCTTTAGGTAAAGAAAGAGTAAAAAGAACGATCAAGGAAAATACTACCCATCCTCATTATAAAGCACATCTCTAAGCTACTGTGGCTTGAGGAAAGGTATGCAATGGAAGAAAAGAAGATTAGTTTTTGTCACCTGACTGATCATGTCTGAGTTTGTCAACAAAACATGTGAAATAGTAAATATTTTAAGGCTCATAAAAAACATATAAATGACTGCTGCAAACAATCTTTCACTCTGAGGGAGTGTGGAGTTTAATTTCTTCCTGTGCCCATGTTTCTATTTGCATTCAGTATCCTCATTTAAGTTTACCTACAAAATACATGTTGTTATGACAAATAAATCAGTCCAGTTAGCCTTGGGCAGCCCTTCGAGTGTTAGTAAGTATATTGAAGTACACTTTAATGGGGCTCATAACATATAATATGTCATAGATCTCAGCAGTTGTCCTATCCCAGGGACTGTTGAAAGAATTAATCTCATGGTAGTGATGCTTTCATTATTTCTTTGGGATGTGGAATATCAAAGCCTCCAATCACTCTCTGGTGGCATGATGGCAGGCACTTACCTTCAGGTACTGGCTGGTATCACCAACAGTCTCTCGCACTCCAGTTTCTCAGTTCCCCACTAAAAATTAAGAAAGGATTCAGGGTTGCAGTGTAAGTGGCAGTTTCTGAGCTACTAAGTATCTACCTTTTATATTTATACAATAGAATTTTTCCCAAACAAGAGAGAGAGCTTGTACAAATAATATGCTGCTTAAATATAATTGACTTGATCCTACTTGCATCCTGAACATGCCTCTCCCATATACTGGATGCTTATGGTTATGCACCCCAAATTACTGGAATGTTACGCTTTGTCATTTGGACCGTAAAAATCTCATCTGAACCTGAGAAATTTTCTTTACTTGATTACTGTGGAACTGTCCCTTTTGGAAGAAAAAAAAGTTTTCATTTATCATTCTGGAATTTTATCACAGAAACTGGATATGCAAAAAACACTTGACAAGCCTTAAATGAAACCTGGTGCAAAAGTTCAATATTTTTAATTAGCATTGCTGTGAGAATGAATGCTTAAAAGTTTCCTAAAATGTTCACACACTCTTCATTTTTCCAGATGACAAGAGAAAAATTCTATGAGAGCTAAGGCAGAAGAAAACTATTTAATAATGTGCTTATTCCATGTATGCATCTTGCTCCCTATCCTTGCACTGCCCTTATATGAGATGATAGAGATGGAAGAGTAACATGGGGCAGAGTTTTGGCTGAATCTTCTAAGCACAATCACCAATGTGATCAGGAGGGAAGGCAGGGACTCAGTACTGCGGGGTAAATACTCTTGAAACATGCGATAATCAAAAGAAAGGTAGGACGCAGGTTATCTGGCACCATTCCACTGTATCAGTAGAACTGTGATGACTGACTGAATAAAACTTTGACCCAGATATCTAGCACTAACTTTTCATTTCATGAACTCAAAACCAGATCTGTGCATGACCCCATGCTGTGGGTAGGCTGGAGAGAGCATTCCAGGGATCTCACTGAATATCCATCCTCCTTTCCTCTAGAAGCCCTACGACCCTGCCTCTACACTCCTACCCCTATCTCCCCTTCCCCCAACATTCTCCTCTCCCATGGTTGCTTTGGCTCCCAGGAATCTGGTGTCCTCACTTGTCACTCATTACCCCTGCTTATCTCCCTTCACCAAGTTCATCACGGGTGGGTGATGCTGACCACAGAAGAGGATGAGGGTCTTTCCTTCCATTACCACAAACATGCATGAGGAAACTGAAATGTGAATAGTATTTATAATCTCAGATCCTTGGAACCAGAAATCAGATGAAAAATGCAATACAAGAAAAGTTAATTGTTATCTGACTCCAGAAAAAATTACTAAAACTCTCTTTTCCTTCTGTCTTTAACAGAGATTAAATAAAAGCCTTTGAAAATTAATAATACACTAAAATCTCCACATCCATAAGCAAGTCTTATATATTAAAAACTGTAATTCTTGTTTTTGAGTAGAACCAGTATTTCTGTTTTTATACCTCAGATTCTCAAAATAATATGCCTATCATAGTAACGTATAATTTGTTTCTGATGAAAAGATTTTGTTTATTACCAAGACAAGGGAACAAGCTCTTCCTTCAAGGGAAGAGCTGTAGAAATCTCTGGGGGCATTAACTCCTGCCTAATTATAATTAGTTATTGTATTAGAGTAGAGTAGATATGCGAAAACACCTCAATGCTCCATTGTATTGGGCAGTCAATTCACACAGAGCAAGAAGGAGCCCTTGTCAGGCAGAGAATCTGATCTGAACAACACAGAGGAACAGGCGGTTAGTGATGAGTGTACAAAGTCACAAAGCAAATAGGCACTGGATCAGCAACCTGGATCCCTAACAGAATTCCTCTTCCATGCTGCTTGATTATATGTGTGAGAAAATTTTTAAGGACCCTTTTCTAGGGATAAAGTATTTTCATTACAAAAGATGACCAAAAGTTGGTCCAATAGTAGAGACAGAGGATCTGAACAAAAATATAAAAGTGTGGATGTCTTTTTTTTTAACCTACATCTCCTGGAGCATGCAATTTACCAGTTTAGAGGACAGTAAATGAGGCTTTAATGAGAAAACTAGTCACTTCACTTTTATATAGTGTCTTGTTAAAAGGATATCAACGACTTTCAATGAGAGTTATACAGGAAACTTTGAACTGCTGTATTGTAAAATCAGACCCTTCACAGGAGAGTAAGAAAAAAGTGGTGTTCTCTAAAGAGAAACCAAACTGATGAGTGGATTTAATTTTCAAGAAAAAATCATATATACTGAGTTCAAAGTTCTTGAATGAAGGATTTTTTTCAAGGAGATGAACTAATCATGCTATCAAAAATGTAGCACATTTTTTCTTCAGGAAACCAGAAATATTTATCATTTTATTTAACATTACATCAATGTAAACTCCAAGAGGACCATCAATCTCTAGAGGAAAGGAGTCTGTTTTATCAGATGGGAAATAATAAATGTCATCACAAAAACAACAAGGCAATTATACTTAACAGTCTGCTGACGTTCACTGACAGAAATAGTGACAGAGGTTTTTATTTTGGAATGACCTAAAGGTTCATTTTAGAAAGCAACTTTTCAGAAACCCAGTGTTTTATCTCATCAATTTGTACTAGTAGTAGTAAGAAAAATGAAGTTCTTGTTCTTTGTAATAGAAATGCATTGAATCCATGTTCAATGAGGCACGGACACTGTATGTTTCCCCTTGGAGAATGGCAATTGAAGCGGTGAAGTGAAAACTTCTATTCCTTTCTTTCTCATCACAAAGACCAGTTTCTGCTGCAGTTTTATAGCAAAGCTTGTGGGTCCAGGATGATTGTTAGTAACACCGCTTTCTGCTTAGTGATTCTTAACTGGTAATAGTAAGAAACAAATTATCTGCTCTGGTAAGAGCCAGAAAGAGGGGCATTAATGAAAAATACCAAAACCAATAATAATTAGTTTGGAAAGAGAAATAAGAAGTCTGTTTCAGAAGTACTCAAAAGTGAAGAATGATAGTAAAAATTATAATTATTTTATATTTTTCTTCTTTTTTCATCTAATTGTTTGGTTGTTTTTGTGTTTGGCAGGGGAGTTTATTGTTGGTTTTTTGGGGGGGGGTTTGGGGTTTTTTTGGTTTAACAATACCATGTTATGTGTTGTGGTTTTGGGGGAAAACAGCACTGAAGATACATTTACTACATTTCAAGAATAAGATGCATTTTCAATTATTTTATAAACATCTAGAAGTCTCAGAGCAGGGCTAGCTACAGGATGGACAGTAGGAACTCATGTCTAAAGGTATTGCTAAATTCTGTAAAGTTCAAAGGAAGGAGAAAAGTACAAAATTTGTAGCCCTTACATGAACTTCTCAGAGTACCTTTGCATTATTAGAAAGTGAGCCTTCAAGTAAGCTGGAGAGGGACTTTTTATGAGGGCAAGTAGTGACAGAACAAGGAGGAATGGCTTCAAATGGCCAGAGGTCAGGTCTAGAGTAGATATTAGGAAGAAACTCTTCACTTTAAGGTTGGTGAGGCACTGCAAAAGCTGCCAAGAGAAGCTATGAATGCCCCATACTGGGAAGTGTTCAAGACCAGGCTGAAGGGCTGAATGGTCTAGGGGAAGGTGTCCCTGCCCATAGCAGAGGGGTTGGAACTAGCTTTCATTTAAAGTCCCTCATAACCCAAGCCATCCTATGATTCTGCCCTTAAGTTCCATAGCTTAATATCCGTTTTTTTTCAGACTACAGGTTTTATAAATAGCTTAATAGATTATTCATCATTTACATGACATTCATATTATACTTTCTATTGATTTCAAAACTTTTTGTCTCTTCTTCCTTCCTTCTGCATAATTTTGAGACTTTTCTTTTTTTCCAACAAAAGTAGAAGATATAGAATTCTACATAATAATTTCATTAATTATATATGTGCACATATATTTTGTTTGATTTCTAACGTTATTTTTCGTTTAAAGCCATTATAGTATTTTCTCAGAAAGGGTATAATGAAAATTATTTCTGGAACAAGTTTTAGTTAAACTGTTCAAGGTTCCTAATTGGAACATTCTATTTTTAAAACTGTAAACTCTAAATATATGATTTTGTTTAAAAAAAATGAGACGTGAGACAACTGTTAGACTCGAAATAGTTTATGAACAAAGCAGGAGAATGGCAAAAGATCAGAATTCTTCTCCTTTCTGTTTTCCTTTAAGAAGACAGGTAAGCAAGCAAATGCCGCAGCATTTCTCAGCTGAGACCCTAAAATTGATGGTGTTTAAAGCCCCTGAGAACCATTTATCTGTCCGCAAAAAGAATATCAAAATACCAGCTTCAGAGCTGTTGTGAAGTTCAAAGTCCTTTGAGGCCTTTTATTGAGAGATATAAAGTATTATTCTTCACTGACCAATTTGCAAGCATGTGCTTTTGCTTTAAAATAATTTCATTTTAAGTGACTGGGGCAGGTAAGCATATGTCTACTAAAATCAATGTTTCTTATATGACCCTCTTTTTCCTTTATCAGACATCTCTGCACCATATCATGAAGCAAAACCTATTAAGATACCATGCCACTATATCTGACAAATGGAAACAACGTATTTTCCAAAGTTCACTGTTCTTTTACATTCTAAAATTGAACCAAAAATACTTATCTTATTTAAACTCTGAAAGAAGACATTACAAAATACCCTTTAAAAAGCCAGATTCATTTGTATTTTTACTAGAGTAGGAGCATGTTGATATTTATTGATTATATTCTATCTATTGATACATTCTATCTACACATCTATGTGTACAAACATATTTTCTTATTGTATTGGATTATGTTACTCCTTTACCCTTCTATTACCTGAAGAGTAAGAAAATAGTTCTATTCTGCTTACATGACACAGGGACACTGTGAAAACTGGGTCATTTGCCATAAACCACTGAAAAACACTAAAATCAAAATTGGTTCTGTGATCAGGGAGCCATTGTGCTCAGAGCAGAAAACAAGCTACGGAATCTGCCTTGGGGAATTTACAGAATTTATCCTTGAGGTAAGTTTGACAGAGATGAGTCTCCAGAGACTCATCTTCTAGCTGCAGGCGAATGTCAGACAGACATTTCTTGTATCCTGCTCCATTTCAACAGAAAACTTGTTTTTCTACTGGATTTCATTGCACTGTCACCCTGTAGACCTCCTGCACTGTTCATCTCCTGCACAGCAACTACAGCTGTTGCCATCTCCTCCTCACCTTCCAGCACCTACCCAACACCACCAATCCATCACCCAGAGAAGTCTTCTTGGTTCCCCTCAAGAGTATGGCTCACTAGGCAAGTTCACTTTCTTCATCAAAAGAGATTTACTGAAACAACATTTTTTTCAGTCTCACTTTCCTCTGTACATGCTGTTTGAAAGAAGACCAAATTTTATTTAAAAGATCAAAGGTCATGTCAAACCACAAATGTTTTAGACTGTTTACTTCTAGTATTGTGTACATGAATTCCTAGACCTCAGGCTACTAGATATTATAAGAAAAGTAAACCCAGATTTTTTTAAAAAAGCATATTTCTTTTAATATTCCATGTTATAAATTGCATAATTTCAGAAACTAACTGTATGGTAGTGGAAAATTCTTCACACTTCTCCATGTGTATCTCCTTTCCCTTCTCCATTTTTTGATTTATAATACTTGATATAATTTTTTTTCTGAAAGCCCTTGATTTTAGAGATTTATGACTTGAGTATTTTATTATTCCTATGGTAAGTTTTCCCTGTAGAGACGTTCATTGTGTCATAGATCAAGCAAATATTACTTTTTTAAGAATATTAAAAAAAGACAAACCTCTATATATATATTCAGGTAAATATTCTTGAGGCTAGTTTATATGTAGGCTGTAAAAGATGTGTGACAGACCTCACTTTTTCTGGTTTGTTGCAAAGTATTGGAATAGCATTCACTTGAAAAAAATCCCACCTGGACCTTCCAAAGACGTTCCCTTTGTTCCCTCTCCAGCCCAAGTTCTGCTGATGTGTTTTTCTAAAGTATCCTAATGGTTATATATCATACTTAGAAAATGAAGTATAATTTAGATTGTCCACATTACTTGTGAACAGTTTCAATAACAGTCAAATCTGACATTAAAGTGCTGCACATTTGTTACTCTGATTAAAACCAGAGGATGCTTCCTGGATATCAGTTTACCAGTTTTAGCTTTTTACATCACCTTTCTGAATAGATTCATTTCTTTGCAATATTTCTGTAGTCAGGAGAAATATATAAAAAACTTAATTCAATATTTTTCATCATATTTTGAATAATATTATTATTTAGTTGGTTTAAAAAAACTTCCTTGGTTAGCTACATTTCCCTGCAGAGATGTTAGTTAGGCTTCTGGATTCCCAAAATATTATGTGAAAATTTTTTAACTCATGATGGCTTTGAGTTTCCTTCAGCATTGTATGGAATTACAATTTTAAAAATTATTGTAACCATTCCTTTAAGCCAGGTAACTTGCTAGAGAAGGTTTCCTACACCTAAGTCACCAGGTGATTCACTTATGACATGAATTTTGAGATATCACACAGAGAATGTGTGAGATTGCAGAAATAATTGTTTTCTGCTTCAGGTGATCCTGTAGAAGTTCCAAACAGGAAGAATCTGAGAAGGAAGAAGAGTCATACGAGCGTCTTGTTCTTTCAAAGTATTTAATGGTTAAGCAGCTGTCAAGTGAAAAGAGGAGTTTTCTTCAACCGTTAGTCTGAGGAGATTTACTTGACTCTTAGTGTTTGTCTGTCAGCACCCCAGGAAAACCAAGACCCTTTGTGCCTGACCAGTCTGTCAGTGTCCTGTTATGGGGACCCTCCACTGAACAGTCCTGCTGGATGGGAGGGCAGGACTGACTTATTCAGGGAAATGCACCAGCAGCAGAAGGGAGACCCCTCAGTAGCTCTTCCGCTGTATTTGAGTATGTTACCTCCAGTGACTACCAGTGCCCATGAAGGACACACCCACACTCTTTACGAATATAAAATTGCCACAGATAAAGTTTTGATAGGTGCTGGTGATAGTGTCTGACTGCAAAAATGACTACAATACACACACAAGCTCTAATCCCCAGTAAAAATATTCAGCTTGCACAGAGCGTGATTCTTACCCAAGAGGCATCCCTACTGGGGAGAAGAAAGGTTCAGCTCATCGACTGAACCCAGCAGTTAAAATGGAGTCTTCCCTAAAGTTCTCCCACTCTCAACTTGATTTTGCACTATTTCTCTATGTTTAGGTGGAGTTTGAGTGACTCTAGCAATACATATCTTTGTTACTGATTGGTGTCAAATTTTCTCACTTTGGTTTTAAAGACAAAGTCAAAAAGAATTTAGAGCACCTGCCCAGTGAGGGGTGGTTGTACCATGGCGATGAGTAACTTTGGGGTGGTGGTGTGTGTTAATATTGCAGTTGGGGTTCAATGAACTAAATTCATCTGAGGACAGAGATTTCACCACAGTTGTTGGCTCAGCCGCAGGACATCTCCTCCCCTGTCTGTCCTGGCTGACAGGTGTTACATGGTTTATCATCTGCAAAGTACCAGCAGGTTCCCTTCCCTTCAAGGATTTCAACAGAGCCTGGCCATGGTGTCTCCACTCAGCTCCACCCTCTGTTCCACCCCCTTAGCAGGTGTGTGTGCACAGGGAGTCACTGCGGAATAGGTGCATCCCTCTGTGCATTGTAGACAGGAAGCAGCAACTGTATTCTACCCTAAAACTCCTGTACAATTATAGCTTCTTAGGATGTAAATATAACTCTGGTTTCCTCAGTTTTGTTTGTTTGGGTTTTTTTTTTTCCAAGTCACATTTCCACAACAGCATTATTAAATATTACAATTTTTCATCTTTTCCTTTCTGTAGGAAGCAACACAGATTCCCACTGATAGATCTTGCAGGTCAAAGGTATGCAGGAACAGGTATGCCTAGATTTTCCAAGCTCTGTCTTCCTTCTCAGATTTTAAAATAACAGGATTCACATCTTCATCACCAGGTCACTATTGGAAGACTAAAGACTACTCCAGATAACTGAAGTTTTATATCTCCCACCTTGGAGCCAGATTTTCAGAGCCCTCTAAGGTTCATGATATTACTTCAGAACACTCTCACACAAAACAAATTTTAAAGAGAAACTTTTTGCATACAGCAAATATTTTCAAAATCCTTTCTTTCTGAAAGTGTTTATGACTTAAGATTCTTTATCAGAGAGGTATTCAAGAAGCATAAAGCTTACTCAGGTATGGTATTTTAACTTTACCTTCAATAACAGTTGACTCTTCAATTTGCTCTGCTATCATTCAGGGCTCATTAACATTTCTATTATAAGCCTTGATTACTCTGGCTAAGGATATCAGCTGTTACCAGCCACACATTTGAAAACCAAACAGGTTTTCAGCCTTGAATATATTTTAATTCATTATTAGAAATTTTTTAATAGTTCACTGGTGGAAAAGTATGTTATTCAAGAATAACATGCAGTGATTCAGGTTCAGTGAAATATACAAAGATTTATTCCTAAGATAAAAGCTATTTTTTTCATCATTTCTAACTAAACAAGATTTGATTAAAGAATACTATAAGGAAAACACTCAGTGTTTTTTTGAATTTATAAGAACACAAAAAACCCAGATGAAAGGTTTATGTGCTGCAGGGTCCTGCCTCTGACAAGGGACAAGAGAAGATGTTAATGTGGAACTCAGAAGTCTCCATTTCACTACTGATGGAAACCATTGCAAAAACTCAGTATCAAAGATACTTAAGTAATTTCCTCGTGAAAAGACATACTTTAAAAATCCTCATAAATCTACATCATTGATTTGCAGAGCTTGGTGAAAGTGTGAATTTATGAAGGCAAAATCATGCTTGACCAACCTGAAAGCCTTCCATTATGAGGTGAATAGATTGGTGGATGAGGGGAGAGCAGTGGATGTTTTTCATCTTGAGTTTGGTGAAGGCTTTGATATTGCCTCCAGTCATTTGCCACTGTCTCCTTTAACAGTCATCATAAATAAAGTAGGGGTTACATAAGGGGATCGTGAAGTACATTGAAAACTTGCTGAAAAAACAGGTTGAGAAGGTTGGGATCACTGGTACAAAGCGCAGCTGGGGGAGAGCCACAAACACTGTACTAAGGGGTCGGTTCTGGATCCAGTATAGTTCAGTATCTTCATTAGGCCTGTGCTAGGGAACAAAATACACCCTCAGCAAGTTTACAGACGACACAAAAATAGGAGGAGCACCAGATGGTTGTGCTGCTTTTCAAAGTGACACGGATAGTCTGGAGAACTGGGAAGAGACAGGTCTCACGACGTTCAACAAGGGTAAATGAGAAGTCCTGTGCCTGGGGAGAGATCAGCCTATGTGGCTATGCATGCTGGGGCTTGACCACTAGGAAAGTAGATGATTGGAAGATCTTGGGATCCTGGCGGACAACTGGCCATAAGTGGCAAAAAAGGCCAACAGCCTTCTGGGCTGCATTAGGCAGAGTGTTGCCAGAAGGTCATGGGAGGGGATCAGTCCCCCCAGCCCTAATGTGGTTGTATCTGGCGTGTCCCCAGCAGAGTAAGTGTATGCACTTACTAGGGCAAGCCCAGCACAAGGCCACAAAGCTAATGAAGGGACTGGAGCATCTCTCACATGAGCAAAGGCTGAGGGAGCTGGGAATGTCCAGCTTCATAACAAAAAGGGTCAAGGGGATCTTACCAGTTTGTATAACTACCTGATGGGAGGGAAACAAATCAGGAAAGGAAAGGAAATCACTCTTCTCATTGGTACCAACTGACAGGACAAGAAGCAACAGGAACAAATGAAAACACATTTGTGAAAATACATGTTCTGTCTGAGCAGAAGGTTTTTTTTACTCTGAGAATGGTCAAACACTGAAAAAAGTACAGAGTCTTGAGCTTTCTGTTTGGTTCAATATAACTACTGAGATGTTTGAAGATGGCTGAAAGGGAGGTGTTGATTAACATGCACCAATAGCCAATATCCTTATGACCAGGAGCCTAGTTTGTCAGAATGTGAGAGCCCTCGGTCAGGTTTATATAGCAAAGATTTGACTATCAGCATCTCAAATATTACATGAAAGTTTTTGTGGGGGGGTAGGGGGAGTAAGCTTGCCTACAGGGTCTGTCCAGATGGAGCATAAATCCCTATTTTGAGATCTCTCTTCATGGTCTGAAGGATAGTTCTTCAAGATTTCTTTTATGCCCCACAGAAACTTTGTGTAGCTTGTGGGATTTTACAGGCAAAAGCAGCTGCCGAGGCAAGTTAGCTTCATGGGCCTTTAAAAACAACTTCATAGAGGTTATACTATGGATGATGTCTAAGCATCTAGGTATCTAACAAGGCAGACACAGATGAAGAATCTGGGTCGATATTCAATGATGGATTATGACCTACACAGATTTAGAGGTCATAATTTTTGGAAGTGTCAGAATTTACCAAAATTAGTTTTACTATTTTATTTTCTTTAATATAAAGCAATTCCAGCTATTTACGAAGGCAACTGGCCTTTGGAGTGATTTTGGGTACTAGCCCTTAGAGCGCATTAAAGTTACATTTTAGATGGAGATTTTCTACTTTTTTTTTTAAGTTTTGTGTCTCATCATGCCACCCCTTAATATTGCAGTGCTTAAAATTTAAAACTCCCAATATAATTCCTTGCTGGTGTTTCCAAGTCAGCAAATTAGCAACACAACACACACTATATAGGGAATAGCTCAGCAACAGAATCAAAGCCCCTCAACATTCTCTTTTTTTAAAATTTATTCTGGCTTACTCTGCCGGATGTGAACTAAATGACACAACATAAACCTCTGAGACTCTTTTGTAGCTTCTGCTCAGAGTGGAGAATTCCATCTGCTCTATTAAGGATCATTAACAACCAGGAAAATTTCCAGACAGTTTCTGTAAAATATACAAGACAAAATTATTATATTATTATAATTAGTTGGGTTTTTTCTCATTCAGCCAGAATAGCTTTAATTAGCAACTGGCAGAGGAAAATTCCATGGGATCCAAAGGCAGAGGGGCTCATTAAATTACATTGGGAGGATTCTGCACATTCAACTCATGGTGAAAGGTATATGCTGCTATAAGAGTGAAATGTCTTTTGGGACCAGATTATAAAATGTTTCACATTGCATTTTAAAGAAAAATGCTTATCCTATGAGGGGAAAGGTAAAAAGGAGAGTGGGCAAATTATGTTTGAAAAACTAGTAAATATACCCACAGAGAATTCAGAATCATACATTACTATATATACATATATAGGTCCTGGGTATAGAAAAATTGTATTTATCTGTTCTGAATAATGTCTCCACTTCCTCTCAGGTGATATTCTCAAATGAGCCCCACATCCCCTTCAAATTGCACAACTTAGTTCTTCAGGTGGAAGTTGCATACACTTTTTCAAACTTAATATACATCATATGTTACATGTGTAATATTATTACCTGAATTTTATTAACTGAATACAGTGTTTTCAACTCTTTATCATCACAAAGCTGGAGAGTTAATCTTTCAAAATCTAATACAGCATTTATGCTTCCTTCTGTCATAAAGGACTTCAGCATATGGGATTCACTCCTATAGAGTATATTATGCAACTCAGTCTCAATGAAAAGGAGTTGCATGGCCATGATCCTCCTTTATAATACCAGTAGGCAATCAAGTCTCTGAATATGCAAGATGATTCAGGAGGAATCAAGGATACAGGGTATTATATTGTTTATGTACACCAAATAGTTTATGTTAGACAAGCAATTAATTTATGATTTTATTTCTTTGCCAAGCAAGCATGCAATTTTCTCCGTGCTATCTTGTGAATAGCAGATATCCCAATATTTTTAAAAATTTGAGTCAATAGTATTTCAGACTAAAAGGGGCAGATTATTTAATATGATCAGTTCAATTACAGTCAACTGTAATGTATGAATTTCTCATTATATATTAATTTTTAAAAGTTACAATTCAGCAAATCTCAGCAGTTTTTTATCACTCAAGTAATTATATCCAAATCTGTGCAATAATACATCTGATAAAAGTTAAGGAATTTACCTTCCTCATCCTCAAGAACTGCCAAGAACAGATTTGTAAGAATGACTTGTGAAGGGATCATAAACATATTACAATGCTTACATTTCTCTTTTGGTTGTATAGAAAGATGTTGATTTTTTTTTTCTTTTTTAATCATAATGAGTTCATAAGAAAGATTTTCTGGGGCAAAACCTTCATGTTTCTAGGAAGAGTGTAATAACAAAGACTGGTGAGTGCATTTGTGCTTTAGTTAACATGAATAGTAAATAATCCATAATAGTTCTGGAGTTTTTCTTGTTGTTTTTAGTTACCTAAACATCTTTATCTGAAGAAAAACCCAAACACAAACAATCCACCAACTTATAATGCTATTAGATTGGCCTAGTGTTCTCTAATAGTAACACATACAATCACTTGTTTACATCTCTATATCTGAAGAGTAGGCAGGTTTTCCATGTATGCCCTCTGTTATTATGAAATATTAAAAATGAAATAAGACATGTGGTTTATAGGAAAGCAAAAATTCCTTGCAAGTTTTATGATAGGAATTTCATAATTCTAAATTTCAAGTTTCAGAAGAATTCAATAAATGAAATTGCTAGATAATTAATTTATATTTATATTTCTCACTTTTCCTATGCAAATTTCACAGAAATTGAGGCTATCTTCAAATTTAATCCTGTTTATAATAAAATTAATGCCAGGTTTACATGATAAGCTATGACTATAAATAGTGAGAAGCTAGTAAGAGTCTAAAATACAAAGTATTCAAAACCTTAGGGCAGACAGATAAAAATTAAGTAGGAACATTGAAGTTCCTCATACAAGATTTAGAAACAAGGTATTCAAGGAGAGCTGCAGCAGAAATAAAATGATTGAAGTTCACGTAATTAACTGTTAATTCACATTTTTACCATTCTCTCTACACAGTAGATTGATTCCATTCCCTCAGAGAAACTCACTTTACTTAAGCAGACAAGGGATTCTTGTGAAAAAGCAATCAAGAGAGCCAAGAGACTAGAAGACATGCTTGACAGTTTTCCATCTCTAGTTCCTGAGAGAAGGGATAACAACTGGTTGAGTTGTTCAGTGGTGATTATTCTTTATCACCTTCCCTCCTTTCCTTCGGTTAGCATATCATATGCAATCCACTTAAACCAGGCCTGATTGTATTTGATTATATCCATTATTCATGGGCATTCACTAAAACCGTAGATGAGTGTTTTTCAGAGATGGCTTGTGGGCTTTGGGTATTTGATGTTAGTCAGATGCAATATGCATTCCATCACGTGTGATGATTTCTGCTCTACAAATGGACAACTATCCTGTTATGAAAATCACACAATGTCACATTCTCAGAGTGTCATGTGGATGACAGTTATTTGCACTAAAACGCATTTGAATTTCAGATGCAGCATCCTTTCTAGCCAAGAGAATTGACTAAAGATAAATGAAAAATGAGTATTGATGATCTTAGGAAGTAAAAAATTTCTAAATTTCTAAACAAATGAGTAAATAATTTTGTTTTTAAAAATCTATACAGAACTTAAAATCTCTCATTTTGCTATTTTCCAGGTTTGTAACTGATGTCAGCTTTAAATTTGCATTATCTTCCTATTTAAATCATTAAGGATGACCTATAAGGAGTTTTGCATGTTTCTGTCTCATACATTTATTAAACTAAAATAATAGTAAGTATCAAATCACTTAAATGATTGTTGCATGTTGCCGCCTGGAGCTGTTCATTCTTAGCCAAGGTTCAGAAATTTTTCAAAGATCAAGAAATAATCCATCTAGCCAGGAAACCAGACATAATTTCCAAACTGGAATTAGGACTGGTCAAAAAACGTAATTACCTAAGAATGAATATTGTCATGAATATTATTTCTAAAATAGTATATAACAGGTGACCAGAACACTGGCACAACCCTAGTAGTAAATTAAGGCAACAGATAAGTCTTATTAAAGTTCAAAAGAAATCATTTATCTTGGATTTATCACATAGATTTTTCCCTTTTTTCTTCTTTTAACAAAAGAAATATTTATTAACTAAGAACCAGAATATACTGACTGCATTTAAAAAAAATATTTCTAAGGATAAACAGTAAGTGATCAAAAGAAAGGTAGATAAACATATAATTTTCTAGTCTGTTCTTTGTCCCAGTAAATACATGTTCAACAAATCATATTGATAACAAGCAATTCAGATTCCCTAAAAATTAATGAAAAACGTCTAATTTTGGTTTAATCTATTGTTCAGGCTGAATTAATTCTACTACTGTTGAAAGAATACTGCTAATCACAGCTGCTTTAGATAGAATTGCATGAAAGGTAGTGGCTTCATTTCACAAGAGCACCTAATAATCATGCAAACCCCCCCCAAACAAGCATTCTTAAAAAACAGTGCATTCCTGTACACTTTAAAATTGAAAGCATTTGAAAACCCTTTGCTTAATTTCAGCTTTATAGGTATATTTAAGAAAATCATTAGAGTGAGGATGTTCTTTGAAAGACCATAATGATTAGTTTTTAAAACAGTGGTAAATGCCCCTTTTAGTGCAGCCTTTTACCAGTAAATGAATATTGTTTGTAGTCTACATTTATTTCATACACACAAAGACACATTTATGCATTATTTTTATGAATATTCATGCTCCTTAGAGACAATTCAAGTGACAGTTGACTCCGAAGATTTCCATGAAGTTACCCCGTAAAATATGGCAAACATATCCTGGAGCCATAAATCCTGGTGTGCCATGACCAGATGCCCTGTTTGCTTTGCAGGGCCGAGATGGGTTTGGGGTACCTTGTCTTCATGCAGTTGCTTCTGTCAGAAGCCCACCTTTGTCTCAGCTGAAGCATGTTAGACCCCTAAGGTGCAAAGTCATCTGACATTTCTAGTACAAAACTTGTATTTTCCTTTAAATTTTTCAGTTAGCTTCGCTCAGGACAATCCTTCTGCAGGGACACCCGTCTAATTTCCTACTACACTACTGGTCACTTCGGCCTACAGCTCCTCATAGGGTAGCTAGAATGCCTGAAGGTATCTTTGGTTTTGGTGGGATGCCTTCTGCTGTCCCACTCCTACTTTTAGGCCTTTAACACTCAGCGTGCTCCTGCTCTCATTCAATGGCCCTGTCCCTTCACACAGGACAGTGGGTCACAAACAAGGTAAAACCAGAACAAGACCAGGTAACTCACAGCTTTCTTCTTTCAGCCTCCATTACAAATAGAGTGTCTTTAACAGTGGCTTCAAAGCTAGACTGGGGTATAGTGGACTAAAAATAATGTGGGGTTTTTGTTTTAAAAGGAAAAAAAAAACATTAAAAGATACAGAGGTCCATATAATTACCTCAATGGTCCTTGTTTAATGATATAGAAAACAGTGTACAGAGATTGATAATAGTGAGGCTGATTTTTTATGATGGTGGACAGCCACAGTCTAAATTTACTTGATACAGAAATGATAATGCTCACTCATTTACAAAAGTCAAATATAAATGAATAAGCCTGTTGGGCAATGTCTGCTTTGGATTTTCAGTCACATTAAGGAGTGTATGGAGATCAGCTCTCTATTAATTAACTAGACTTAAATGTTTACTGTAGAAAAACTTAATTATACTTTAAAGAAATTATTTTGTCACATTGTATTGTGAAGAAAATTAGCAGCAGACACTGAATTGTATAAATCATAAAACATATCGATTCAGTTGAATGTCTGTTGGACATCCACAATAATAATGAAGGAAAAAAGCCGCAAGAAAGATGTTCAGCACACATGCAAAACTTTATGAAGTCCTGATCTAAAACTCTAATTGCCATTCAAATAAGAATTCTTTTCAAGAGGGAATAAGAACTTATACAGTTCACATAAACAAGCTGGTTTGAATGAAATGGTCACCATTTGACCATATCCAGTCAGGTTTTGAATATCTCCAGGGATGTGTTTCCATTTGTGCCCATTGCCCTTTGACATGCCTGTGGATACACCGAGAAGGGGATGGTTCCTGCTTCATCTCCTCTGATCAGGTACTTACACACCTTGATGAAATACCACCGACTCCTCTTCAACAAGTCCCAGCTCTCAGACTTTCCTCACAGAGCAGATGCCTTTCATCACCTTTGTGGCTCTGTGCTGGGCACGCTTCATTAATTCTGTATGTTCCTTGTACCACAGAGCATAGAACTGGACACTTCACAGATGTGAAGGTAAAGGGGAATTCTGTCTGTGCATATAAAATTTCAGGTTTTTCACATAACACTAGGAACAGTGGCACCACTAAAGTGGCACATCAGCATGCTTTGTACATGCTGTATATGCACCAGTTTTTATAATTAGAACTTCCATTACTTTTGACTACACTTTTTTTACTTTTTAGAACTGAGTACTTTTGACTACATTTTTTTTCCTCTGCGTGTTAATGTCAATGTGTTATAACATGGCTCATATAGAGTGAGCCCTCTTAAAATAGTATAAGACACTGTGACACAATCGGGCTTTGCATCCATAATATATTGCACACCCACTGATTTCACTGGCACCGTCAGTTCCACTAATTAGCTTGTTTCTATGTATATTGATTCTTTTAATTGACTTCAGCAGAATTCTACAAACTCATTTAATGTCTTAATAGACCATATATTTAATAGCTTAGTAATTTATTCAACCTGTTAGGCATTGCTCTTTGACATTATTGCCTGTTACGTATTCCACATAACAAATTCGCCTTACTTGTAACAAACACTAATCAAATGGAAAAGGCATTCTGCAGTCTGATCGAAATATTAAAGATTTATGTCAACAAGATTAACTTTTATAATCATTTCTGGCATGGTATTTACACTTTGTGTAGATTACTGGTTCTCTCTTCTACATCTGTAGATCTCTGAACTTCCTTTACAATCAACTTTATTTCCTTTTGGCTTTACCTAATTGAAGATAACTGCTCTATGCAACTGTTAATGGCATCAAGCTGTGAAAACTCTCCCAGTCAAAAAAGGGGATGGTCCTAGTTTGTCCAGGACTGGTGTGATTTAGCTGAATGATGAGTTTGGCAGATATGAACTAAATGCACATTTTTATGAAAGTACGTTACAAAGTTGAAATGTAGTGTCATAACAAAACGCAAAACAAAGCAGTACTTTCTTGAATTTACTGCAACACTTAGCTTCCAAAGCACCTACCAGTGATGATATCTCATTGCTAAAGATACAACAAGAAGACAATGACCATTACAGAGGTGAATGAAAGGAACTTTAGAGAAAATTTTTTGTTTAACCCCCTAAGGTTCCTTTCTTCAATACTAACAATTAAACAAGGTAGGAGAAAACACATTTTTCCCAACACAAGTGTGTTGTATTATCCTATTCCATCTAATCTTAGTTCCTTACGTGCTTTCCCAAAGTTATCCACATCTAATAAAAAAAACCAAAAAAAAACTATTCTTCTACCCATTAACATAGCAAAGCAGAAATAAGAAAGATCCACTTTCCTTCATTTGCCACAGCCTGAAAAAATGCACATGAACTTCTGTCATAGTTATCTCGAAGAATTATCTTTTTATTTGACCACTGAAACCTGATTACTGGGTTACAGTTTCATGATTCTTTAATGACTTGTAATTGCTACAAAATGAATCTCTGTGATCTCCCATGCAGGTCAAATTGTGTTTATTATCACCAGTATTAGAAGCTATGCCCTATTTTTTTAGTACTGCCCTATTTTATCACTATAGTGTTATCCCTTGCTGGAAGGCCCATTTTCATATTAAGGAGCATGTAAATACAAGGAGTACCGTACTTGTACCATACCATGCCTCACAACTGTCCCTCTGGCACAATTGTCCTTCCCTGTCAGGGGCCATAGGGGATATCACTTAGGGACAACCTTGCTAGCACCTAAGATCTATTCCTGCCTTATTCCTCCAACAGTCACTTTTAGCCTCGTCATAAGACATTTTGATACCTGACTATTCTGTTTCTCTATGGAAATATTTTGTTCACATACCAGCTTTTGAACGGAGCATCTTACTCTTCCTCCTCTCTCAATTTTTTCCATATTCCTTCTTCTACCTGTATTGAATCCTTTCCAATTTTTTTCAAAATCTTTCCAACTTTAGACCTCAGAACAGGATTAAATATTTGCAGTGATGTAGTCAAAAAAGGCTGTTCTCCTGTTCTCTTAAAGCTCCTGTGCACTCTAGCAACATATAGAGATTTCTTGTTCAGCTAATAATCTATGACTACCTCTCATATATGTCTTTGCAATGGAATGACATGTCAACTTTCATGCATTGGTGGCCGAGTCTATTCTTCTTCTAGAACATTCATCTCTGGTCTCCTCTACCTCAGTGTAATGAAGACTAAACTGGATTTCATATGAGAGGTGTACAGGTTTACAGCGTATTTATATGTTACTTCTCTCTAAAGGCTTTTGGATTGGGCCCAGGGGGATTTGTAACCCTTTGTAACATTTTGAAATTTAAAATTTGTAACCCAAATTTTAAAATTTATTTATACTCAGTAATTTTTTTTCAACTTTGAAGTTAAATTAGTTAAAAGCAATTGTCTTTTACAAGTTAAACGGTCATGTTTTTATTTCAGAATCTGCTAATCCTGATTTCTGTTCTGCAGCACACTACCATAAGACAGCATAAAGCTATTTTGTCTTCAAGGCGCAGACATATTTGCATTTGTTCCATTGAATTTTCAGTTTTCTATAAAAGACAGGTATTTCCTAGAATTTTACCCAGTTCAAAGAATGGATCTATTACCTGATAACTCTTACTTACCGGTAATCAGTAGTTTTGTTAATGAAAGTTGAGGATATGCACACTGTTTTCTTAAATAAGCTGTTTTAAAAGTAGGACAGACAAATGTGATAAGATGGATGAAGGGAATGCAGAAACTCCAGATAAAATTAGTTATGACTGAATATGTTATTATTTTAATTTTTAGTCTATTAAGATTCCTCTTGGTGGTTATTACCAAAATCTCTTGTCATTTCCAGATTGTAATCTGCAAAACTCATTTGTGTTACTTAGCTGTTATATTTTCTCTTTGTTTTCCTCTTATCTGCTGTGTTGTTTTCAAATGCCCTATCTTCAAAACTACCTTCTGCACACTATTTCATTGCCTCCATCCATTTTCTATCTCTTCCAAACTGCTGTTTTTCTCTTAGCCAAAGAACCTTTCTGCATTCCACACTTTAAACTAGTGACTTGTACTTGTCAGTTTTCTACAGTTTCCCTTTTATTGCTGTTCTCATTACCTGGATGGCAATAGATCAGAATATGCTCAGAGATGTTCAAAGTCCTGAAAAAAACAATCCAGAATATTTTGCAAGTGTTTAGGGTAGTAGTGCAAGAGCCTCTATCGGTATCTCCATCTGTAGAAATTCTTAGCACCTTACCCTTGTCACCTAGATTTGTTCTGAAATAGCCTTGTTGGGTGAAACAAACAGGATTGTTACTCTTCTTTCTTAATTTTCTTTTTCTTTTTTTTNGGTATGAGAAATACTGGAAAGTCAGCAGAATTTGAAGAAGGGATGGTCAACCTCCAGGTGGCAAAGGGCATTCTTTCTTTTCACAGTTCTTCAATGTCTCACTCAGCTACAGACTGGATCAAGGAGAGGATAGCAGAGGCAATGGCAGGATCAGCTGTACTCACTGGGTGGTTGAGACATGTCGCTGCACTTTCCCCACTATGACCAGCTGGGCAGTCTCTGCTATGGCTTGAATTTTAGCTTTAACACCAGATATTCTTCCTTTCCGCTGTTAAATTGTGGTATCATAGACTTTATTATTGGTACTATAAGGCTCACTGCATGCATAATGTTCTGATTTGTCCTAGTGGAGAAGGAGGTAGCACTGAATCACTGGAAAGATTATCCACAGTAAATTTGCCCTTAGTGTCCCATTAAAGACATGAATAGCAACTGCAGGCTACTTCTCTGACAAAGTTTTAATCCGTCTGCCTACATGGTTTACAAAGAAGTATACATCCCTAACCCCTAGATTTTTGATTAACAAAAGCAAGGAAATATTCTCTTTCTTATGATATCTATCACATATTACTCACTTTCTTGAGGATAGTAAGATCTGATATAGCACCTCTGCAATTAGGAGCAATATAAATCAATATTTGGTAGTCTTATAACAGTGCTTGTACATACTGCTTATGCAAGGCAATACTTCTTTCATCAATCAACTGCTCTTCCTTTTTGTCTCTTATGTGTTCTTTACAGCATGCCTGTATGATGCAGTGAAGATTTTCCCTCTTAGGTGAAAATAATTACACTGAGCTATGAAACATCTAATAATGTGCAGCAAGAGAAGCTCAAGAATGGAGGATGTAATTTCTGCCTAAACTGATCTCTAATCCTGCTTAGATTCTATAGATAGTTGAAAACTGCTAATTGACATGCTGAACTTAAGCAGCATATACTTACATCAGGTTTCTTTTTGTCACCAGCTTCACAGTATCATAAGCCATAACAAACTCACCTGTCACACAGTACAAGCTGAATTGTTAATCAGGGTGCAAGAAATTCTGAAGGAAGAGCAATACAATTTTAATTGCACAGCCTGCTCTGGCTGTAGCAGTGGAATGCCTGTGTTAAGGCAATTCTTATTATATCATATCACATTTTAATTTAAGAAAATGTTACTTGAGGCTGTTAAGATATTCATAATCTTATCAACAAGCTTTATGGAAAGAAAAAATTTTAATTTCTGAACATCTCTGTTTGACAAATGCAGAAAGTACCAAGTGTGGAAAATCAACACAGGCCTTACCATCTTGTGTAATATCAGTCTCTTGTATCCATATTCATGTTTGGTCTTTAACTCCAAGCTTCTCTGTGCAGTCCTTCTTGGTACGTATTCATTGCTTAGTAGAGGATATAGCTATTATTATCAACATTTTGTTGAAACCTTTTTTAAAGGATCCACAGTTTCATACAGAAAGTGAATTAGTAGTATATAAAAACTTCCCAGGGAAATACTGCTTCCTTGATCATTTTGCCCAAGACAAACACAGGGACAATGCCTCTCATGAAGGATAGGTAGCCATATGTCACTGCTGTCCTTGCTGTCCGTATTCTCCAACTCCTTTTCCACTTTTGTGTATTTTTCTCCACTATATTTCACTTGATTTCTAATCTCACTCATTATTCAGGATTGTAGAGCGCGGGAGAGACCTTAAAAGCACCGTTTCACTGTAGGAGACCTTGGAAAGCAAGTGCCCAGAGGTAAAGGGGTACGCACGGATCAGAAAAGGGGCCAGAGGTAAGACTGTGGCCAAAGGCCCCAAAACTCTACCCCTCACACAGAACGGGTATCTCACATACTGAAATACTGCACAGTCTATCTGGTAGAAGATCTCTCATTAGTCTTATATTCACTGCAGGCACCAAGTGCAATCCTTGTGGAAGTGATAAAAAAAATGCTGCAACTACTTAGTTTGTCCTCAGCTGTTGTCTGTGCAGTGTGAGACTTAAAAAAATTCTTCTTATTAATAGAATTCAAATTGAAGAAATTGTTCATCTTTCAACATAGCTCAAAAACCAATTAAAATAAAATAACAGCTACGCTTTGGTCATTACAGAGAGTTTTTAATCCCGTCTTCAGAAAAAAAAATCCTTTAAAATTCTTACAACAACAATCAATTTAATTTTGATGTCTGCAATACCTTTTTCAATAGTAGCTGATTCTTTTTTCTTTAAAAAGTTATGAAAAGAAATGTCATGCACCATGTCATAATAAGTCCACAGAGATATCTTCCTACACACACTTCTTCACTAATTTTACCTTCATTATTCTATTGAAGATATAATACAAATGGATTTGAAATTACAGTGGACAGTGGACATTCCTAAAATTCATAGGATGAATATTACATTTACACTGAATAGAAAAAAATTATACATTTTTATCCATTTTGCTCACATTTGGAATATTATTGTATGTGATGCGCAAGCTGGACTACATATTAGTACGTATTATCTATTTGTTATGAAAATAGTGAAAAATTCTTCTACCAGTACTAGAAGTGTAGCATGTCCTTATTTCTGAATGATGAAAATATATTTTTGGGAGCCTAACACACCATTGGTTTTGAATGTTACAAGTAAGATTCTACCTATCTTTCTCTGAAAATACTCATGTTGAACTGTCAGAAAAGATTACTGTCCAGAACTGAGCAGCCGTGTGATTTCTTCTCAGCAGATATAGCATAATATTTGGCTATTAAAAAAGGATCAAGATTCTAGAGATGGAGCTTTAACTTTGCTTTAAACATTTTTTGGCATTTCTTGTTTTTCCTGGGAAAAAAACCAAAACAAACCAGAAACAGAGCTGAACATCCTTAGACTATTTTATTCAGAATAAATGCTATTATTAAAATTCTATTAGTAATTCAATTGTGGCCTTATATAAAGCAAATAAATTGGTTCATTCATTTTCGACAAAAATACATTCCAGTTTATATGGTATGCCATGAAAGTTATTGTAGTGTATTATCATGCAAGGATAGTTCATGTCTTGTATCAGAAAAAATTAGCACCCTTTCTGGCAATGAAGTTCAGAATTAAAATATTTTAATGTATTCATTGTGTGGCTTGAAATCATTCATAGAATCTAAATTAATTTAAAAGCACCTAAATATGAATAGTCATGGTTTTTTTCCATTATGCTTGTCTTACATTTTTCTTTAAAGATAGTAACAAAAAATGAATCATCGAGCAATGTATCAGCCATGTTACAATACTGCCATATTACTGGAAAATATAATTTATAAGAAGTTATAACACTTCTAATTAAAATAAATTTTAATTTAAAAGGTCATATAGCATGCTTAATACCCTTTCTAAACAATCTAGACTACTTTTTTAAATGGAATTCTTCTCTTGGAAAACTGTGAGAACAGATTTGAGATTAAATTCTAGCGAATTACTTTCAATACAATTTCTAAATTTCCACACTTGGTAAAGTGTTCTCTACACATGGATGCAGGATTTCCCTGGCTCCTCACATGTTTTAGGAGCCAGAGAGAATATGAAATACTGAACACTGAACATTGTAGAGCTGCTGAAACAATAAATGAATTCTTGGAAAAAGTGGGGTGAAAATCCTCGTGATCCCAGTTAAATCTAACTCAACTGAAAAGCTGGCAGCAGAATGGAAAAATGAATAAATGAGGTGTTTTCTCAAAGTCCCACAGTAAGCCAAAAGAAGAGTCACTAGAACTCCATAACCCTGCACTAAATCTTGGTGCTTAATTTAGAACAAAGTTTGATCTTCATTCCTAAAGATATCTTCCTCCTTTGCACTAAAACCAACTTGAATAAAAGACTAGGAGATACATGATTAAATTAATGAGACTCTCTTTCTCAGGTAAACAAAGCATGTAATTTGGAAAGTCGATATTTAATAAAAGTTTTCACCATGCAGTCACACCTAAAATGACACCGCTCTTTGAGTTTCATTTTCTACCTAGGATAAAGCACAGATGTCATCATAAAATTCAAGTAATTTGCCGAGGAAATACCTTTACACCAGAGGAAATACCTTTACACCTTGTTCAGCCATAACCTAAATATTATAATCTGGTGATTGCTGATGTGCTGTAATGTTATCCAGGGTACTCTAAGTTCACTTTATTGCTCTGCTTATGTTAGTATTCAAGTGCAAATCTATCAGTATTTTAAACCTCCGACTCATCCTTTGTATTCTACCAGTTTTCAAGAAAACAAAACAAAATGGAAACCCCATGATTATTTCTAGTTTATTATGCTACTTATGCAAGCATAAAGTTTTCTCCCTGATTTTTCAACCTTCTCTTCTATTTCACAGTTTCATGGTTTGAGTTTCTTCTCACGCTCTAGTCTGTAAACACAGACAATGTTTTTGTAATTTTAAGGAAAGTTTTCATTCCTGTTCTTAAAAATATAGACAGCTGATGGACAGTTGTCGTGACCAGTTGGATGGGGAGAGGTGTCAACCTTCTCCCCCAGTCCCTAGCCTTTGTAGAGATACTACTATAAAATAGAGTCAGACCTTTTTAAATAAATCAGTTTCAGTTTTCATGCCTTCTAATCAAAGTGTGTGTGTATTTGTGTGTGTGTGTGACGAACAGCATCATAAAATGAAAAGTTGTAGAAAGTTTTTTTGCCATCTATTCAGCAAGGTCTTACACTTCAGGAATTTAGATAACCTGGACAACTATCCAGAATCTGCAGTGCTCGTTATACCTGATCTTCAGGAGTCTTTATCAATATCAAAAGTTTTTCTATTTTTTTCTTTGAAACTTGCAAGATTAGTCATGTTTCATTATATATTGTATTTTCATAAATACTTCATGAAGTCTTTGAACATGAAACAAGTTATTCTTTGTCATAATTTTTTTTAGAATTTGTCTCAGCTATTCTACAGCAACAGAACCTTATAGAAACTTCAACTGTCAGTACTCCTGTCCGTACTCTAGGCTCTTTAATCCCAGAAAATTGTAAGTGCATCTGTTTTACATTGTCTCTTGACCTTCAAATTCCTGCTGCTGTCCAAAAAGCTTACTAGCTCTCCAACTAATCTATTTGCATCTACACACTCATTCACACTTACAGTGACCCCTCCCTTTAAACTGCCATACAGTAGGACCATGCACAGTAGCATCCACACAGATGTTGCTACTCAGACATGATCACCAGAAAGACACAAATCCCGACATAGGGGTAAAGCCATGATTCTGGATGTTCTGCTTCTCTCAGAGTCCAGGAAGTCATGACAAGGACCAGATACAGACTTTAGCCAAACATCAATATCAACAAACTTTGGCCCTGAAACACGCGTATTATTGGACAAATTCATTAAATAAACCCCCCAAAAGTTAGAGTTCAGCATCTCTGTTTTAGGAATCTCTAACCCCTGTGTGAATGGATGCCATAAAAATATTTTTTTCTGCAGCGTTGTGTGTTAACCCCAGCTGGTAGCTCAGCCCCACACACCTGCACTCTCCTCACCACAGAGGGATGGGGGAGAGAATCAGAAAGGCAAATGTGACAAAACCCATGGGACAAGATAATGCAATAAGCAAAGCGGAAGCTGTGTGTACATGCAAAGCAAAACAAGGAATTCATATACCTCTTTCTGATGGGCAGGCAGGTGTTCAGCCAAGCCCAAGAAAGCAGGGCTCTATCACATGTAATGGTGAGTCACAAAATAAATGCCATTGCTCTGACCATTCCCCACCTTTCTCCCTCTTGTCTACGGGACATCCCTTTCATACTGAAGCTGCTATAACATATGCACTATAATGACAAAAAACCCCCTGTCTTGAATCTGTTTTAGCAAAGCACTTGGACCTATGTTTTACATTACTGAAGACACATGTAAGGAACTTACACATAAAAAAAGTACGAAGTTCAACAGTGATGAATATTTTTTCAACCTACACATGTTTGATATTTTTCATTATGCAATTAAATATCTATACAAGCAGTGGTGCTATACTGCAACAGAAACAAATCAAAGATTGTTTTATCAGTAAGTATAATACAAGACATATGTCTGATTATACTGTGCAGGATGGTCCAGTTTGGAACTAAGTAACATACCTTTTTCTAAATTTTTCTCTGAAAATGAGGCAGTTGAAACCATCAAACCATCTTTTGCTTTGTACTTTTAGTATTTTCCTTTGGCAAGCCTAAACTGAACTTCAGGACACTATTCCCCAACCATGAGTAAATTTTTCATGCTTCATTTTAGCACAGAAAAAAATTTAAAATCCCACAGCCAACCAACCAACCAACCAAGCAACCAACTGAAAACTGAGAAAAGATGTTTGAGAAAACATACTTAAAACATCATATAGCAATTGTTTTCTGTATCTTATGTACTCCTTTTAAGGGGACTAATCTGTTTTCTTTATTTATCTGATAAATAGGAAGATACTGTTGGCTGTTCAGTTTTACATGTTTATTCTCTAATTTTATAGTAAAACCATGGGCTTACTATTTTCAGAAGAAAAGAGTAGAGTAGATTTGCATACAAAATGAGATGCAGTTCAAATTCAAAAAATCATTTGTTCAAAGGCCCCAAGATTGCACTGCATTGAATTGAACCATCTTTAAGCATGCGCATTTTACTCTGATCCTGACAAATAATATTTATATGTGAATGTTATCAAATAAAAAAAATGGAATTTTACTATTCATATTCTTTTTCAAAATGTCATTAGGATCTCATCTATATAATCCTTGTTAGTTCTTTGCTTATACAAATTTTAATTTGACCATTATTTCAGCTGTGAATATTAATCAAATTTAAATTAGTGAAGGTTTTGAATGACAGTGACATATAATATATATATATATATATAAAAGGGAAACAAAAAATATGCAAATTGTAAAGTCATCTGTCTTATACCTGACATTATTTCTATTACTATCCACACTGTGTCTAATACCTCTGTTCTTTTCTATATCAAGAAATATGATTCCTGTCTCTGTTTGTGCTCCATTCTCATTTTCCTCTGGAAAGATATAAATAAAGCATCAGTTCAGCAAATTGGGTGTTCTTTTATCCTTTCTATCCCTTTTCAGATACAATTGCAGTGCAGCAATTTTCATTTTATCTTCAGTCTCCTGTAAATATATTGGCAGAAAAATTTGCTATTAGCCAAAAAGCACTCTGCAATTCAATGATAAGTGTATTTATGTCCCTGATTCTCCTTTTAGTATTTTTCTGATCAGTCTTATGTCTACTTAGCAGACAGCTTGTAGTTTGAAAATATTACATTAAAATTTTATTCTGAGGTCAAAATCTCTGGTAACCTGGATTCAGAATTTGAACTCAACTCTTTTAATCTATAATTCCCAGGGGGAAGAACAGCAGTGTTATGGTTAAATATTTTTTAAAAAATCATATATAATTTTTAATTTTTAGAAGTATCACCTATTTGTATGTGCAAGCATTCATGTAGACATTATCATCCCAGTATTTATCTTCTTCCCAACTATTTAAACAGAGCAACATATATAGCTGAATTTCTCTTCTTGTTTCTTTTCTGAAGGAGACACAGGCCATGACAGGAAGTTATAAAGGGAAAATAAGCAAAAGAAATAAATGTGGGTTTTATTATAGTACATGTGACAACTTAAGTGATTCTTTCCTGCTGCATCAGTGGGCATCAATTCTTGTCCAAAATGAAAGCTTGGTTGTCAGAAGATCATGAGCCTCCCAGGACTGGCTGACCTCTCCAGCTGTGCCAAAAAATAGAGCTGAATGAAAAGAGAAGTAATCTCTGAAGTTGTGAGGGACTGGTCCATGAAGAACTCAATCTTTGAACTGAATTTTACAGATATATACTTTTCCTTCTTTGTTACATTCACTCCATTTTTGGAAGCAGAGCTATTTTTTGATCTAGCAATGCAAGAATAGCACTGAAAAATCATCCTATGCAGTCCAAGAATTCACATTTCAAGGAAAAAAAAAGCAATCAAACTCACGCTCCCAAGCCAAAACTCAAACCCAACATCAAAACCCAACTCCAAAACATAACAAACACCAAATATGCCAAAGATATCACGGTGTCAACTTTTTAATTGATCCAGCATATCAGTTACAGATATCTTAGGAAAGACTTCTTGTGCTATAACCATTAAATGTGGAGTTTTAAGAAATTAAAAATTATGGCACAAATACCTGTGATACAAAAAAATAGTCTGCTTATCATGTTAAATTTTCTTCATATTCCAGTCACAAAAAATTCAACGTTTTTTGCCTAAAGGTTTAGGATATTTAAGTTTCATTCTCTGTGTATAAATTGGATTGGTCAAATGCAGGATGAACTAATTCACTACTATTATACAAAAGAAATACCCTACTGTTATATGCTAGCTCATATTAGTTGTTATTTATGACTAGTTATTTTTTCATAAAAATATTCATAAATCCTTAAAGAATTACAAAGTTAAGCATAAACAAGGGTGTGTCTAAAATATGCTCTAGCTATGTTTTGTTTTTCTTCACTATTTGCCATTTATTATTCTCTATTTTTTTAAATTTTCAGTCATCTAACTAAAGAAACAATATACAATTTGATTTATGAAACATATCACACTCACTGAGTAGTCAATATAAGTAGTTTGTAAAGGATACATAGCTGGAAAATTTTTGAGAAGTCACTCATTTTGTCTGTCTGAATAATGAATACATCAGCCAGAAAGAGATGGTAGTTTTGCATAATCTTTATAAACAGGAACAAAAAAAAACACCCCAGACTTAAATACATCCAAGAATTGGTTTCCAAAGAATAATTTAACCAGGAGCACTAATGATGCTTGAAGGATTGCAGCACATGGTAATTCAATAGTGTTCCCTCAGTATTGCATTTGTCTGTTCAAACACTACCAAAACTCCTAAGCATGTATATATGCACAAATATGTATGGATACGTAAATTCAGAATATATTCATGGGTATATATATCTTCAGCTTTTATTGGCTGTTTTCATTTCATTTGTAATTTTTCTTTTTGCCTTTTCACATCTTCAGAGAATTTCTACCTAAGAGCCTATAAAGCTCTGGTTACAAACTATTATTCATGAAGAGCTCCAATAATAAAGTTCTTGTATTTATGTGAGCATATTTTTACACCTCTGTATTACAGACAGCGTAAGTCAGCAGTAAGGGCAGACGGAATGTCATAAATTATTGATGATGATGATGATGAGCAGGAGCTGAGGCTCTTGTAAGCTAAACTGAGTTACTTTCAGAGTTTCTGTTTGTCTTCTGATTAGAATGAAAAACATTAATTATCTACACAGAGCATGGTTCATATTATAACATGCTTATGCCTCCCACACAGCCAATTTCAAGAGCTGTCGCATACAGTAAGGCCTATGTTCCTTTATCTGGCCCCATCATATATTTTTCTTCAACTGTTCATGATTATTATTCTTTATTTCTGTAAATGCTTCTAAAATACCCTCTTATGAAAACTGGTAAAGAAACTGTAAAAAAACAAACTACTGCAACCTATGGAAAAAGCCAAACTTGGCTATTCAAATGCAGTGAAAATTTCTGATTTCTTTGAAAGGTTTTCTTCAATTACTTTGAATTATTATTACTGTTACAATTATTCTGGGAATATATATATTTCTAGAAATACAATTAAACAATATAAATTATTTTTAAAGTCCTTCAGGGGGCCTTATTTTTAATTATTAACTTCTACTTAGATTTGCCTATTATTTCAACCTAAATAGTGATATATCAGCAGCTCACCATTCTACTGCATCGAATTTGCCATTTCCTGTTTTATTTTCCTCATCCCTTCAGTAAATTCTGAAATGTGGTATTTCAAACCCCTGATGAATTTCCAATTTAGTGTCCCTGTCACTCTAATATTAATCTCATACAGTGCTTATCTTTGAAAACATGAAAAAAGATGAAAGAGAAAAAGACATTAGAATTCTTTTTAATATATTATGCTATGCCATACCAGCATAAGGCTTACAGTTTTACTGCTGTCCTCAGTGATGAAACAGAATTATGTCTTCGACTCTCCTTGTTTCTACAGTTATCTGCCTTAGGGATTCTGTTCAATTTTATTTTTAAAAATGTTAAGCTTTCACTAATGATTTTTCAATTTCTATCCTGTTTCTGTCAGCTGCAACCACAAATCATCTCTAAAAGGGTTCCTAGTTAAGACCTGCCAAAGGTTGGGCTCTTATTGGTTCTCTGTTATGTGACCTCAATTCAGCAAAGCACTTGAAGTAATTACCAATGTCCTGTATACACACAGATACACTGACTGACTGAGACTAAACTCATGTCTGAAATCAGAGATTGACACAAATTCAGCACGAAATTAGGTGTACTTGAAAAAATATTCTAGAAAGAGCATTCCTTTTTCAAAGGAAAATGAAAATTTCAAGAATTTCACTCTCCTTTTTATTTCCTAGGGAAAATTTTCATAGCAAAGGTAGAAACTTTGCACATTGCTGTGTAAAACTTGGTGGTAGTATTAGACTTTGTAACTGCTTATGCTTTTATAGATATTGTGTTCTTGATACACAGGGCATTTTTTTTTACTTGAATCATTACAGAAAATTATACATTTGGCTTTTTCTGCATCAATGGAACGCAAACTTTCCAGAAATTCACAAAGCCTTATATCTTTGGGCAATTTATGGTAATTAAAAGTAGCTGGTATGCAGGAACTGATTTCCACTGATATGTTGATATTGTTTAATGAATATGTGATAAGGCTTCACTGCTTGTTGCTTTTATTATTCATGTTGTAGTGGTAGCGTGCAACTCTTACCAGAAAGAAGACTCTCCTATGTCAAGAGTACATTCTAGATCCATTCTGCATTTATGTCCCTTAAAGAGTCAAAAAAAACCCCCACAGATATCCACCTCCTTGAGTTTGTAGGCTGGAAAGCACTGATCTCTGCAGGCAGTTTCCACCTCCAAAGGAGGTGCCTCTGGCATTACCACAAAGTTTGCAGGTGAGAGAAGATTCCTGGTGCTATATAATTATGATGCTGTTACTTCAGTCACACAGATTCTCTGCAGGGCCATTTAAAACAAATGATAAATTAACAATTCAAAAAGACATTAGTTTTCTGTCTGGAATTAAGGTTGCTGCCATCAATAGAATGTGAGTTTTACCATCTCTTCCACATTTTACAAACAAAATTTTGTGATTAATAAGATTTCAATTATTTGTGGCATTACCATAGGATCAGGAAAGGTCTTGAGGAAAAAAATACATTTTGAATTTGTTCATCAATTATTTGTGGCATTACCATAGGATCAGGAAAGGTCTTGAGGAAAAAAATACATTTTGAATTTGTTCATCAAAGGAAGTTGTCTCAATATGGATACTCAGTTTAGGAATACAAAATCACAGAATCGGGGAATGGTTGAGATTGGAAGGGGTCTTTAGAGGTCAGCCCTCCTGCTTGAACAGGGCTACCTACAGCCAGTTCCAAAGGGCCATGACCATATAGCTTTTGAATATCTTCCAAGGAGCAAGATTCTCTGGGGAACCTGTGACAGTTAAAGGGACACCCTCACAGCAACAGAATGTTTCCTGATGCTCTGATGACGCCTGTGTTTCAACTTGTGCCCGTTAGTTGTGGTTGTGTCAGGAGGCACCACTGAAAACAGGCCGGCTCTGTCCCCTCAGCTATTTGTATACATTAATGAGATGCCCCTGAACCTTCTCTGCTCCAGGCTGAACAGTCCCAGCTCTCTCACCCTTTCCTCACAGGATAGATGCTCACAACCTTCCATCATCTCTGCAGCCCTTCAATGGACTCTCCCCAGCAAGTTTCTCTGCTGTACTGGGGAGCCTCTAACTGGAGACAGCACTCCAGAGGAGGCCTCACCAGTGCTGAATAAAGGAGATGGATCACTTCTTGTGATCTGCTCACAATGTGTTGTCTAAGGCAGCCCAGGTACCCTAAGCCTTCCTTGTGGCAAGGACACACTGCTGGCTCCACCAGGACTCATGACTTTGGAACTTAGATAACATTTTTTTCTTTCCTCATCTGCAAAATAGCTCTTTGTATTAAAATAATTTTTTAGGCTGGTGTAACATATTTCAGTATAGCAGCTTTAAATTACATTGGATTTCTTAAGCAGTTAAAAATTATGTGGTATGACTCCTGAATAAACAAATGCTAAGGAGAGAAAGGGAGAAAAGAAATACTTTAAAGTCAGAAAGGTCTGTAACATCATGTGACCTAATTTGTGACATGGTCTAATCTTATAAATTGACTGCATGAAAAAAAATTTAGCATATAGCGCTCTCATCATGTTCAACCTTCAGGCTGTCTTCTAGTATATATTTTTTCATTAGATTAGGGACTTCTACTCACTCAGAAATGGCGCTAGAGGAAATTAATTTTCATTAATAGATTTTGTGGCAAAGCTATGCAAACTTTCCTATGCCAGATTTCAATTTCTTTTTCCTTTCTCACTTTTCATCAAGCCTAAGTCCACTACTAAGATAAGCAAGCATCCATTTCCTCTCAATGCGGTGAATATTGACCAGCTACATCCACAATGTCCACATATGATTTTCCTACTGGGGAAAAAAAGTGCTCTCCATCTGAAAACATGGTTTTGGTTTTTGACCTTCACATAAGATTGTCTCTTGCCAGTTTATTAACTTCACCTATACTGCCAAATTGAGGGGTGTTTCTGTAGGACAGAACACCAAACCAGGGCAGGATGTCAGATCAAAGAAAGCAACTGAAGACTAAGCCAAACAGCACCAATAGAATATGTACTTCCCTTTGATCCTGATAACAATACTTAAATTTATAGCAACACTAGATACGAGAGTGATAAGCTTTGCATGTCAGGTTCTGAATTAAAGCACATGCACAACTAATGGATTTCTTTCTTTCAAGGTAAAGATGGCTCCACCTATTCCACCAGTCCTGGGCAGTAATTGGTTGCTACACAGTTCTATACACGTTGAAGTAATACTCTAAAATCAATCCTATCTAGCCACAAAGATTTGGGGTTTTTAAATCATCAGTAATTGATCAGTTACAACTTACGCTTTTACCTTGAGGGCTTCTCACGTTATCCTGCTCTTGTACTTCCATGGCCACCCTGTCCTTAGACTTTCCCTTTTGTAGTTTCCAGTTTTCCTTACACAGCTTTGAAGAGGTGAATTGCTGCAGACATACTAATCCTTGATGAGCCTATTGTTTCTCAAGGGTCAGTGAATAGTTCACTTCATAAACATAGTGGAGCGTTAGGAGATACAGATACTCACAATACTTAGGTAAACATGAGCTATGGGAATTGAATATGACTGGTATTTTACTAAAATTGCTTTCCAATGGAAGCATGGTTTCATATGCCATGGTTTGAAGTCAAGGTTCAGGTCAAAATGAGAAGCTGCATGCCAGTGGTCGAGCATAACAAACCTGAGAAACAGGTTACTGGAAGATTCATTACTAGCACCTCTCCATGCTGGCTTTGAACACAGATAAAGCTAATGCAGGCACACCTACTATAGAAACAATGTCACCATACCCTACAGTTTTCTTCTTAAGCAACCTGGAGTCAGAAACATTTTCCCCACATTGCAGGTTCTTTAGATATACTACTAATAAATGTCTCATCAGCAGGTATCTTTAGTTGTCTCATTCAAGTGCACTTGAATTGTTCAATATTTCTCCACCAATTGTTCTTCCTGAATGCACTGTACCTAAAGTTTTGACCTAAAATTTTTAATTGAAATTCTTTTACATATATGAAAATGTAACTTTCACTGTGTATCTATTTTCCTCACAATGTTAATGCTGAAATATTCAATAAGGTGCATTTTCTCATTATTTCTTGGGCATTCATTAATGGACTTGATGTTTACTTGAATATTCAATACACTGGAATATTCTGGGTCTTATTTAGTAGTTACTTGATAAAATAATTAGTATCATTATACAAGGTGTTTAGCCCTACAAAAGGTTTACTTCCATTTGTATACTTCAATAACAGGTGACAATATGTCAATAACATGACATACATAAGAAGATAAAGAACATCATAACAGGGACAGTTCCTTAGCCCTCATCCATATGCTCCACAATCCAAGAAGTCTTAAATTGATCTTTTGGTGATTAAACAGGGAATAATCACTGTTGTATCACAGTCATCACGCTACAGTTCCAGGGTTGTTCTCTTGTGTTATTGCACAAAATAAAAGTCCATTAGGTGATATGCAGTGATCCTCACCAGAAAACCATTGTATAGACTTGATTCTCACAAAGTCTCGAGCACCTTCACATTGCGTTGAGCTGCATGCAGACAATCCTATGGCAGCATGACAGCCTCAGCTGTCTCCTTCTAACAGATGACCTTGGGGCAGCTCCCTCTTGGTACCAGCAATTATGCCACCTCCATACTCTTGCTTTTATCTAAAAGTGCAGCAGGAAGTCCTCCTGTGATCATCTTTTATGAATAGTTATTTCTTTTCTAACAAAATTATATAACACCTCAAATGACCAAAATGGAGGAACCTGTCCCCATGGACAGGGTCTGCAGTGTGACATGGGAAAGTCCAGGTGGGGTCCAACTGATGCTGCACAAATAGAGATGCCCAGCATCTAAAGTGGCATAAGATTCACTTACTTTTTGTATTCCTCTTATTCTGTATAGATTATAAACTTATTAGCTTTTGTTTTGGGATCTTTGTTACTGAGAATCATTAGGAGCCCTGCACCAGCATGCTGTCTCGTTCTCTCTCACCCCCTCTCACTCTGTTGCCCCTCACCTCCACCCCAGTACAGAGCAGTGATATGATCTCTAATCAGTGCAAATCACATAGGCACTAAAATTAGTAGGCAACATTTGTTTTTTTCATCAAGTTCTTGTATTAAGGCCAAACAGTACTATATTGAAGTGCCACAATATTTTTTGAGAGCTCAGAATGGCAAAATTTTGAGTACTTTTCCCTCTTCTCTCTGCTCCTGAAAAGCAATTCCAAAATGCAGATTTTTAGCATTATGTGTAGCATCTAGGTACATTATGCAATCATCTATCCAAAGGTTAGTGAAAGAATTTATTTACAACCCAGCATCCAGGCTCTGCAAAGTTCTATATATGGTACTTAGTTTAACATAGAAAGCTTATTCCGTGGCGTAATTAGACTGCTGATGTTACTCAGTTTGAAGTAGCACTTAAATAATTGTGATGACATCTGCTAAGTGCATCTTGAGAGAGTCCTTCATAATTAATTACTCAATTTCATGAATCATGCATCCACCCAAAGTATACCTGTTATCAGCAAGATGGTGGTAATGGAAATTTGATATAATCTTTGTAGTGCATTGCAGGGTTAAGATTTTAGTCCATCTTTGGTGGACATTATATGTGAGTTATTGTCGCATTGTATTAGGAATGGTGAAAGTGACAACACAGACTCTCTAGCTGAGTTGCAAAAGAGAGCCTGTTTTATTCTTCCAGACCCGTTTTTATAGACAGTTCTGAAAAGGTACGAAAAGGTAAAACTTCATTGGCCATCAAACCAACACAAGACCATCATTGGACAGTTAGGAACAACACCCTTTGACCGTTTCTTGCAAGTAAACAATGGAGACAAACAACACCTGCAAAGGTGTCCTTCTCCAAGGACTGTTTCTGTTCCTCCTCACAATTTCTCAGGCCTCAGTTTCTCAGGCCAATGTGAGAAAGTTATGTGACTTAATTTCACACAGACACTGTGCTGCTGCTGCCTGGTCTCTTGCATTTAACATCCACAAGTTATTGCATTTCTATACCCTGACAGCCTTGATTACTGGGCTGTATCTATAACTGCTAAATCATTGAATGTTCAGACACCAGCAATAGGCTCAAGTTCACGGAGATGCACAGGCTGGAAAGCTGTAGCCCTTCCTTTCTGAGCAAAGGATGACTTCTGTGTTAAATTACTACTGAGTATATGTGATAAAGGACAAGACTTATGATACACTTCGCCTGTGTGTTTCTAACATGGTTTCAAATATCATATTATTTTCATAGTACAATGTGCATATATACTTTTGCCTATTTATGTTTGGTTTCTTATTTTTAAGAAGAATTTCTACTTATCCATGGATGTATAAAACTTGTTTTATAATGAATTTAATGTTTGTTTATACATGCTATAAGGATTTTTTTTTTTCAGACAGAGGAATGTTTTGCCAACAATTACTAGGAGTACACTATAACTGAGCAACAGTATTTTATATACAAGGTTATTATATATAAACAAGGTCCTTAGATATATGTATCTTTAAAAAGCATTTTTAGAGTTTCCACCTAAAGGCAGCAATAGAAGTGCTTTCTGTGGCTGACTGACTAATGGCTGTTTGGTGAGGGGACATGGCTCTTTTTCACTGTTAAGAGGTATGTAGGTCTCCCATATTTCTTTCTTATTCTCCAGTCTACTTTATTTTCTAAGTGTAGCCTTCCAGAGCAGCCTACTTTTTACTTTTTGTCATGTTGGATGCAAGTGGGCTAACCAGAAAAAGTACTGTTCTGGGATTTCTACCCCAGAATACTTAGTTATTGAGAAGGAATCTGAAAGATGATTTTGCTGTCTTTATTTATAGCCAGAGTGATTTTTGAACTGCAAATTTCATAGTATATCTGGCTGACAAAGGCCAAGGAGCTAAATTACAAATACAAAATAAAAAACTTTAAAGCAGTTGCAGTCATTGTAATGCGACTATAAATAAATATCTGTTCAATCAGTGTTATCTTTGGTCCTCCTCTATCTAATGGGAGAATATAGAGCAAAACAGGCAGGCATTTCTTTGAAGTTTGTAGCAGTGTGACAGGGGGCAGTGGACCCAAGCTGCAACAAGGGAAATTTTGTCTAGACCTATTTCCAGCCCCATTGTCACAAATGGTCCAGCAATCTCATTGGATCTCCAACTTTGGGGACAACCGAAGCTCGTCAGGATGAGGCCTTGACCAACCTGCTCTAACTGACCCCTCTTCAAGCAGGAGGTTTTATTAGACAATATCCAGAGGTCCCTTACAAACTAAATTATCCAAGGATTTTGTTAACTACTCCCCGTCATTTTTCTTCACTATGAATAAGTTTGGGTTGTGACTCAGTCAGCTTTCTGAAAAGCTACCTAGTCTGACAAATCAATTTTAATTTAAATGACTACCCTAAAAAACACATGAACATTATGACAAGTCTTAAAACGTGTTATAGCTTTGTAAGGGCCTTGGCACTCAATGTGGTGACATTTTCAGAAGTTTAAAAGTATAGCAGTTACTTCTATTATTTTAATTAACATATCTTAAGGACCTCAATATAAATACTCTTTTACTCTATAAGAATTAATGGTATTTGTATAGATCTAGTACACATTCTCCGCTCCTGAAATTCTATTTTAAATGAAATGCAATGATCTGGAAACGTCACTCATTTTGGGGGTATGTTGCAGAACATAGAAGACTTAATGCCATGCCTAGAGAAGTTATAATTGAACTGTCCTGAAACTTAACTTAGTTGCATGAAAAGGAACAGTAGCCAGATTTTGCATTCCCCCTTCCTATAATACACTTTACTTTCATTCTCCTACTGTCTTGCAAGTATCATCAGTAGCTAATACAAGCTTATCAGCAAATCATCAGCAACTTAATCTATACACATTTTTAGGGTGTACATAAATGCAAGCTCCATGGCAAATAAAATTTTAGTTAGCTGGAGAGGTTGCACTGCCAACAGCTGTGCAAATTAAAGTCACTGAAACATTTTCTATGCTCTTGTGTAAATGTATTCAGTGCTTCAAGTATTTATATTTTCTTCTTTTTAATAAATTAATTAGTTGGGGCTGCTTTTTGTATGATTTGTTAAATATTTCTGATGCACTCCAGATTCATAAATCCTGGCACAGCTGATAAGCGTAGGAAGATCTCCTCTGGGACACAGTACCACTTTGGACTGAATGCAATATAACTGAAACTTCAATGGTAATAATAATAACTTTTTTCATATATAATAATCTATAATATAATAATACCAATAACACTGACTTAAATAACTGTACAAATGTTACAAATTCACAGGACCAATGTAGGTAAATTATATTTGTTTCAAATCAAAGCAGAAAAAATGGAAGATAAACCAGAACAGTTTAATAGGATAGCTACTGAAAGTTAACTGAATTATTTTGGTTAGTGATCAAAGGTAATCTGAAGTAGAAACCTTGTCTTCTGCAGTATGGAGTAAAACTTTTGAAAGCAATTGGAAGTGTTATCTTTTGCATTGGCCGGTAATGACAGCTGGTCTCCAACCTTCATTTAGCTTTGCTTCATATAGCAAAGTGGCTATATGAAGATGTAGGTACTTCATGGCACCTCACCTACATCCAGATGAATGGGCCTGGAAAGTACATATTTTTCAAGAAGAAACTTCAGTTTCTCTACCTTTGCTTCTGTTCGGAGGCAGGTGGTCCATCAGCATCTTATTTTGAGTCACATGCCTCATCCTTCTCATTTCTCCCTCCTAGAACTCTTGTATAATGAAGCAGGAACTAGATCACAGAATAGTTAGAGTTAGAAGGGAGTTAGAGTTAGAGTTAGTTAGAGTTAGTTAGAGTTAGTTAGAGTGAGAGTTAGAGTTAGAAGGGACTTCTGGTGATTATCCAGTCCAACCCCAAGCCTAGGCAGGGTCACCTGGAGAAGGGGACATAGAAATGCATCCAGGTGTGTTTTGAATATCTCTTGAGAGGGAGATCCATGACCGCCCTGGGCAGCTGTTCCAGGGCTCTGACACGCTCAGTGTAAAAATTTCTTCCTCATGTTGAGGTGGAACTTTTCAAGTTTTAGTTTACAGCCACTGTGCCTCATCCTGTTGCCGGGACACTGAAAATAGCCTGGCACCTGCCTGTGAGATATCTATAGGCATCAAAGACATCCCCTCTCAGTCTTCTCCAGACTAAACAGACCCACACCCCACAGCCTCTCCTCATAAGAAAGTTGCACTAGACCCTTTCAGATATATGTTATTCGCATATTCCATTTCATACCATCAGCAGACTTGCTGAGGGTGCATTCTATCTCTTCATCCAAGTTGCTGATAAATAAGTTGAATAAGGCTAGACTCCAGTGTTGCTGTGTGTAATTTTGTGCTTTAATACCCTATGGTTTGTTCCTTTCCCCACTCCCTGGGGTAGTGGTTTGGCCCGGGTTGTCTGTCTTCCCTGATACCTACCCCTATTCCCAAATGTTCTCTGTCAATTCTCCCTGGTACCAGGCCCTGTCTGGACTGCCTCTTGGGAATTCCCTATTCCTCGAGGCTCCGTTGGTCTGTTTATACCAATCTCATCACATCAGCCTTCCCAGTGTCTTGTGTCCGGTAAACCCCATTTTGTGTCCTTCCCCAGTCTTCTCCCTGTTGGCCCCTTGACCCTGAACTACACCGTGATTCTGCCCCTTAGAGCCCACGGCCCTGGTTTTGTCCCCTGTCCTCGCCCTTGCTCTGCATTCAAGTTATGTGATGTTAATAGGGGATTTCTTGGACTTGCATAGGAGGCCCACTTCATTCCTTTTACACTGACCAGCGGCGACTGCTTAGGACCCTGGGAGTTGTGTCACACCCCTGCTAAGTTCCTTATCACCAGGCACTAAACAACACCCCAGTATTGATCCCTGGAGAATGCCACTGTCTACAGGCTTGCAACTGGATTTACTCCACTGATCATGACCTTCTGGGCTCTGCTATTCAGCCAGTTCTTGATTCACCTCACTGCCCATTCATTGAACTCCCACATCCTAAGTTTACCTATCTAAGAAGCTGTTATGGGAGACGGAGTCAAAGCCTTGCTGAAGTCAAGGTAGGCTACATCCACTGCTCTCCCCTTGTCAACCCATCCCGCCATACCATCACAGAGGACAATCAGATTGGTCAAGCATGATTTCCCCTTGGTGAATTCATGCTGGCTACTCCTCATGACATTTTGTTCTTCTACATGCTTGGTGATGACCTCTAGAAGGTTCTGTTCCGTCACCTTTTCAAGAGTGGAAGTTAGGTTGATGGAACTGGAGTTTACCAGGTCCTCATTCTTGCCCTTTCTGAAGATGGGGGTAACACTGGTCTTCCTCCAGTCATCAAGCATCTCTCCTGTTACACTTTTTCAAAGATGATGGACCTTAGCAAAAATATTTGCCTCAGCACCTGTTGGTGCATCCCATCAGAACCCATGGATTTATGTGTGTTAAGTCTGTCTAGCCAATTTCTAATCCAACCCTCTACAATAAAGGGAAACCTCAACAATCAATATTATACAAAAGAAAATAATTTAACTTCTAAAATTTTAAACTACTTCTATGATAAAAATGTTAGCAAGAGTGCTCAGTGTTACAGAGCAGCCTCAATAGGTGGAAAGATCATCAGTAATATGTGGAAAGACCATCATTGAAACAGACTTCTGCACTCAGAAAAAGGCCCTAAATCTGGGATACAATGAAAATATAGAAAAGGCAAAAGATGGAGAGAATACTTTTTTTTTTTTTTTTGTAGCATGACAAGCATGTGGCAGTTAAAGAAAATGTCACAGAGTAAGTTTAAAATGTTCAATAGGCATTAGGTTTCCCTACTTGTTTCTTTTTTCAATCAGTGCATGACTGAATTGCAGAACTCTTTCACAGGATCTCACCCAACAGTATATATGCTGTTTAAGGGGACACTTAAGGGACACTCATAGAAGATGGGATCCAGTCATGTCTCTGATGGATAATGGGCTAGAGTAACCTCCGGATTGCTAATTCACTAAAACACAACTTGTTCAAAGACAGTAAGTTTTATTGAGCTCTAGATACCACATAGTTCTTATACTCTTTACATAAATATCTGCTGCTGACCAGATCTGAGATAGTATAAAAAGTATTTTGTATGGATATTTGACATACATGTACAGATCAAAGGCTGTAGCTAGAGAATACAGCAGGAAAATGTAGCCAGAGAAAGACTGAACCAAGGGATTTTTTCTTCAGTCCTGCAGATGCATACCCTAAATTTGTAGCCCCTGGATCCAATAAAACCAATTATTTCCCTCAATTTTTTGTTATAATAAAAATATATATTTCCACAAACAGTGGAACTAATGATGTTTGATTTCCTTTAGAGTTGTACCTCCTGGTCAACTTTCACCTTAGAAAAATAATGGCCATCGTTGTGGCATTACAATAGATCATTGATGTCTAACTGTACTTCAGTTATGGCAGTTATAGTTCTTTTCTTTGTTCCATTGTTAGTTTGTTCTTTTTCATTATTATTACACTGTGGCAATCCTTTTAACATCCTCTGCCCTTGCTTACTGTAATAATCTGTAGAAACTACTCAGTGACACATATCTAGCATTTTTTATTTCTTTTGACTGTTCACAATCACTACCTGGATACCTAAGAAATCTCAAACATTCTGAAACAATTCTACCCAAATAAAACAGAGATTGTGATCCCATCACCCTTAAGACAAAATAATTCAATATTAAATTACAGCCATTTAGAACAGATTTGTACGTTCAATTTCATTGACTTGAATTATGCTTTTAAATGATTCTCAACATTTAATAATTATGCAGTTTTGACTAAATAAATCTAATATACATAAGCAATACTGGCAGTGAGTCTGTCACCATCTATGTTCAAAATTAGAACACCATTGAGACAAATATAGGAGTATTCTAAATTTCAGCTATATGTTTGCTCTCATCAAAGACTCAGAAATGTTTTATTCTATTTTATGAAAAGCTGAATGACATACAAGAAAAGGAAAGAAAAAATAATTAGTCCTATTTTCCTGTGTTCCCAGTCAGATTTGGTTCAGAGATTTTGGTTCTGCAGGGATGTGATTTCTGAAGTTTTTCCTGTCTCAACTAAGATGATTGTATCAATTCATGAGAATTCATATTTATAAATGTAATTTATTTTACTCTTATATTGAAACCCAAAGAGATAAGATTTCCAGACAGTTAAATGTCTTGCTGAAATAACTGCTTTTGGTAGAAAATTCTGTTTATTCTGGCAGCTGTATTAGTGAATAAATGCTCAGCTGGTTTTGTATATTCTTGACAGGGACATATACATTTGCATGGGTACACTAACAGTGTCAGCAGGTACTAAATGTATAAAAGAAAAGAAAACATTGTGAACAAAATCCTCTTTCAGTGATAATCTCCTTCAGTCCTAAGTACATGACCTTTAATAGCCAATTTTCCTCAGTTATACTATGTCTTTGCTTATTTTATTTGATTCTTCATGATCTCCTGCTGGTCCAAATGAGATCTTCCCAGATACTGGAATCACTACCAAACTGCATTTTAGGTACTTCCTATACTAAAGTGGAGTCATGAAAACAACAGTAGAAAATTATCTTACTTTAGCCAGGGTCCATGTAGCTCAATGTGAAGAAGAGCTTAGATCTCAAAGTAAGAACAATTTTTTCTTTTTCTCAGAAGAATTATTTTAGCATCTTTTGAGAGGTTGCAGAGCTGTTGTTATACTACCAATCATTCAAGACCCATGAATCCCAGCTAACAAATCTATTTGTGGCAGATCCACAGTAAGGCTCAGCTGGCAGTGCTGTGTCCCCTCACTTCTCAGCTGCTCTCTGCTCACTGGAGAACAGAGAGGCACAACTATCTTCCTATGGGCTCTGACCAGCTGAGGTACAATCTTGTGTGGGACTTAAGTCAGCACAGTCATGGCTTATGCTCACCCCTTTCCTGTGATCCCTGAAGGAAGGAGATTTCAGAGGAAAAGGCATGAGCTGCAGCTACCCTTTCCCAGTCAAACTTCCTTCTTCTCCACCTTGGCATTGATAGCACCATCTTTTTTCCCTGAATTTCCTCCTTCAACTCCAGGGCTACACAATGAAATAATCATTCTTCAGATGAAATCGTAAAAAGATTGCATCTGAGGCTGTGAGATGAGTGGAGTGAATAGGCGGTGAGGTAGGCAGCAGTTTCACTCTCCAGAAATGAGTGAAGACCTCTCCACACCAGATCTTCCCAGTACGGCTTTCCTGCTTCCATCCTGACAGCATCTGGGCAGGTCAAGGCAGGGAATTCACTGAGCACTTCAAGGAACCTGAAAGGAAGAGACAAGGTCAAGCCTTCATCTCCCCGAGGCCTTTTTGTCCCTTTGCTATTATTGGGCTTTTGCAGCCCTCCATCATCTTATCTTTGCAGTACTCAAGAACACACATAAAGATAAAAATTAATCTAATTAAAATGCATATAAACCTGGAAAAAATATTATATTGAATGACCACTGGAAAAATGGCAGCAATATACACCATATTGTACCACAGATGCTTACATCAAAGCAATTTTCTCTATAGATGCAATGCAACTTTGATTATGTTTTTCACTTCTACTCTAGTAGGAGTTTCTACTAGATCGAGATCAATTTCAGATACAGTTTTATGTGTAACCTCTGAGACTCATAACAAGCGGTACTGCAAAATATTTTTTTAACAAATCGTGCAATTTTAAATTTATATTCTAGAATATTTAAAAAAAAATTGTATTAAATTGGTTGTTGGGTGATGATCACAGTCCACCAGAGAAGAGAAATTTCATAAGGTTTAAGAATTAAATCTTTTTTCAAGTCAGATGTTAAATGGGACCACATTTAGCCTTGTTTTATGAATTAAATAATTCCAGAGCATGGAACTATATTTAACTATTATTGCAGTCACTGACATATTTGCAAGCTAATTATTTCAGTAAGAAATAAAAACTGCTTTGGCAGAGTTTACCTGGTCAGGTCAGCGAGCTTGTGAAAAGCCAGAACTGATGAAAACAGCTGTGACCTTGAAAAAGGAAAGTCAGGTAATTCCTTGCAATTCATTCTGCCCTGAATAAATAATGTGAATAAGGAGAAGCTGTCTCTGACTATCTCATTCCTTATAGTGAACTTGGGACCAAATGCAGTGGGTGAAGCCTGTTGCAGTTTCTGACTTGTCCCTCACAGATTTTTGAAACATGAGATGTTCTGCTTAAAGAAGAAATTTAGATGACTGCTTTTCTTATTACAAGAAATGTTTGTTATGCAACCTGATTTGATGTTTAGGATTTCTTATTCAGAGTTCTGTTTTGCTCATTCCTACCCCTTCACAAAACAGTGATACATCTAATTAATCCTTGCTTCAACTGAGGTGCTGTAGCCATTTTGCTTATGCTTCTCACCAAGATGAACAAGAGGACTTCAAAAAGTAATGAGACACAAACTTATCTATTTATATCCAAAACTGTCAGCAAAAATAAGCAATATTGGCAGGTATACAATATGGCATTTCAGTATTATAGATGTGTAGAAGAAAATCAAGTTTGTTCCTATAAGGATGACCAAACCACCTATCAAACTTTCTTTTATGGAACACAAGAATGTCAGCCTTACAGTGTGATCTAAAATTTCATTTAATCCCTTCAGTTGTTGTATTCATCTTATTATATTGCAACAATTAAGAAAAATAAGATACATAAAACATTCAAAGAAAACTTATTGCTAAAAGCAATTTAATAAAATTTATCCCTAAAAGCATTTAATAAAAAATTCATGCTACCGGTCTGAATTTAATGTGGCAGCTTGACATGCAACAGTGATGTGAGCCAAAGTGTAAGTTAGGCAGAGAGTGGGATGGCAATGACAGTGGTCTGCAGGCAAGGAAAGGAAGGGGCAAAGCACACAGACTTAGTGTGGGAGAAGTGAGGAAGTAGGAATAACAGGAGAAGAAACATCTGGTTTCAGATTTAGAGGCAGAGAGATTACAAATCCCTCATTAAGAATAAAGCATTCTTTTTAACAAGCTTTCCTATTTCTTTCTATATATTCGCCACTTTTTTGTACTTCTGTTGCTTAAAATAAGTGTTCACAGCTATTTCTTGTATACTTTATTTTTAGAGAACTAGCAGCAAATAGGATCCTCCTTACACCCATATTTCTGAGTTGCTGCTGCAGGTTTGACTGTTCAGCTGTGAATTCTATGGTTTGAAAATTTTCTGCTTTGACACTACTCTTTTAAAGAAAATCCCATTACTGAAAACAGAGATGCTTGCAAAAACTATCCAAGGACATTAAATGAAAGGAGTTGCTGTTTAATATTTTTCTATAAATAGCATAGTGTTTCTCTTCTCAAGAGACCAGCTGCTGTATCTGTTTAAAAAATACACACCTATTACACAAAAAGCTGAATAAATAAATATGATAAATATAAATATGATAAATGTACATAAGCACGTCTCGATTAGAAAAGACAGCTGTCTGCTAGGGAGGGCAGGATCTCCCTTTGGAATGGAGAATTCAAATCCCCTCCCTCTGAATTATTAAAATTTGGATATTAAGTGGGCTCTCAGGAACAACAACTACAGCATTAATGATAAACAAAAACCAGGAACCTCAGGGTGGGCTTTTGTCTCACAAAGCCCAGGGCAGTCTGGTCTCTTGAAACTCTGACAGTACCAAGCTGGGACGGCAGAAAATCCCGGGCTGGTGGATGGGATGTAGGAAAGCTCCACAGTGGTAGCCGGAAGGGCAGGGATGTCCTGGCAGGGCCGGGCAGTGCGGAGATACAGCGCATCCAAAGCGGTGCCCAAGAAAAGCCGCGGCGGTGGGACGGGGATGGCCCAGCTCCAGCAGGGCAGGAGGAGGAGAGTACAGAGTTCCTGGGCACACAAGTAGATGATGGTAGATTTCCTCAGGAACGGTCCCGCAGGAGCGGCCTGACTGTCCTCTCTCTGATGCTGAGAGTGAGAGAGCAAAGCTGCCCCCAGACCTGTCCTTTACCTGCCCAAAACCTCGTGGTATCTTTTTCCCTCAGAGAGAAAAACTCTCAGAGACCACAAAAGGGTGTAGCCCAGTGCTACCCCCTCCTTTGGCCTCCTCTTTATTTTGGTCAAGCACCCATAAACACCCAGTAATTAGTCTCCTAGTAATTTAATGGGGAAAAATTCTATATGGAAAAAAAACAAATGTAACCCCCAACAAAGTGTATGTATATATGTGGAATATATTCAATTTATTCACTGAATTTGAAATACATAACATATTTCAAGATTATATCTCAAATATATTTGAAATACGTGTGTATATATATGTGTGTATAATATATTCAAAATATATATATTTCAAATTTTGTGTTTAAAGGATTGGACTGACCACCAAAGAGCTTTTAACCAGTCTCAGGAATTGGACTTGGTAGAGAGAGGGAGTCTCCAGAGCACCTACTCAGGAATCATTCTTCTAGGGCTACTTGGAGTTAGGGTAGTTTCAGACTAGATGCTCTACAGTTGATCTTCCAGGAGAAACTGCTACTTTTCATTAGCTGCAATGGATGAATCTAAAAATACAAATACTTTCATGCCACTGGTAGAGCACTGGCATCTTAGGAAGTCAGCTGACTTCAGCAGCTAGACAGACATATCCAATGACTGTGCTTGAAATGGTAAAGTTGTAATGTCAGTTATATAAGCAACTCCCACAAGATTTCCTCAGCACTCTCCCTTCTTGCAGAACACATTATCATTATTAGTGAGGTGGCATAAGGAATAAAACAGGTAGCCTAAGAGCACCATTTGTTGTGCTTCATAACTAGTAGTTAGCTGCCTATGTAACAGTAAATTGTTTACATTTCACTGGAACTCCCAATACTATTTTTCAGATATTCACTCAAATGCAGGGGCTGTTTGCCCATGGGCAGCAGTGGGTCCAGTCCCACAGGAACTTCCTAATACTTGATAAAACCTTTCTGACTTTTGCTTTTCCCTCTTGCTATGATGGCCCATGTCAGCACTGAGTGTCGGACCATGACACTGCAAGACATGATGTTCACACTGACAAAAGTAGATTGTACTGCCTAGTGGGAATCTCCACCAGTTAAAGATGTCCGGAGTCAAAGTTTCAGTGATATTTACCTCAGTGTGATTAGAATTATATCAATTTTTCAATTGAAATTCCTCATTTTAGAGTTTTTAATGCCTGCTTCTGCCTTTCTTAGCATGATTATATGAGGAAAATCATCCAAACTCACACTTTCTCCTGCTAAACCAGTTGTCCTGGTTTAGGGCAAATTTGAAAGAAAACCTCCAAATGGGGTCCCTCCAGAATAGCAAATTCAAGTGGCTCCTCCCCCAACTGATTCCAGAAAAAATTTCCTTGGAGAATAGTGGAAAAAACTATTTATTTAACAAAGTGCCACAAGCACAAAAAAATGAACAATATGAAACCATAAAACCTCTCACCGTTCTGAAGTGAGATGGTAAATTCAGACAAGTCCTTGCTGTGGGGTGTAGCTCAGCTCAGTCTCTTACCAGTCCCTCTAGCGCTGAAAAATGCCGCCCTGGGCCCTGGTGGGCCACAAGTGTGAGCTCCCAGTGCTCTTCTGGGTTTTCAGTTCAGAATAGGTTTAAACAGCCCCAAGAAAAAGAAAAAAACAGTGAAGGGAACTTCTCTGCCTCAGCTAGCTAAAAACCAACTAAATGCAAAGGAGATCTCTGTCCCACTGTCTGTCTGTGCTGCAGACAAACACAGTTGAAGAGCAGAATGTGCAGGAGTGAGTGCAGTCTCTGAAAACAAACTCAGCGCTTCTTCTTTCCCCCACTTCATACTCAGAACCAGTCTTAAAGGTACAGAACACAACATCCAACATAAACAGAACAGACAACTGGGGATACAAGCATCTTAAAGTCACCGTAGGACACAAGTATTGCATGTATGTACAACAGTTGCATATAGCAGAAATTTCTGAAAGTAGATTCTATCCTGCCATCTATAGCTCCCTCAGAAGCCTATAGCTGTTAAAGGATGGATCAGAGGAGTTCTACAAAGATATGAAAAAACTAGATTCAGCCCCAGCAAAATCCATGTTGCACAGCCACTGGTACTCCTCCCGAGCGGGAGGTTAAAGAGAAACAGACTGATGGGAAGCCTTCTCAAAGCCAGGAAAAAAAAAAAATACACATTTAGAGTAGAAAGTAGAAGTCCAGTAATTTGGCAGAGAATTTTATAGTATTGTAAGTACATATCCCCTATATCATGCTCATATTTTTAAAGATAAGATTTTAATTGTACTTCAGCCAAAGAATATTCTCATACAAACATAAAACAATAACAAAAGTAGCAAGAGGCTTACTAATACTTACAACTTTAATTTTCTACTAAAGGAAAATAAGGTCATTAGTGAGCTCAGAACATTGTCCCCCAGGAGTAAAATAAATTGGCTTAATATTTTTGGAGCTGCTTAAAGCATAGAGATATTATATTCTCCCAAAATTAAAGTATTTTCATTTAATTGTGCTGAAAAAATAATCCCTCAAGTATTTATAATGCATAGATATACAACAATTGGTAATTTTGTTTAATAGTGCGTAGAAAATAAGGATAATGGATTTTTGAAAAGTAAGCTTAGGCAGCACCAGGGACCTGAGGAGGCAGTATGTAGTCAAAGTATTTGAATGGCTGCTTAAAATTAGCTTCCTGATTTACACAAGATGTAATATCTAAAGACTTGGTCCACTGATCTTATCTCTTCATTTTAAAAGGTTGCTTTCCATGTTGGTAGCTTAACTGTTTGTACATTACAGTCCTTTTTAATTCATAAGCACCTCAAAAAACCTCACAAACTGTGATGGTAGAGCAAAAATCATGGAATGGGCAGAATCGGAGAGAGAATCTTGAAATGCTGGCATGGAAAAAAAAAGCAACTAAAATGTGGAAGCAATTTAGAATTCTAATACAGGACTGTGAATGCAGGTGAAATAAGGCCTGAAAAAAACCCCAGCCATTAATTTCTTCATGAAAGTGAGAAGAGTCACAGAAAGCAAATGCATTAATATATTTTCAAAAATAAATTGCTATCTCGGAGACGTGTAACTATCTTCCATTAGGTCAGGAGAACAAGTTATCAGACAATGCCACAGAATTTTGCCGATCATTGCACTCCTAATAAGAATAAAGCTTTTGTAAGATCCATCTTTAATCTCATAAAGCAAGAAGAAGTAAGAATATAAAATATTTCAGTCAGATTTTCGTGTTATTGAGTTAAACACTGAGCTTTGATAAATCTTTAGCCTCTGCATGGGATCAGATTTTAATGGGCCTCAATAACCCAAGAGTGAGAGTGGCACTAGAAGAGGCTGATGAAAGGCACTAAACCATAGTGAATTAGAAGCCAGTGCAGCCCAGATTGCATGTTCTGGCAAGGTAAAAGGGAACATTGCACTGCAGAACAGATAATCAGGCTCCCACACAGCCATTTACTTCACCAAGTGCACAAAATACAAACATCTTAGCCTTTTTTGCAGGTGACAAGTACCACAGTAGATGTGGAATAAAACACCATTTCAGTGTCCACTTTTAACTGGAACTGCTGTAAATGTTTGAACTATAGTGCCAAGGAACTAAAGCTAAGTTTTTGCAGAGAGGAAGCAGCACAGTCTGGAACAGCCACAGGTTGCATAAAGATGGCAGCAGCAATCAAGGAAGGTTCTGATCACCAGGAATGATTTTAGCTGCATCAGCATAGAAAGCACTTCACAGAATTTGTTTGGGAAACTTTCAAGGTTGGATCTATCTCATCTAATTTTAGGCTTATACTTGCCAGATCTCTGAGATGGTTCCCCCAAGTTACTCAGGCAGTCATTGCTGGAGAAATACCTAATCCAAAAAATATAATTAATTTCCCTCCTTCTAAATGTCTATTGTATGAAAACATGAACTCTACCTTAGAAGTTAATTTCTTCTCATCTTTGCCTCAGCTGCAGAAGTCCATGTGAATCACTTAGACGTAGGTAAGTTGTATACCATTAGTTAATTGTATTCTAAGTCAGGCATCACAAGCACTTAAGAAGACAGAAACAAAAGACGTATGTAAAGAACACAAAAATGCAGCTTAAGAGAATAAAAAAAAAATCAAATTAAATAAATTTAAAGCCTAAAAATATATAAAGACAATAACATAACAAAGAAGAAATCAGAATCTTAAGCTCTCTGTGAAAATGCATCGCCCAAGAAGAATTGTCCAATTTGTGCTGCGAGTTTTGCATAGGTTTATTTATACTGCAGAAACAATTATACCCTGCTTCTGGATTAATATTCCCATTATTACATCAGTTTGTTTAAGGAACCTGAAACAGGAAAGCCAGTTTGCACTGTTGATATCTAGACTAGATATAGACTCCAACTTCAACAATGACAGGAATGAAATGACAAGAACTTAAGAACTTAAAGAAGTTCTTTTAACTTGAGAAATTAAGAACTTAAAGTTCTTAACTTTAAGAACTTAAATATTTTGCAAAAGAGGGTGGTTTTAAGTACATTTGTGCCTGTATCAGCAAGTGGGAATCATATTCATAAGGAAAATCTTGGTGCTTAGGACCCTACACTCACCCTATAATCTTCCCAAAGTACTCTTGTAAAAGCATTGTAATTGCTTGACAGATTTTGAAGGAAAATATAAGTTTGGGCCACCTGCTATAGACTACATCTGCCAGATCATTAATCTTGTATGCTCTTTATATATAATATTGACTGTGAAAAATACCATCATACATCTAGCAGTGATCAGGCATTTGTCTTGATAATACATAGATGGTAGTGTACATATCCTCTGCAGGTATCAAAAGAAAAGCGATGGCTTCCATCTTTCTTTCATGAGTGGTATCTTTATGATTGTAAAGGTGATCTTGCATTACTGAGGCTATTTTCTGCTACCTGCTACAGAACAACCTAACTCTGGGCTTCCTAGCAAGTCCTTCAAGCTGGGGCTGTCCTCCCTGCTGGCACCAGCATGTAACTGAGCGAGTGTGAAAAGTGTGCTGGTGAAGGCCGTGAGCAAAGAAGTGTGTGAGCAGCTATCTGCCACTAACAAGAGCTGCTTGATTTTGTTAATAATAACTTAATGATTAAAGGCGATTCTAAAAAACTATAGTTGTGATCTGTGTGTCCCCTTAGCTCAATCAGTTGCCAGAGAAGGAAGTCCATCCGGCCTACCATTAAGCTATCTCAGAGCAACTCTCCAGAGATTCTGGAAACGCCAGACTGTATCAAGCAAACACCAAATGCATTAACTTTTAAGGAGTTTTATACCTTTGGCAATTATGTGTCTTTTTTCTTTTGACTATTAAAATGGCTTGTATAGGCCTGGAATAAATACCAAGCTTTTAGAAGGTTGAAGCAGGATGAAACCTTGCCAAAATAAGATGTTATGTCAAAACAATACATAAAACCCTTTCAGGGACATTGCTTTTTCCACAGCAAAGATATGTGTATATCACACATATAAGAATTATATTCAAAAATGATTTCTAAGGGAGTTACTTACCTTCGAAGATTTGTCATTTCTCTGCACACTAATAAAGAACAAAGGAAGAGCTTTGCTAAAGGCAAATCCTATTGTGAAACAGTTAATGCTCTTAATTAAAAATCCTGAGCATCCCAAACTTTTTAGTTGTACATAATCCTCAATGAATGAACCAATTTAGAGAATAACATTTCAGTTACATTTTAAAGAAATTACTATGTCCCTGGATTTTAACATTCTTTTGACTAATAAGAGATACCATGCAACTATGAACATAGTCAAAAACATCAAGTGAAACATTCACATTAGCTTATACTCACTCATCTTTGAATATTGAATATGCTTTGAACCTTCCAACTTTTTACACTGATGTGAAAATTTGCATCTCTTAGTAGTTCCAGTGGAACGTAACATTAAAAGGTGCCATGAAATTGGATAGCTTGACAGACCGTAAATCATGAACTATAACCTTCACTCTGTTTCTTCTCTTTTTGGTCTAATAATACACTTTTGAACTAAGCAGCACTTGCATTTTACTACTCTGTGGTTTTGATCTGATACTTTAACTTTGTGCTAATTTTTTTTCCAGAATAAAAAAAGAAAATAGTAAGAGATTAGAGCAAGCTGGTGGACAGAGAAGGTAGAAAATAGCTAAAGATTTTGAAAGGAGGAACGTTGAGATTGTGCTTGTGTTTTTCCTTCAATCCTATCAAGCTTGCTGTCAAATTTAGTCCTACACTGTCAATGTCATTCAGTTTACTGTATCAGCTATGGCAGAGAGGAGCTAAATTTAATGATGTATGGGTCTGTTGCAGTCCTAGGAATACTTATAGAAAGCATTTAACTTTAAAAATAAACATACAAAAAAGTGAAAGTACTCTCATATGGGCGCAGTTTTCCCCATGTATTTAAGAGTTCTTCAGTTCCAAATATTTAAACAGAACATCTCAACACTATTTATAATTTTTTAATTGTGTCCCAAGTATCAGAAAAAGAATTAATTTATAGTCTCAGAATTCTTAAAATCTTTACACTTCTCAGTCTGTTGTTTGTGGTTTCCATTACCTTTTCTTCCCAAACATCACCTGTTTGCTGTTTGTTTTAATGGAAATATAAATACAGACTGGTCACAAACTTACAATGACTATCTCATCTTTCTTTTCTAATTCATTCTGTTTTCCTGTTCTCGCCATATTCTCTGGGCAATTCATGCTTCCTCATGCATCGCCATTATAAAACTAAAAAATGCAGGTTTTTCACTGTAATAATCTCACTTGCCTCTTTTTGGTTTGTTTGGGTTTTTTTTTTTCCTTATCTTAAACCTTCTTACTTTAGCCTTCCCAGTTCTGAGTGTGTGAGTAATAATCTCTCAATGGCACCTATCCCAGCATCAGTAAAGGCATCCTGTTGCTGAGACACTGAGGTGAAAATGAATTCACATTGATGGTTCTTTATGATTACTCTTTTTAGGTTATTTTAGTGACTCAGTTATTGTTTCTGCTTTTCCATTTCTGTTTTTAAAGAAAATTTTCTCAATATAAAATGTTTCTTTATATGAAACATTAAAATATTTGAATTCATTATCTTTTTTTGAAAAAAACCTAATACTTTCTATAAAGAACTTCGTTGTATAAAATTTTATATTGATTCCAGATCATATAGTCTCCTTATTTCTTCACATATTCTGTTACAATAGGATTTAGAGTTTTAAAAGTTGCAGACAATAATTAATCTGGTAATAAATTATTTCATTAGTTTTCTGAGGTGTTTTACATAGGGAGAGCCGATGCCTCAAAGATTAATAATTTCACCTTTGCATTAAACGTGCTAGAGTGAATTTTGAAGACATTGTCTACTGACTGATCCAGACCCCAGTGTATCAGCACAGATGCCTGAAAAGGTGAGTGCCTGCAATCACTTCAATTCGACCTGATTAATATAATCAGACCTAATATAGAATGTGTATGTTATGTGTGTTGCAATAGAAGTAGCAATATAAAGAAAATGAAGAATCCTGGGATGTTGGTTTGCTCTCCAGCAGGTAAAAAAGGACCTGCAAAACCCCTCAAATATGTGACTTTCTGGTGGGCAGTCATCTTTGTTTGCCTCTGGGTTGGATTACAGGTGTATAAAGCTGCCATAAACTCAAATGAATTTAATGAAGGACTGATTATCTGGGAATAATCTGCACAAGATGCTTTGCAACTTTTATAGATCATGTGAACAAGCAAAAAGGAGATAAGGATAGTATATATTTAAATTTAGTGTATAATATGAGATAATCTGAGTTTTCAAGTCAAAGTATCATTTTAATGTCTATTAAAAGGATTGGATACACTTCACAACTTTTTTCATTCCTCTGTTTATCCTTAGGGGAATTGCCACGTCTGTAATTTCCAAAAAAAACCATAAGCCTTTTACTACTAATTGACTTTTCATCCTAAGTCAATTAAGTGCTTACTGAAAGTTCTGCCAGGAGTTATCTTCCCAAGTCTGTCTGCCTTTTCTTTGAGTTTCAAGAGCAGCATTTTCCCATATGATATTTTAAAAAACATGTCTATGTATAGGATTGGGATCTCCTATATACTACCTTAATACAAATAATTAAAATAAAATCTTAATATCCACAAAGATTATGCTTGTTTTGTGGAACATGTCTGCTCTTAGAGCTGAATAAAAGTTTGCAACTTTGTTCACAAAAGATAAAATTAAACTTCTCCTGTTTTACTTTAAAAAACAGAGGTATTCACTCCCTTACAGTACACATTGTCCCAATAGGACTTTAAAAATTAAAATGATGAAACATTTTTGTAAAATTTATTAAATATCAGCATACTCTTCAAAATTGATATGCAAAAATTTCCATTGAATATTCAGCAAATACGTGGCCAATGGCTTCCATATTTCACATCTTCCATCTCTCATGTATGTTCTCACCCATTAGAGACCTCATTTGTAAAACATTACCTGTCCTTGAAAAAATAATAAGAGCATGTCTAAAGCAGTTTGAACAAGTCACACATTCAAACAGCTACTTGAAATTTTTATGGTTTTGCTGAAAATTTTCAACTAACTTCCAAAAACCAGTTACATATAAAAAATTAATTCCAGTTAAGAAATATCAAAAAATTAAAGGTTTTGAAATAAGAAATCTTGCAGAATAAAACCATTGACAGGAAATGCTTATTAATTAAAGACATTCATTAGCACTGTGGTATGTATGGTGTTTTCTGCCTCTGCCTTTGTGTCAGATATCGCTACAACATATTTTGAATATTGTCTCATAATCACACTTGTTATCACAGAATATATGTAGCTTTGAAGGAAGACTATCCCTAGGCAGAGACTTCAGGTGTATTTCTTAATGTAACAGAAGAAAAACACCTGGATTCGTTCTATTTATCTGAAATAGGCGCCCAGCCTTGGTTTGTGCAGAAATACTTGCAGAAGAATATCCTGTTGCAGTGAGGGTAGCTGCAACAAACCTTTAGGCCCCCTGACTTCAGGGCAGAGGGTGGCAAGAAAATAATTAGGAGCAGGCATGATGGTTGGCACTAGAAAAAGAACACTTTAATAATGGATAAAAGAGAATAGGGACGGTGCTCCAAAACCATGGAAGGTACTCAGGAGAACTCTGTGGGGGAACCAACTGAAGACCTGGAACTGAGGAAAACATGACAATACATAGGGTAAGGATCCAATCAGAAACTTGAACTGGGAACATAACCATAGTTGTACAACTTAACAGACCAATCAATCATAAAAATACAACCTTATAGGGAACAACTTCATTAACATGCAAACTCCCATGAACCTTTACTACTCTCCACAACTAGAAAGGGGTATCCCACAGCCTTAAGTTTAGAGTGGCTTCAGCTTGGCCAACTCCCACATTGTCCCACCTGGAGGCATGTTGTGAATGCCCTATCCCTGGAAGTGTTCAAGGCCATGTGTGAGCCTGGGAAACCTGATGTAGTGGGTGGCATCCATCCCTTGGCAGATGGGTTTGGAATTACATGATCTCTAAGAAACCCTCAAACCCAAGCCTTTCATATCCAATGAGGATCCAGACCCTCATGCCAAAAATGGAAATGAATCCCACAGAGCAAAGGACCCCAAGACCAGTTCTTATGCATGGGACTTCCAAATTATGTAAGAGGGGAAGGGAGCAGAATGATAGCTTTTGAGTTTTGAGGCTTCCTGGGAAGAAAAGAAAATGGAGCTTTTGATTCTTCCAGAGAACAGGTCTTATGAGGAGCAGCTGAGGGGCTGGAGAAAAGGAGGCACAGACAGTTTGCTCTCTGTGACTGCTCAAAAGGAGGTTGCAGCAATGTGGGGTCAGTCTCTTTTTCCAGGTAACAAGTGATAGGAAGAGTCCTCAAGCTGTGCCTTTCTGTGAAAGAGCCCTCAAATACTGGATGCCCAGGCAAATCGTTGAGTCTTCATCTCTGGAGGTATTTCAAAGACATGTGGATATAGCATTTAGGGAAGTGGTTTAATGGCAGACCCGGAAGTGTTAGGTTTACTGTTGGATTCAGTAATATGAAAGATCTTGTCCAATCTAAATGATTCCATGTTTCTAGTCTATGACCTCACATTCTGCAGTGCAGTAGATGGGTTTTCTCTGATGCATGTTACCAACAGCAGGCAGGACTCCTGCTGAAGTTTTTCCTCAGATCTATGCACCTGCAGAACATACTTCATTATCCAGAGTAGGGGATAGCCCTAAAATATTAGAAACTTAGCAAAAATGTGTGAAGTAAATCTATTGTACATACCCAGTGTGTGATTTGTGAACTCACAACTTGGTCAATTCAAAACAAATGTTTACTAGAACATGCAGACACACTTTTCCACAGCAAGAGGTCTTTCAATGCCAGGGTTCATCACTTGATACCAGCAGTAGTGGGAGCGGTTCTGTTAAAAAAAAAATATATATATATAAACAGGGTTTTTTTTGTTTGCTTTCTTCTTTTAGTGTGAGAGAAACATATTTCACTCTTCTTTATCACAGTGTTCTAAAAATTGGTTAATTTAGGTTTAAAGAGAAACAACAAGCCTGTAGGATGAGATCAGATCTAGAAAACTGTTCCCCAAAGTTTGATGTTTAGGAAAGTGAAGGGCAAGTGAAATATGTGCTTTGAGACTTAATGGCAAGTGCTGCTTTCTGCAATGAAAAATCGATTTTCAGCAGACCTTTCTGAAACACACTACAATTTTTGAAAATGTAAAGAAAACCATGGATTTTCTTACTTTTATTTAATTTTCAAATCCTCAGAATTTATTTAAATATTTTGATTTTGATTGACTTATGGCATATCCCTGCACTTTGAGGGATCAAAATACAAAGAGGTTGCATGTTTTTGTGCACACTAGGGATTCTGTGCACAGAAGGTCAGATATTACAGATGTTCCTTACTTGAGTCTCTGTGTACCAAAGGGGAAAAGCAAACTCCCAGCAAATCTTCTCACACACACAAATATTTACACTGTAGAGCAGGCTGAAAGAAGAGAAAAACAGAAATGGTTTTTAGCTAGGTGACCACAAGATTTTAACAATTCTAAATCCATCAACTGAGATAGATTTAAAAAGACAGCAGTCTACAGATAAAGAAGCCTAAAACTCTTGTCACTAATGGATAGTGTGTTTATCATTAAGTATCTCCATTTGTAATAACACTGAGAAAAATTATTCTGCCAAAAAGATGAAATACTATCGGCAGCAGCAGAAGCAGAGTCAATACCCCATGTAAAAAAGAAAAAAAAAGAAAACACAAACCCCCTGGTGTTTTCTACTTCCTATCTCCCCTAAAAAAATGAGTGTTTTTTAAAAAGTTTTCTGCCACAGCAACAGACTACAAGGCTCAGAGATTGCACATACATTCTCTTTTTAGTGCCAGTTTTACCCATAGCTAAATTTATAGTTATGATTCCACCTGCATATGTCAAGGTGCCACGCATTCACCAAGAATGAAGAGGACAAAGTCCTTGGAGGGGCTGCAATTCTCTTTTTCAACTATCCTGGCCAGGCAATGGGAGCTAGATGGGATAGTATGTCCACAGAAAATACCTGCCTAAATCACAGACGCAATCTTGCTTGGGGTGATTACTCAACTATGCTAGCCCATACAATGACAGCTCATGGTGGGTTTTTTAATATCCAGATTGTTTTAGATCTACATACTTTAGTGACCTAGTTTTAATTTCTGTAAGACACATTATTTTAGTTTATTCAAATTAATATGCTATGTCAGCAGTAGCAGAATGTGGAAAATGGAATAATGACAACTGGTCATTACATTACATTTTAAATCTAAATTGTAATTCCCACTGAACTGTGATAATGTCAGTAAATGAACACAGAAGCCCAAATGCATTTTTTAAAAATAACACTGGAATTTCAAAAAAGAAGCCACCTGTTCATACTTTTCTAACCATGAAAGGATATTTCAATAGAAGAGAAATTGTAAGAAATGTTAATATTAAATTGATTACCTGTAGCATTATACCACACCTTGTTCCCAAACATAGCTCCTGGAAAGATTTTATCACCAATATTATGACCACTTACTCAAAAGTCTACAGTCTTGCACCTGGGAAAACACAGCCCAGGAGTACAGCACAGGCTGGGACCTACCTGGCTGTGGAGCAGCTCTGTGGAAAGGGACCTGGAGGTCCTGGGGATGACAAGCTCAGTGTGTGTGAGTGGAGCTGCTGTGGCACAGAGAGCCAGCGGGGCGCTGGGCTGCATCAACAAGGGCATCACCACAGAGACACAGAAGTCATTGTCCCAATCAGTGCCTGTCAGGCCACACCTGGAACACGGTGGTCAGTTTAGGCTCACACTATGCAAAAAGGTGTGGACCAGATGGAAAGGGTCCAGAGAAGGGCCAAAGGACTGTAATTTTATCAAGGAAGGTGTAAATAGTTGATCCTCAAAGTCGCTTCCAGCCTGGTATTCTATGATTCTATGAAAAGTGTAACGGCACAAATTAGACACAAGCCTTCACAATTCAAAATATAATTTGCAGATTCAAACAGACATACTACCAATGGTACACACAAAATTGGGCTTACAAATTAGAGACCCCTTTTGAAAATTTGGCCCACTTTAAAATCTATTCATAGTGTTCTAGCTGGATGAATTTTAGTAGAATGGTCTAGTATTATTTGTTTCTAATATTCAAGGAAAATACCAGTTCCCTCCCAAACTTTTGATAAATAGACAGTAGCAGCTGATCATTGGCTTCAGATTTTAGTTTTTAATTCTTAGTGATCTCAGTGAGGTAGAAAAAATTAGAACAGCTTCAAATACAAAGAAGTGGGTTAGGGAAAAAAAAAACCTTAACAATTTTAGTTGAAGTTTGCTTTAAAGTTCTTAGATTTAAGTGATCCTGAAACACAAGCAGGGAAAAAAGTCATCAACCAGGTTATCATATGTTGGAACTATGGTTGAGCTCCCATTCTATGATACAATATGCTTGACAATGATAGATTATCTTTACATCATTTTCCCCAGAGGAAAAGCTGGGGCCATGGATTTTGATTTTGTTCTCTTTTGTTTTAAAAAAGGCATCTGACCTTCCTATAAGAAGAGAGTCTTTGTGTCTTGAACTTTATGGATACTCTGAGGCTCCTGTTATGCTATAAATAATACACTTTTGAGAATAAGTTTAAAACTAAATTTTTTTTTGAGTAGATCAATGCACTTTGGCATATGTTGATATCAACTCTTTCAGGTAAAATATTTACCTAATAGGTTAATTATGAAAGCACTAATTATTCTATTTTTATGTAAGGCAAATTGTTTCTGTCCAGAAAAGCTTCATAATTCTGACCTAGTGAGGCATTTCTGTCAGGAACTAAGAATTAACATACAAATTCAATGAACCACTAGCGAACTTTGATGTTTAAATTCTTTCTGCTATGAAATGGGATGATCTTTTATTTCATGAGTAATCTTTGATGTTGGCAGTTACAAAATTAAATTAGGAAAATCCCAGTGACAGGAATAGTGTTGATGAATTACTGTATTGCATGAACAGTTTCTTAAAAGTGCAGATGACTGACTCACTACATAAAAATTTATGGTTCATGTAAATGCCTGCTAAATTAACCTGGGCATGTAGGTTGCCTAATCAGTACCCTATAGCTACTGCATAGATATATAGGGAAGTAGTTTTAAAGACATGGCTTTTTAGGAGGTGACTTGCCATTTCTTTGAAGTGATGATCTCTATTTCATTCAGTGTGATATATTTTTAAACTCAAATACAGGTTGCAGACAATACTGACCAGAGTAGCAAGATTGTTCAACATCTTTTTCTGTTGAGTGATTAAAATCATAGCCCAATACCTTGACTTTACCTCAAGCATTTTTATTAAATTGTCTAATATTTATAAGCCTTAAGTAACAGAATCAATTCATCTCATGCTTCCTATGAAACACTGCAAAATTGGAGACAGCCTATAGTCAAATGCTATACTGCCGAAAGGACAGAAAACAGGCCCCTGTTTTCTGGAATTCTCTTCCAAATCAAGGAGTGGGCAATCCAATCATGTTTTGGCTTTTAGGTCATCATAAAGTTTCAGAAAAGCTTATAGGTTTCATAATCAAAGGTCTTTGCACTGAGATGATATTAAGCATGGACCATTCTCACTCGTGTTCTCTAAACTGGGTTGTTCTTGTGGATCTTCATTCCTACCACGGAGGGAACAAAGAAAATAGAATAAGCAAATTTTAGGATATTTTCCCTTTCTCAGGAGAGAGCTGGAAGGAAAAAAAAAATTAGAATTTTAGTTTGGATTCACTGTTGAAGTGCATCTCTTGACTTACCATACTTGGGTTGGCACCGTGGTGTGAACTCTCAGGGCTTATACTGCCTTTGGGTACTCTTCCAGGATAATGATGATGTGTTGTCTGGAAATAAATTGAAAGGCTGGAGTGCTCAGCTCAGGAGGCCAGATAAAAATTACTCTCCTTGAAACACGCATTGTGTAGGCATAAGGTCCTCACACCCATTCTCTCTTTCTGCATTGTATTTTTTAACCATACTAATTACATTATTGCTTGGGTAGTCATAGCTAATAAATTCAAGAAGTGATTGAACATTAGGGTACATTTTGAGTTGGTTGTTTGGTTTTTATTTGCAGCAGTTCAAGTCTTTTGTTTCCTGGGACATACTCAAATAATTTGTCTCAAGTTTGATTTATGAGGGATTTACAAGCAATATCAGCTTTGGAGACTCTGTTATATCTGCTACCCTAGAAGCTCATTCCCCTTACTAGGTAATTTTGAACACTGATTTGTTCATGGATTTGATCTACAGCACAAGTCAAGAGGTAGCACACATAGGAGGGATTTGAAAGTTTCTTAATCAACTGCCAAAATAAATACATTCCTTCTTCAGTTTCCAATGAATCATATGACTTTGTCTGGTGATTCATCCTATTTAACATTATTTTTTTACTCCTAAATTTTAAACAGCCTAAGCAAATGCCTCTTCCCTTTATATAATCTATTACTGATTTTTCCCATTCTCTCACAAATGCAAAATCCCAGGCACTGCCTCAGACCAGATTAGTTTCTGTACTAGTAAATGAAGTGCCTTGACCAAATTCTGTTAATTATATTCTGAAGTTGGTGTCATTTCTCAATATTTCTAGTTTGTTTGTCCCAAAACACTCCTGTAATAAAAACTAAGCCTAATTATTACACATCAGAAAAAAAATTCCAATTCAATTTGATTCTGTTTTGTTACTCTGTATTAATACCATTAATACCTGAATTGTAGCCTCCTTTCTTGTTCTTTGTGAGACCCTAGGTCTGAACTTCACTTTGTTTGGCACTTTGAAATGTGGTTGGAGTCTCTGGATATTCTTGAACTATTCAGCAACCTAGATTATTTCTTGAGTTTTATATTCGATACTAAACATAATATTAAAATACTCTATACTGAAAATAATATTAAAATAGTTAATTTTTGAGTTCATATTCCTTTTTCTTGATGCTGATTTTCTCTGGTCATAATTAACAGTGGAGTCTTCAGCCCCAAAAATATATTTGAGCTTTTGAAAAATACTTTCTATTTCCATCACAAAAATAATGCAGGTACACGTATCACTGCATTCTTTTTGAATATTGCAATAGAAAACTAAAGCAGTTTCTTTATAGAACCTAAAATGGAATAGTTCACTTTCAAAGGAGAAGAAACAAAAATAAATAGAATGAAGAATGCTAGAAGCAAGTAAACCAACAAACAAAAAAGACCTGTCAACACTTTTGCAGAAATATTTTTCTGCTTACTATACAAGTAGCAACCCATACAATCCTCTTTCATTCTTCAGTAGATAAACTCTAAATAAAAAAAAAATCTATTTATATTAACTATCTTTTGCCCAAATGATCCTATTGCATTAAAAATAAAAAATGTATTTTGCAATACAACCTTGGCGAGTAGAGAATTCTTCAGCTGATTTTTGTACTGTGTGTAGCCTATCCATATATATNAAACCATAAATGCCAATTGGTATAAAAAATAGGAGGCCAGCAATTGGTAAGAAGCCACAAAAGTTAATAATGCTTACAAGAAAAATTAGAAGAATTCAAAATCATGACTGATCAATTTAAGTATAAAATGTGTACAAAATGTATGTATAAAATGTATGTATAAATGTGATATAATAGTTATATGTAGATTATTTTAACTGATTGTCCCTGCTTAATAAAAACTAGATCTGAGCATATGAAGAAGAGGCTGTTGACCTGCTCAGAATAGTAACAGCATTTTTACACAAAGTATGACATTTACTGCTGGACCTGAATCTCAGTGAAGTTCATTGCAAACTCCTTTGGACATAGATGTTAATAAGTATTTAGAGCAAATAGCCCACCTTTGACAGAAGAGTAGCAACTGAATCAGTGGCTAGTTTTCTGTACTTTCAGTACACTAAAACAAAATTGTTAAGAAAATCTGAGGGAAACGAATAGAACAAGTCTTTTATTGAATATGCCAGTTCATAAAAGAAATCACAGAAATGTATGCGTGGGGAAACAGGTATCAGGATTATAGACACGCATCTATATATTGATTAGATTTAGAACTTCGGCTGTGATATGCTCTTAAATTGTATCTAATCCCTACCCCTACTACATGAATCCTACCTGGGATTTAGAAAACTCACATGATTTTACATTCCTCATACAGGGTATCTGTCGCATATTAGATACAGTTCTCACACTTCAATTGGTAAAAGTCTGAGAACATAAACTTATTTAAAATACTCTAAATTTGAGGCAGCCCTTTCTTCCTGATAGTATATCGAAGTTATTTATACTTTACATAGTTTTGGTTGAATAACTACCTTCACTGAGGTACTAAGGTCATTTGGGACATACTGGTCTTTACAGCACTTTAGAGAAAAAGCCTATTCCCTGTAATCAGAGCCCCCCTTCCCCCACCAAACCAGGACTGAACTGGGTCATCCAGGTGTGTCTGGGTAAACGCGGATGTGAGACAGAGTGAATCTCCTAGAAACTTCAGAAATCCTGATCCAGCAGGGTTTTATTTCCTCTTCCATTCTCCCTTTTTATATGTTATTCCCTCTATAGAGCTACAGGGTTTCATTCGTTATCTCTTTGAGCTTTCATGTCTACCCTATAAATTCAGAACTAACCTACTCTAGGGAAGAAGCAGAAAACTGCTCCTTGACCAAGGACATTTAAAAGGAGGTCTTCTGATTACTCCTTGTCTTGGTTAGAAAAGACAGGTGTCTGCTAGGGAGGGCAGGACCTCCCTTTGGAATGGAGAATTCAAACCCCCTCCCTCTGANCATGCCACACTTTGCTAGCCGTTTGTATTGTTTTGGTCAAGCACCCACAAGTACCCATTAATTAGTCTCCTAGCAACTTTACGGGAAAAAATTCTATAAGGAAAAAAAAAAAACAAATCTAACTCCCAAAACTCCTTCTCATCAACAACACAAACTTCCCACAGCTCACTCTTGGCTCCCTCTCCCTCTCAAATTTTCAGCAAGTCCTCTCAGCAATGTTTGCCTACATTGTCTTTATACTCACCACTTTGTTGCATTAACCATGAGCAATTTGTTTTGGCTTAACAGAACACTTATCATATGCAGAGCCATGAATTTATTAGTAGTCTAATTAGTGTTTTGGCAGCCTAATACAACAAAGACATATATTAATCCAGTTACAATGATACTAACACGTATTCAAAATGATCCAATTATTGCTAATCCCCATTAATTTGATTTTTTCAGTTGTACGCTGACTTTCTGCAATCTAATACTGTCTTCTCCTGTAATGCTTACCCTTCCCATGACCTTCAGGATATTAAAATTGCCACTGTGAGCCTCATTTCAAAAGACCTCCAGGTTCTCAGCTGGGAAGTTTGATCTTGCTGTTCTCTCTGCTCTTGGGTCTTCTTAGGGTTATTTTGTACGGGTCTGTTTGACTGGCTTGCCTCTTCCTATTCCCCTCAGGTTAGTTACACAACAACCACTCACTTTTCCATTGCTACACTTCCTGAGGCCATATATACAACTGGAATCAGTGCTAAGCTAATGCAAAACCTATTGCAATGGGGCAGTAGCCTCCTATGACATTTTGCTGTTACACATCCACAGCTGCCCAAGGCATCAGCTGCCCAAAATTACAGAAGTCATGTGTTAAGTTTATTAGAAGGTCTGTGGTCAAGGGTCTATAAAAAACGCTGGTAGCTTTTGTTCAGGTTCACTTAATACTTGCATGTAATTCCGCTGTAAAGAGAGGAAATAAGCTTAATCAGCACTTGGTCCAACCTACGACTGACTGACTATGTAGAAATAAAATAAGATTAAAAATAACTTGGTAGCTAAATTTCTTTGAAAATTAATTTGGTATGAAGATTTGGCATATTTTTTCTATATCTTATAATACACAAGTATGACTCTAAACCTTAGGAGATTAAAAGCTAGAGAAAAACTGTTTCATAGCAATAAATACTTTGTGGTGCCAGTACACAGGGCAAAATTTTGTACTGTTTTAGAAAGATGATAGAAAAGGGATATTACCACCACAGTGAACGTTTTCTTGTACTTCCTATTCTATTTTGCATGGGGATTATTAAGTACAGAGTCTCCTAGCATTTTCCAGGCAATAAAACCAGCAATAAAATTCTTACTTTCTTCTAATTGTCCATTTTACTTCTTTTTCTTAAAAAGAATGTCTATCTCAAATTAAACTCCTTGAAAATTAGGTATAAATTGATTCAAAATAGTATAAGGATGGGATGGGATGGGATGGGATGGGAACTACTTAAACAATTCAAGAACTAAATTGTACCCTTGCTTCTGCTAATGAATTACTCACAAATGAAGCAACAAATCCATAAAAATCACGTCCATCTGTAATGAAATTATTAATAGACAAGGCTATAGTTTTTGACAGAAGTTGGCCATGAATATGTACTCATCAGTTCCTATCTGATTTATTTATTTGTGACACAGACCACATAAAATTGCCTTGTCTCATTGATTATAACTTACCAGTGCTTTGACTTACAATCAATTTTACTTTCTTTGTGAAACACATTTTCTTTCTTAATTGAATGAGTCTTGGTTACTTGCATATATTTACTGGATAAGAGCGATTTTGGTTAAATAATATGGAAGCACAAATAAAGAATCTGTGCAAACAAACTATGTGATATGACAAGTAGCTCACAATGAGGCTTAGGCATTGGTTACCAAATGTATTGAGCAGAAACCAGTGCGAAACGGGAAGCTGAAAAGGGTATCACATCCTATCTCTGTGAGACAGGCACTTCCCAAGAAGCAGAGATTTCTATATTCTACCATCTCTTCCCAGAACTGGCAACTATTTTGATGCCAAGCAATTTCTGGATAAAACTGAGTAATGACAGCAGGTTTCCAGAACTTATTTCTTCCCCCTCTCACAAGCTGAATAGTTGTTTGTGCTTCCTTTGGCCATGAAATACCATATTCCCTTTTGCATATTGGCAGAGCTTCCACAGAATGGCTTGGCACACTGCTGTCTGCAAAGAACCAGCACACACAAAATACTCAATTTGCAGAACATCAGCTCCTCCGCTTGGTAATACATGGCAGATTTCAAGGACAGGCAAGAATGAATATTTTATCAGCAGCTTCAAGAAGCAGCACTAAAATCCTACTTGATTCCATGGTGTCATTTAGCCAATTGCTTGCTACTTGCTACTTTTCCTCAGCTGGTGATAAGCGCTGCAAGTCTACACTGTTGTTTTCAGTGTTATCAAAACTGTCTGATTTTGAACAATACATACTGATCAATTCAATGTTCCTCTATAAACACCCGCTGGGAATAAATCTTTTAGATGTCCAGACACTCAGCTACCCATTTTTAATCATCTTTTCTAATAACTTGCCCTGGTCAGCAGTGATGAGTTGCCCCCTGGGATGCTGAACTCCTGACTAATGCAGTCTGTACTCACTCCTGTGATAGTGACAGCCAAAACAGTACTGGCTTGCCCTAGCCAATCCTTAACTCAGGCAGCAGGGTGCCCTAGTATGCCTCAATAATGAGTGGGGAAAGACAGTTCAGCAAACTTTTTAACAGTCTCTCCCACATACTGCTCAAGCCTCAAAGGATGAGAAGATTATTTCAATCACCCATTCTAAATTAACAGTTGTCGCCCTGATTTTTTCAGCCTTCTGGTGTGTTTCACAGTTCTAATGTTTTCACAGTTCTCAGTTTCTTTCTCACACACGGGTGCTATAAATAGAAGCAATGTTTATGTTAGACGAGGTTGTTTACGTTCCTTCTCTTGAAGGGACGGACAACTGATGGGCAGTTGTCTTGACCAATGGGATGGGAGAGGTGTCCGCCTTCTCCTCCAATCCCTGGTCTGTGTAGAAATACTATAAATATGGAGTCAGATGTTTTAATAAACAGTTCATGCCTTTTCACCAGACAGTATCTGTATGTGTGTTATTGTGTGCCCAACAACAGCAAATAGTTGTTCAAGGAAACTTTCGGCTTGTTTCTTTAAAATACAGCAGTGTCTTCCTTTCCTTTAATGTTACAGACAATTTTACTGTTGCTTTCCAGTTTGCTACTGCCACATGTACAGTTACAGTTTTTTACCCTACTCAATGAAATGAGGAAATTTCTGGGACAACTTACAGGGTATGTGATGCACATTAGTTTTGGGAAAGCAAGGGAATGTCGGTCTTTTGAAGCAAAAGAACTTATCTGTGAAATTTTAGTGATTTACCTGTGTATATTTTAAGAAGACTCAAACATTACTGTACTCTGATAGGCTGTCCTGTTATTTCCTGTAATTTGCCTCTTACTCCTGAGTTTGACACAATAAAAGTGGCAAATGGAGAGCAGACTGAGATAGGGATCTAAGGCTGATTGTCAGCATACTAGTGCCTTCCTTACTCCTCCTAAACTGGAAAATGATGGTAGGTAAATGGCAGCATCCTTATTAGGATAGGCAGCAGTTTCCTTGGGACATCAGACACCTGAAATTTCCAAGTTAAAAAATTCTCTTGGTAGTTGTTTGACTCTGGCTGAAATCCAGGCACCCATCAAAGCTGCTTTCTCATTCGCCTTTGCAGCTGGACAGGGGAGAGATAAGATAACAAAGAGGTCATGGGTTGAGATAAGGACTGGGAGAGATCACTCAGCAAATACTGTCACAGGCAAAACAGATGCCAAGTACAGAGACTAAATTTATTACTAACAAAATCAGAGCAGGATAAAGCAAAGTAAAATAAGACCTTAAAAATACCTTCCCTTGACCTCTCCCTTCTTCCCAGCTCTACCTCTTCCCCCCCAGTTGTGCAGGGATATGGGAATGGGTGTTATAGTCAGTTTATCACCCGTTGTTTCTCCTCTCTTCACAGGTCTGCAGGTCCCTGCCAGGACCCTGCTCCAGCATGGGCCTCCTAGAGGGTCACAGCCTCCTCTCAGGCATCCACCTGCTCTGGTGTGGGTCTCCTCCAGGGGCTGCAGATGGATCTCTGCATCCCTGTGGCTCTCTATGGGCTGCAGGGGCACAGCTGCCTCACCATGCACTATGGCTTGCAGAGGAATCCCAGCTCTGGAGCCTGGAGCACCTCCTGCCCCTACTTCTGCACTGACCTTGGCGTCTGCAGGGCTTTTCCTCTCACATGTTCTCATTCTCCTCTGCTCTGGCCACAATTACACCTGCGCAATCACTTTTCTTTTTTCTTCTTCTTAATCCTATTATCCCATAGGTGTTACCACCGTTTCTAATTGGCCCAGCCTTGGCCAGGGGCACGTCCATCCTGGAGCTGTCTGGCATTGGCTCTGGTGAACATGGAGGAATCTTCTGGCAGCTGCTCGCAGAAGCCACTCTTGCAGCCCTCCCACTGCCACAGCTTGGCCATGCAAACTCACTATACTTTTAAAAGTATTCTTTGCTTCCCCATATCTTTAATCTCTTCCCACAAAACAAAGTTAAATGGCAGAGCATTTATTTTGGTAGCAAAATATTAGGTGTAATGAAGTGCACAAAGCAATTAAGTTTTACAAAAGGCCTCCTTCCTGATTAATACAAGAAATATTAACATCTAAAAACTAAAATGGCATCTGCAAATTTTGGAGTTTGTATTAAGACAATAAATTGACTTCTATACTTTTGTGAAGGTTTTTGTATAGACAGAGTTATGTTTTAATGTCTGCATACCTACATTTCCTGCCAACCAAATTATATTCTTTCATCCACTTCTCTGGAAAAAGTCTTTATCCTTGACATCTTAGTAAAATAAATTATTTATTGTTTTACTGCTAATAGTCTTCTGTTTCCATTCTCAAAGCCAGGTATCATCTCTCTGTGTGTGTGCTTGTATGTACAAATGCAAAGAATATCTATGAAAACAGAAGGAAATACAGACAGGTCTCTAATATGATACCTTCCAGATTCAGCAGTTTGCATCTGTTTTCATGGATGCTGGTTTTATTCAAATCTTTTGCACAATTTTCAATTTTCCTGTTGTGAGCCAAGTTAAATCTGAATGAAACTTCTTGGCAATTATCTAGTGTAACACCCCAAAATAATGAGTTTGGCTTAAAGTCATCTTAGTGAAAACATTCCACACTGTTTTGAACTGCCATCTCTTTGCATGATTACTGTCTTGATATTTCACAGATTTTGATGAAATTTTCAAATTGTTGTCTTATTTCCAATTATAGGATTTAATGTGATCCAGAAAAACAAAAACTGTCATCACTAAATAGCTATGTGACTGCTAGCTTCCATTTGCTTTATTTCAGAAATGGAAAAGCAAAAGATTTTGCAGGATCAGAGATGCAGTAAAACTGAAAATACAAAACAAAGAAAGGGGAAAATGGATATATGCTTTCAACTAGTAACAAACTGGACAAGACATCAACTCCTAAAGAAGCTCATGCATTTCTTAAACTATTAAATTGATCATCTCTTGAAATAAAGCATTAGATGAGGCTATCACAGTTTGGCTTAGTTCAACCTAAGTAAAAAATATTTAATTTCTTTTTTCCTAATCTTTCCCCAAATTATATGCACCCACTTACGTTCAGTACAGCAACATCATAGGAAAATATAATTCAGTGAAGGGCACTTGTTAATTCAAAAAAAAAAATTAAGGTTAATAGTTTCTTGGATGTCTGATTCTATCCAGTTTCTGATGAATTCCAGAAATCGTTTACTTAATTGTCAGTGTTAAGATACGCCACACAGGAAGTTTTATATTGTGTACAAGGCTTAATTATATCAACTGACAAAGATTTTTAAGTTTAAAAGGCACAGCTTGTAGGTAAAGAGAAACATTTTAGAAAGTAAATTCTTTCTGTTACTTACCTCGGTCAGTAATTTCCCATATATATTCCCTGTACATTATCATACAGCTATGCCATTTATTTTATATTTACACTAACTAGCATCCCCACTTTTTAATCCCCACTTATGTGCCATATTTATGAAGAAGAACCATGAGAAGCAATGCTGGATGAGGTTAACAAGTTTGTGGTCACAGTAAAACTATTATCCATACTAGCCAATACCCACCAGGACTGCTGCTATTATTTGCTGGCTCCTGGCAACTCCTATGGAGCCTGGAGCAGTCCACCTCCAAAGTGAGTGCAGCTCATCTGTGTGGCTTTGCTTTCTTTGATTGTCTGTAGCTTGAAGCAGACTCGTACCCCACACAGCGTCTGCACCCACCTGTTTGGATGGTCATGGGAGGCAGCAGCCCAGTCTCATCTCCTCCAACATTTCACACTCTGGCATGTTGTCACACACTTTTCTACAGGCACGGAGTAAGATAAGAGCCTTTTTGCACACAAGATGGAGTGGGGCAGATTGGCTTGTGTCTTGGTTTAGGGCAAATGGTGGGAGGAAACCTCCGAAGGTGATTCCTCCGAAAATAACAAACCCAAAAGACCCTTCCCCCCACAACTNGTACAAATTCCAGCTCTTTAGCACAGTGGCATCAACTCCTTGCTGCATGTCAAACACCACACCTCTGTGCATGGTAAAGAAAACAACTCAAGCACAGGTGGAGGGCCCCGAGCGGCTCTGGAGAACAAATGAAATCCCATAACCCCACAGAGAAAACTGCCCTCTCATCCACCCCTCCCCATCTTCTCCAGGGCTCTGGTACGTATGAAGATCAAACAGTAGACAGGGATGATGTCAGGTATTTGTTGACCAGGGAAACCTGGGAAGAGAGAAATTCATTCTAGGGTAAAATATAGCAGTAACAACCAGTACTTTGTATGGATTTACCTCCAAGAAAAAGATGATGCACGTTTCTTTCCTGCTTTACACATGCGCTTTAGCAGGGGGAAAAACCCTAGCTCTAAAAGAAACTTTATAAAAAGACTATCCAACTCCAGTCATACTGCGTTATCTATTTGTGCATGATGAAGGTAGAGGCGTCAAAAGGGAACAGAGATGCCTTTTCAAATTATGCTTAGGTACGGAAACAGAAAGGTATGTGCATGAAGCACATATTTTTAAATCAGCTGATAAGAAATATTAAAAGCTTTCCCCTCTCTCTCCTTAAGAACAGAAATATATGTCTACTAATAAAGTAGTACTTTTAGACCAGGAACTTCTGTGCCTTAGGATCAGCTTCAACATTGCTACCACTGGATTGCGAGAAGCTCCCCAAAACTGATAGTCTGGGCCACAGCCCATGGTCAGGAATTAAATGGAAGCTAAAGATGCACGGAAGAGCAAAATCTCATGACAGTGTTGGATTGGGGACTTTTCCTGGCCAAACGTTACACAATGCCGAGGGTACCATGCATATTCGAGGGATGTGTAACTACTCTTGGTTTTGATTCAGAGATGAGCGAGCGGGGGCCATGTGAGGCTGCTGTTTATGACCCAACACGAGGGGCAGCTGCCCGCTACGGGCGCGCACAAGGCAAGGGGGGCTGCGCTCGGAGCGGCAGGAGCCTCCCCGCACAACCCCGCCGCGTCGGCCCCCCTCCCCCGGCAGCACGCCCTGCCCC
>WBMY01004391.1:390713-422289 GCA_013397315.1 Donacobius atricapilla
TTTTTTGAAAAAGGGAAGCTGACTCTACTGTTTTAAGCTCTTCTGTACCTGCTTGTCTGAACTTTCTGTCTGAAGAACAGCATGACTCCAGTGAGAGCTGTCATGCTGGAGCCCTTCTGCCACTCTTTATTTATGTATATCAACAGGCAGATTTCTGTAATGAGATTTAAAAACTCTCTAAAGGATATAACCTTGAAGAGCTGGAACCCTTTAGCACAATCTAATCAATATTATCTCATTTATCATCTCGTTGTGAAGTTCAGATTGTTATAGGAACAACATACATTTCTAGTATTTAGAGAAGTTGTGGGCAGAAAAATCAATGCAAAACAGCAGGGTTTTTTGTACTGTGTTTGAAAGAGGCATTGTACATGCTCATGCTGTATGATACTCTAAAATCATTACCCTTACAATTACCCCCCACCACGCCAAAGTTGCGTGACTATTTCATGCCTTTTGTTTTGTGATATCTTTGCAGAGCTCATCTGAGACTTTTGAGTCACCAGATGATTAAAAGCTAAGGAGAAACCTTTTCCCTAAACAGGGAAGTTCTGTGCAATGCCATCTGCTCTGCAAAGTGCATCTGGAGTACTTTTTTTTCATGGGTGCTTAACATCTGCACTGTAAACACAGTGACTTCCCAGAGTCTGAGTGACTGAATTCCATAGTGCTTGATTGAAATCAGTAGTTACAGCAAGATCTAGCAGACAGGCTTAATTGATTTGTTGGGGACCACAGAAGCAGTCTTACCCAGACCTGGAATCAAAACCTCTTGGTGTCAAATCTGTATCATCAGCTCCTGATGATTTTTCCTTGCCACAAAACAGTAGTTTGTTGGTTTTACTTTTTGATGGGAATTCTCATTTATGCCCAGGTTTTTCAGGAGGTCTGACTACAATGGAATGAGTTGAAATGGGGCTCAGAGTAGCTCAGCCTCTGTTTTGTGATGGTCTATTCTCACACAGCCAGTAAAAAACCAGTGTGTTGGCTGCACTGTGCATGCTGGTGGACAGCATTTCCACAGTGATACAACACTCGATCTTACTAACTGATGTTAATATCTCTGTGTACACCAGAGAAAATGTAAATAATAACATGGTAAGTTTCAGAACACACTGTGAAGTGGGTGAGCATATTGTTCCTACTTTTACCAATGGAGAAACTGAAAGAGATTTCAGTTAAGGTTTTGAGTTGGTTTTGAGGTTTTCTTTGTAAATTTGGATTGAGGAAACTGTTTTTCAGTACTTTTCATTTTGTGAATACCTGACAAAACTTTCCCATGTATTATGTAGAGAGTGTTTTTCAAAGTTTTCTTTTGTATCTCAATTAGATTTGTTTTTTTTTTCCCCTCACTGTATCATGCACTATCCTGTCCCATCCAGTAATAGATGTAGAACTTTGGAGAAATCTCATTCACTTAACTTACTGGTTGCTGCCACTTGTCTAACTAAGGACTATTATCTTTAGGATTACTGTGAACATGAATACATTATGTAGCTTATATAATGCTAATATGTAACATGAAAAATAGAGAAGAGCAAAAATACACATTCAAAACAGTGCTAAATGAAATGGGAGATAGTGAGGAATGTTATTTTGTTTCCTCTATGGAAGCTGTGTTTTCCCTCTAGGTATATGTGCAAATAGTGAGTTTATTGGAGGGAAGTGTCAGAAGAATTGATCTCATATGGGATAGCATGAGATCATGCATATTTGAGACACATGCATGAGATAGATACATGCATATTTGAAAGTTGATAGTCACAAGTGTGCTGCCATCTTCCTCTCCAGCAAGCTTGTTAAATCAACAGTCAATGAGATATATATTTTTGTTTTGTTTCACTGGCTGGAGCTAAGACATAGATACTGCAAGAAAATTCATGGGTGCATCTTTCCGTACAAATCCTATCTTAACAGTATTAAGTCACATTTTTAGAAAGGCTTTAGGAATTACTCATAGATGTTGTGTAATGAAATGCTAGTGTCTTCTATACCAGTAAAATACTCACTTCAAGCAGGCATTACAATCTTATGTCAGGTGTCTTTTTTTTTCTCTTTCTCAACCTATCCTGCTGTCCTAGGCATTGCAAATACAGCATTTAGACATTCTTCTGCCACCCTTCACGAGCTCTGATGGAGCAGCAATATAAGGATATGCAGTAATCTGTGCTGTGTGCTCATTTCCAGAATACAGTTGAAGCATAATTAAGCATATGTTGCCAGTTCAGTCTGACAGTATTGTTTTGTGATATAGCTATTGCTCTTTATAAAATCTCCTCTTTTTCTAGTTTTGAAAGGGTAGTTATCAGTTGTATCATCACACAGTTTTATTCAACTATTTATTGTACTTTTCATTAAGAGATGAATTATTTACTAAGGCATCTGGTGCATCATATGGCGCATATACTGGGTGTGCTAAACAGAATGCTCTTTTTTGAATAATAAGAGGAAAAAATACACTACATAAAAGGATTAGACTTCCTAGTGTGCTTTGAAGAGTAACTTCACTGTTCTAAAATCTCCAAGCCGGTTTTACAGGATTTTGTGATCATTAAAGGAATCTTTGATTCTAGTGAAACATGTGTGCATATATGTATGTGCCTGTATTCATAATATCTGAAAAGTAGAGGGGTAAAAAAAGACATTATTCTCAGACAAAAATGTATTTTACATGTATAATATAAACTGGAATATACATGTATGCATACTAGCTATATGATACTTCTTCCACTTCTGTGACTGATAATCACAGAATAAATTATGGTAGTACCATTTACAATTTGTAATGCATGAAAGCTTTAGTTTTATAATCTGTAGAAATGTCCTCCAAGGATATCAAACATTAAGCAAAGACCTTCTCAGTCTGCAGATAACCTTGAGGCAATAGATGTACTTCAGGCCACGGTATCTAACTCTACTCAAACCTCCAGTTTATTTCATATATTTAACACAAACTTCACACTCATTTTACATTAGAAAATTACTGAAATGTACTGTAGATTAAATAATTGTCTGACATCAGTTTAAGGCTGATTTACCACTTCATTCCATAGTGCCATTTCCATAGTGTCAAGGAAAGGATGGCAGAAATTGTCTATGGGCTAATTTATTTACTGTTTAGAGTTATACATCTTTGCTCCCAATCAAATAAAATTTGATACAAAACTTTCTACTTATAATGTTTCAGCAGATGAAACATAAATCTATTCAATGTACCTTCCATTTACAAAAATTTAGTTTCCTCATTGAAATTATACATTTAGAAGTTTTAACAGCTGTAGTTTTTTTGTTAAACAGGACGTTAACAAAAGTATGGCATTGTCACAACTCTGTTTAAACAATCATAGTTGGGAATGTAACAGGATGTGTTGTTCTCAAAGGACTTTGAAAAGCAACATGGTCTATTCGGAAAACATGCTTAATCCAATAAGAAAGCTGTCTGCTTTAAGCATATTTGGCTTTGTAATAGGTGGATACTCCTAAAGGTAGATACTTTAGGAAGATGGCCCAGGAAGAAAGTATGAAGTTTGAGTTGTCAGAATCACAAAATCACAGAATTAACTAGGTTGGAAAAGACCTTTGAGATCATGGAGGCTGTGACCTACACCACCTTGTCAACTAGACCATGGCACTGAGTGCCACATAGTCTTTTCTTAAACACCTTCAGGGATTGTGACTCCATCACCTCTCTGGGCAGCCCATTCCAATGCCCAGTCACCCCTTCTATGAAGAACTTCCTCCTAAAGCCCAACCTAAACCTCCCCTGGTGCAGTTTAAGACTGTCCTCTTGTCTTTAAAATGCTACCACAACAACCTAGTGGTTCAAGTTACCCTGAAATAGTTTAGATCTGATTTGCATGCATAATCACAAGGAGCTCTCTCTTATTTATGACAGAGTCAGATAATATAAATTGTAGCTTGAAGGAATGCTTTGTTCTTCTTACTTTTACTACCTGTAATTGAACCTTTTGAATAAGAAAAAAAATTAGATTTGTAATTCTTATTGAGGTCAGTCTTGTAGCAGTTGGAACCATCTGTGACTAAATCCTCAAGAATATTCCTTTTAAATGTCAGGAAAGAGGAAAAATGTGTAATAGTTTACTAACAGTAGGGAAAAAAAGCCCAAACCAACCACAGCTGACAAGCTGACCTGATGTAGGAATTTTTTATCATCTCTTTAATTTTTAGTTTGTTGTGACTAATTGTGCTTATATGCTTTTGTGCTTATTTACTCCTCTAATTCTGTACTTCACTAGTTTGTGCTCTTTCTTCATAATCTTTGCTGTAGATCTAAGAAAAATAAATCAGATTTTGCATTAACTGAACATGTATTCTTGTACTTCCTCCATTTCAGTTAACAAAAAAATGAAGAGAGGATTTTTTTTGCTGTGACCAGAAACATTATAGGGTAGTTGTAAAAAGAGAATGGATGTGAAAGGGACATCCTTTGATATGTTGCCTAGACCTCAGGGAGTACTGGGTTGTTTTTAATGGATTATTTGTATTTTCATGTGGTAGAGAAAGACCATACTTACGTCACTGCTATCTCTGTTTCTTCTTTCCATCTTTTGGCAGTTTGACGGACTTTAATAAATGTTGCTGAGCTTAACTCAGTGTCAATTTGCTGTAGTTTTTATAGCAAAAGATACCTAAATGTAGTAGGCCTGCTTGAGTTGACACGCTAATTTTCATAATACCAGTGTCATTTTAATCTGACCAGGGTCAATCTAATTCTGTTTTGTAAAAACCTCTTGCTTCATCAATTTATACCATAAAATCAAGTCTTAATTTTTAAAAATTTATAAAATTTCCCCTTTATTAGTCCAATATGTGATTCATTGCTAAGTGTCACAAAGAAGTGCAGAGAGTGCTTCATGTATAATTTTAAGCAATTAGTGTTAGTGTTGTCTACTCTGGGAGAAATATTAAGATGTTTTTTGTAAGGCAGACTGTTCTATCTTAAAAAATTATGGCTTAGCCCAGCATATTTAGCAGAACTAAGAAATAAAACTAAAACAAATCCACCAACCTATTACCATACTGTATGGCACTAAGGTGTGAGATTAACATAATAACGTTCTATAAATTCCTTTTGGATGGAATTTATAATTGGTAAAAAGTAGATTGTTTCGCAGAGAATTTTTTTTTCAAGTATTTCTGTGAAATTTTGGCAAATAGAGACCAGCTGAGACAGTATTATCAATATAAATTGAAAAACTCTTGTCCTATGGAGAAGGTATATTTTCCATTCAAATAAAGTAATCAAAACATTATCCAAAAAGAAAGATGAGGAAACATTCTTTATGCCTAAGAATACTATTTCTCTGTAATTGACTAGTCTGACTATAACCTCTGGTTTTTTTTGTGGTGTTGGTGTTTCATTAGGAGGGCTTCTGGTCATGGAGAACTAATTCTCTATCTTACATTTAATTGGATGTGACTTAAAAGAAATCAAAGCAGTATTCTATGCTCTCTCTATATAATTTGCAATAAATACTGAAAAATATTTTCTTGCTTAAATATAATGGAAAATTGTTATCTTGAACAATATTGCATAGAATAAAAAATTAGTTTCGCTAGTTATAAATTGAAGTCTAAACAGTCTTTCAGCTTGCTTGATATTTACAGATCAGATATCTTGTGGAACTAATTCATGTTCTTATGTGAAATTAAGGTGCTCACTAATGAGTTCTGCAGATACTTTTTATGACTGTTTCAGTTAATTGGAACACAACATTTTGCCTTAGTTTTTCAAGATCTAATAGTTTCCAACTTTTCCACTGGTGGTAAATGGTAACCTATGACTTAAAGGTACAGCCCTGCCTTGGGATCGGAGAGTTTTGTTGGATACTGAGTAACTGCTGTATAAGCAGAATAATGTTCCTTTTATATGGTACCCTTCTGGTGTGGGGGGCGGGTATTACTGCTGCCTACACTACAGAGATGCAGTCACTAAGAGTACACAAACGTGGCCATGGCAGAATGCCAAGCACTGAAATACATTTGATCATAACTGTTAAATGTTAGCATTTTCCTTTGCATAGTTTTGTCCTATGCTAGTTAGCAGTCTTCCAGATCATATCCAAAATGTGATTGGTACTGACCATTCCTGTGCGAGGCGTGACTGTGGTCCATGTCTTCAGAGAGGGCAAAAGCATTTAGATTCACTCATACAAGTTGTGCCATCTGACCTTCAGGCCCTCAGCTGCCTGCTGTAGCTGCCTGTTTGTCCTTGTACTAACCTGATGTGCTCAGAAGTCTTTGAGATTTGCTGACCCTTTTACTCAGGGAAATTTACCACCAGTGATCTGGGTAAAGGACTTCTTTTTCAAACAAACAGGTATTTAGACCATTTGTGATTTGCAGAATGCAGCATAAAGTAATGGAAAATAATTTGTTCCAAAAAGTCTATTTCATCCTGGGACATGTGCATTAATATTTTATTTTGGATACAGGTATGGCTTTGGTGAGCATCAAAATTATATCCTGTGTTGGCAAGTAGCACACCTTAATATAGGTAGATCTGTGGAATAAGGCAGAGGGAGTGAACATCCAGTCATCAAATATCAACAGTTTGATTTCAGATTAGCTCTAGCTTGGTCTTGTGGAGTGTTAGTGGTTGGTCTGTCTAGGTTTTCCCTTGGAGCACCTCCAACTCATGTGCTCTGGGACTGTGCTATGATGGAGACCATGGTATGAGAAGTGGGAATGACTAGAGGAGACTTGCTTCAAAAATCTGCTTCTACTGCAGACTATAATGCTGGTTGAGAAGCAGCCAGGCTTTTAGATGGAACTAAATTGAAAGTTGCTTCATAGAACTGAGGGTTCAGTCTGTATGACCATGGCATAACGTGTCCGAATTAAAATCTCTTCAAAATGCTGGTGGTAGGAGTGTTGCATCCCTGACAAAAGCAGTTTTACTTTCTGCCGATCGACTTCTTTTATACTGGATTACTGGTTTGTATAGCTACAATCTCAATACATTTGATTCTGTTTTTATATTCCTAATATGATTAAAAGATGCAATCCCCATACTATCCACTCTCTCACTTCCCCCCTGCCCCGCCTCCCCAGTATACAAATGAGGAAAGCACCTGTGTCTCCCTTGCCTTCCCTGCTAAATCCCCACTTTCCTTAGATATTGGTGTATAGCACTGTAGGTCAGGATAAAACAGTAAGTATTGGCAGCTCTTTCTCTTCCTCCATCTTACTATTCCTTCCTTTTTTTCTTCTTTTGTATTTGAGAGGGTATGATTTTGAGAATTATCAGGTGTGCTATGAGAAGTAAGATAGAAAATATTTCCTCAATTTGCAAATTACCTTAATTACACAAATTGAGGAACTCTAGAGGAAAGAACTTCTGCTGTATGTTTTGTTCCTCTTCATGGACTGAAGAATGCTCATCATTACTTGGTTCTTTTAAGAAATGAGGTACAGCATATTAGTAAAGAATATTTCAGATAGTAGATGTGGGTAATCTTTGAGACATGCAAAACACCCTCTTTTTTTGCTAGAGGAAATTGTTCTTCCTATTAATTCATCAGAAAAAGTTGGAAAATAAACTGAAGACTGGAGGAAGATTAGATTTAAAAAATCTTTTGGAAAGAGTATTTTAGGTGCTTTAATTCTAGTTCAAAGCATCCGTGAACTGGAGATGACACCCATGTCCTGAGAGTAGCACAGGACTTTTTCTGCCTTCGAAAAGCAGTACATAAATATGACTGCAATGCCCATTACCCTAATAACTTAATTGCCAGTTTTTCTCAATTCCTGTTGCATGTTGCCAGTTATTGCTAATATCTTGACTCTTAGTCAGCCAACAATTTCATTATAGTAGTAGTGAAAAGAAATAAATATATGACACAAAGTCTTCTCATGGATCAGCTGAATAGCAGGAGAGAATGTTTCTAATCTGATCATGTGTAAAGAGGGTATACATGTCTGTTCATGCATCAAGTGTGCCTGTTTGTAAACTCTCCTCACTATTTCTAATGTTCGGTATTGTACTTCGGCTGTTGTTTTGCTCTACTTTTCTTGTGAACTGTGGGACCATGCTTCTGGTGGGTCTGGACACTGTCCCTGTCTGCCTCTCAACCACCCAGAGCTCCCTGCTTGCCTTGCCTGGAGGAAAAGCCCATTCTCGCTGCTTCCTGGCAGCTGGAGACCAAAGTTAATCTTGCAGTAGGATATTTGCTCTTTGCAGCCGCTCTTTCAGTTGCCCCACATCTGTGTGTAAAAATTGTTCATAGGAATCCAGCTGCAGTCTGGTCAATATCTGATACTCTAGATGTCTCTCTTGAAGTACTCATAAATACATATCTCAGAGCATGAAATAGATGATTGATTTGTATTTAGCTTGTAATTTGCCCTATTTTTTAACAGAAAAATAAAGGTTCTGATGTTTTTGTAGCTGTTTATTTCTGTTAAAATATTTTTTATGCTTGACTGTTTTTTAGCTTGCAGATTTGCAGCCATTTTGATAGAAGAATTCCTTCATATGATTGCAAAGTGAACACTGCTTTGAGAATAAACACCATATTCTGGACATTAACAGGTCAAAAATAGAATGGATCATGACAAAATTTAAAGTTTTAAAATTCTTTTTACAGCAGTGTGTAGGGGGTTAGGTTTCTTTCATTTCTTTTACTCATATTTTTTTCCCCATAAGTTGCGAGGAAACAAAAACAACTGGGTACTTAAGAAAAAAAAAAAGAAGTGGCCAAGCTCAAGGGAGCAGGGCATAACTTCTGTTATCTGGGAGTTTCTCTTCGAGGGGCAGAGATACTGGAGAATTGGGCAGGTAAAAGACGGGGCTGGGGCAGCTGCTGGCTCTCCCTCTCTCTCGGCTTCTGGAGAGGACTGTCCGAGCTGCTGCTTGGGGAAGGGAACTCATGGCTGCTACCAGAGCCCAGCCCAGAGCTGCTTCCTCTGCCATGGGGTGAGCCTCTGCTTGTGAGAGCAGCCACTGAACAGAGACCTTATTAACACCCACCTCACTTAAAAAAAGGAATGTGTCACCATCTGCTTGGGTGCCTGGGATCCTGAGCTCACGTCTCCCTACCCTGCTCAGAGCCGGGCTGCCACTGCCCCACCCCCGCTGCTTCTTCGACACTGCTCTGAGCTTTTGCTGCACTGTAGCTTGCCGGGGCACTAGGATTGGCTGCCCCAGGGGTTTGTGAAGCAGAGCCTCTCTTCCATCCCTCCCCATCTCAGGCGAGCCGCCGTTGCCATGTGCTCCCCAAGCCCGGGCCACAGCGCCCCCTGCAGCCGCGGGGGAATCATTGCACCCGCCCTGCCCGCCGGGAGCCAGCAGCGCCCCTGCTGGCTGTGACCAGAACTGCACTGAAGGGGAAACTTCCTCCGGCTGAGAAGGGGCCACTGGGTTCATGGTTCTGTTTGTTGTTAATGCCGTAGTTGTTGTTTGTTTGCCTTGTTATACATACCAGTAAAGAACTGTTATTCCTATTCTCATATCTTTGCCTGAGAGCCCCTTAATTTCAAAATTATAATGGTTCGGCAGGAAGGGGTTTACATTTTCCATTCCAAGGGAGGCTCCTGCCTTCCCTAGCAGACACCTGTCTTTCAAACCAAGACACAGTGATAGCCAGTTTAAGTGTTAGAGTTGGAGTTATTTGTGTGATTTCTGTATAGCATGTTCTACAAAGAGTATTTATAGCTATACACAACAACCAGGTCCACAGATCTTCTACCACTTGTTTGCCTGGCATATGTAAGAATAGAATTATTAATTGATATTCCATTTATTTTGTGGTTCTATGGGAGAATTATTTACTTCAATTGCTGCTTCATCTTTCTGCACTAAAGTAAAGTGGCAGTTTGTGATTCAGGAATCAGAAACCTTTCGGGGTTGATATGCTATAATATTATGCTACTTAAAACCACATGTACATGTCTCTGTATTTTAGGTTTTTATGGTTTTCTAGACTGGATATAAAAACTTTCAGTTAGAGCTGGGAACATCTGCTTCTTGAAAGTAAGATGTCTAAAACATCTGGGTGATATATTAGATAACACAATTCCCAGATCCAAGGTTCAGGTTTAGATTTTGTGGGATCTCCATCCTTAAAGATGAGCAATGTTATTTGAGCCATCTGTTCCTTTGCAGTTTCATGGTGAAGGTGTTCTTCATGCATTGCAATTGTAATTCTAAAAACTGTTTCTAAAAACAAGAAAATGAAGAAGCACAAGCAGATGAAGGCCATCTTTGTGAAGTGTGCCTTTTATCACTTACTTTTACTATTACTTTAAGGAGAAAATCAGTCAAAGACTACAATTTTGAGGATTATGAAATGTTCTTCATTGTCTCTATTCAGGGTATTTTGACTATCAGAGTTCTTTTATGACAGAGAATAAAGGAAGACTCAATAACAGACATTGTTTTAGTGTATGTTAAGTAAAGATTTGGCCATAGCATTTATCTTCTTGATCAAGGAAACTTCTGTATCTAAGGGATATAAGCTTTTAGTGTAACTTCATACTAATAAACACAGATAATTACATTCTGCCTTGCTGTGATTTAACCTATCTGTGTGAGATTACTCTTGTCATGCTGAAATTTATGGGTAATTAGGTCCAACCATCTCTCCAGCTAGAGTGGAGTGACTGACAAGAAACTTCATGAAGAGATCTTCTCCATGTGCAACGTCTGTCACAATAATCAGGATGTCAGATATAATTGGCAGCATAGAAACTTTGTTAAACTCATGGCTATGCTTTGATGCAAAAATGCAGCGAAGAGGGATTTAGAAATACTGCATGGTTTTATGGGAATGGCATCAGGTCAATCAAAGCTCAGATGGAGTTAAGACTCGCAAGGGACACTGAGGGCAACAAGAAGAGCTTCCATCACTATATTAGTATTTAAAGGCTGAATAAGGGAAATGTGGGATTGTTTCTGAATGGGGCAGGTGAAAGCAGACACAAAGCTGAGATGCTTTGGAATGAGAAAAATAGTCCTCAAGTTAATATGAGAGGAAATGGCCTCAGGTTCTACATGGGTAAGTTTACATTGGATATTAGGAAAATGCTCTTCACTGAAAGGGTTGTCAAGCATTGCAACAGGCTGCCCAGAGAAGTAGTTGAGAAACCATCCCTGAAGTTATTTAAAAGGCACATATACACGGCAATTATGGAAATGGTTTCCTGGTGGACTTGGCAGTGTTAGGTTTACGGTTGGACTTGACCTTAAAGGCCTTTTGCAGCCTAAGTGATTCTGTGGTTCTGCTTGGTGCCTTCTTTTTCTCAGTCTTCAGCTATCAGGTGTCCCAGGCCTCTGATTTTTAGGGCAGTCTGAAAAGAAGAACTGTCAGCAGTGGGTGAGGATCAAAACACAGTTTCTTTGCAAGAACTCCATGGGACCTGATATAGCTGTGTACAGGAGTGGTGAGAACACGGGGTGATGTCCTTGCAAGGCCACTTTCTATAATCTTTTAAAGATCATAGGCTTTTGGGGAGATTCTGGATAAACAGAGGAAGGCATACCTTGCACCAATCTTAATAACAGACCTATAGTTAGATATGGGGAAATACAGGCTGGAAGCCTCAGCTTGGGCCCTCACAATATTGTGGAGTTGGATCCTTTTAGAATGCGACAGAGATTTCATGAGTGCACGAAGGAGAGGGTGATTACGAACAGTCAGTGTGGACTTCGCAAGGGTAGATCATGCCTGACCAACCTGGTTGCCTTTATAATAATATGATGGGACTTGCATACAAGGAGAGAGTGGCAGATTTTGTTTACCTGTACTTCAGTATGCATTTTGAAACTGTCTTCTATAGTGTTCTTATAGCAAGGATACAGGTACATTATGATCTGGACAGGTGACATGAGTTAAATGTCTGGACTCTGGAGGTAGTGGTTGTGGGTCTACTTGTTACAGCAGACCCTGCTGTGAGCAGAAGGCTGCACTAGACATCTGCAGGGGCCCCTGTGGTGGGTTGTGTCATACCAGGATCTGATGCCTCTCTGTGGTACTTCAGGAAGTGAAGTGTAAGTAAGATAACCTGGATGGAATTACAGAATCAGTATCCAGTACTTTCTTTTCAGATAATGCACTAATTAGTATAATAACATTTGAATTTCATCAGGGAAAAAAAAGTTACATTAAAGCTCTTGTTCCTTTGAAGATGCTGAATATAAAATTAATTAAGGCAGAAGGAGATCTAATGACTGGTCAAAATGTAGGAAAGCCACATGGTAAAGTGGCCAGGGCACACTGTGTTACTAAGCAACAAGTAAGAATATTATGTTTTCTAACAGGAAGATTTAACTTAATGGCTATATAGCAGTGGGGCGGAGAAGGCATTTTTAGAAGACTTCTAAAAGCTAATGTCATGCTTTTGATTTCTTCTTTTGATAATGTGACGTGTATAATGCCTTTCTGCAACAATTGATTTATTTAGAGCTTGAAAATTGCAGCATTCAGTAATAGATTTTATTTTCATATCATAGAATCTTAGAATGGTTTGGAAGCCTTGCCTTGAACACTTGCAAGAAACAGGGCATCCACAATCTCTCTGAGCAAGCTCTCACTGCCCTCATAGTGAAGAATTTTTTCCTAATACCTAATCTAAATCTACCTTCTTTCACCTGAAGTCCATTCCCCCTTGTCTGGTCATGCTGTCTTGGTTTGAAAGACAGGTATCTGCCAAGGAAGGCAGGAACCTCCCTTGGAATGGAGAATCTGACCCCCTTCCCTCTGAATTACTATAAATTTGAAATTAAGGGGCTTTCAGGCAAAGATATGGGAAAGGGAATGATAGTTCTTTATTAGTATGTATAACAAGGCAAACAAATGACAACAACAACAACAGCAAGAAGAACAAACAGAACGAGGAATCCAGTAACAGCCCCTCTCTCAGCTGCAGGCACTTTCCCCTTCGGTGCAGTTCCAGTCACAGCCGGCAGGGGTGCTGGTGGCTCCCGGCCGGGCAGGGCAGGTGTGATGATCCCCCGCAGCCGCAGGGGGCGCTGTGGAGTGAGTTTCGGCCATCTCTCCACGCGGCCATGGCGGGCACAGCCAGAAGAAATGGATGGAGCAGGGGCTTTCTTTACACACCCCTAGGGGCAGCTGATCCCGGTCCCCCCTCTGGATAGCGAAAGGAGCTGTAGCAGGAACCTTGGAAGTGGCAAGCTGGAATGGCAGGGACGAGGAAAATCCTGGAGTGGGAGATGAGATGTGTCAGAACCTCCGCTGCTATAGCAGGAGCTGGTCCCAGCAGGCAGGGGTGCATGGCTACACTGCACATGCTACAGCAAAAACGTTGGCTCAGTAGCAGAGGCATGGCATGGCAGGGCAGGGCAGCAGCAGCCTGGCTTCCATACGTGTCAGGGAGAGGCTCCCTTGAAGGGGAGAGGGCTCGGGGTCCCAGGGTTTCCCTTGAGGCACCCCAGCAGATGGTGGAAGTCCCTTTTTTAGTGAGGTAAGATGTTAATAAGGTCCCAGTTCATGGCAGCTCTCACAAAGAAAGGCTCACCCATGGCAGAAGAGGTAGGACAGGGCTGGGCTCTGGCAGCGACAGGGAATTCCTACCCAGTAAGCAGCAACTTGACCATCCTCCTCTGAAGCCGACAGCGAGAGAGGGCTGGGAGCTGTGCCCAGCCCCTTCCCCCAGCCAAAATCTCGTGGTATCTCTGCCCTTGCCAGGAGAATGTCCTTCAGCTAGGATGGTAAAGCCAGCTGGTAAAGCCAACTGCCCCCTTCTCAGTGGTTACTTTCCTCTCTCTTAGGTACCAGTTGTTACTGTTTCTTCGCAACAAAAAGGTAGAAAATTCCCTGAGAAACAAATGGAAAAATCCTAAACCCCCAACACATGCTTGTCAAAAGTCTGGCTTTCTTGTAGGATCCTTTTAGGGGTTTAGGTTTAGGGTTGAGCTGCTCTAAGATTTCCCCAGAGTCTTCTATGGGGAGCCCAATGCTCACGTTCATGATTCTGCCCTGGACTCACTTCAGCAGGTCCATGTTTTTCTTTGTTGGACACCCAAGAGCTGGATGCAGAACTCCAAGTGGGGTCTCACCAGCAGAATAGAGGGGCAGAATCCCCTCCCTTGAGCTGCTGGCCATGCTCCATTGAATGCAGCTCAGGATTGTTTGAATTTCTGGATTTCTGGGCTGCAAGTACACATGGATGGATCACGTTGAGCTTCTCTTCAACAGACACTCTCGAATCTTCTCCTCAGGGCTCCTCTCAATACTTTCTTCACCCAGCCTATATTTTTGCTTGCAGTTGCCCCAGTCTAGGTGCAGGACCTTGCATTTGGCCTTGTTGAACTTTATGAGGTCCCACCTCTCAAGTCTATCTGGACGACATCACTTCTGTCCAGCTTGCCGACTGCAGCACCAGCTTGGTGTTGTTGGCAAATGATGGCAAATTACTGATTTAAAGTAGCAAAGTATTAGAGATGTATTACTGGGTCACACACAACTACATTTCAAATCCAAACTTAGCTTTGCTGTTATAGTTTTTAATTACTTAATATCAGATCTTTTTAAAAGTAGCTGAAACTAAATGAATAGTGGCTGATAAAAATGTGTTGTGCTGTTCAGGATTTTCATTATAATAGAAGTATTCAGATCGTGAACCAGCTGAATAGAAACTGGAATGTCAGCTAGGACAGAGAATCACCCAACCTGGTTTGTAGCCATGGAGAACAATTATATGTATTTTAAAGGATGAAATACTAACTAACTAAAACATGTAGATGTATAAAAAGAAAGAAGTGTACCAAGCAAAACATAAGGGGATATATCAGAAAAAACCAAAAAAGTGAAACATAATATTTATTTTCAGTAAAACTTTTTTTTCCTCCACAGCTGTGGTTGTCACCATTTTCTAGATCTAACTTAAATATTTTACTTGTCTCAAACACTAAAACAGTAAGCAGATCTCTTTTCTGTAGGAAATTCCATGGAGAAATTCAAATAAATCACATCTGTGGTTATTACATAACTTACATTAACACTGTAGCTTAATTATTTCTTTTTTTCATTTTCACTCCACATTACTTGTTACACTTTTATGACAGGACCTTTAGATCCAGTGGATCACATTAATACAAGTGCAATTTCTGGGGGATGTGTTAACCTTAGTGAGAGTGCACAATATATAAACCAGTATGAACTTTCGTAATTAATCTGTCAGAATTGGGTTTGAGTCTCATTTTACCTTGTGCATGAGTGTGTATATTCATTTTTTTTCTTCTTGCCTGCATTACTTCTTGCTAGTTCTGGAGATTTACAGAGCCAGACTGTGCTTTGCACTTAGGAAGAATTTCAGAGAACATGCTTTCATGTTCTGTGAGACAGAGATTTCATTTGTGATACATATGAAAGCTAAATACCTTAAAGAAATGTATGGGAACAGGTTTTTTTCTGGGTTGTTTAGTCCAGAGCAATAGAAGAAAACAACATCAACAATTTCGGAAAAGTTACTTTTTCAAAAACTTCAGATTTTTGTCTAATATTTTTCATATTTTCAAAAAGGAAAGGAAATAATTATTTTTTTTTTTTTGCAAATGATAATTAATGCTTAGTTTGCTTGGACATTTTTATTGGATATGGATTTTACTCGTTAGTTACATATAGTGAAAGATGTAGTGAAAAGTTATTTGTGTGATCATTGTATTCCGACTATCTGCAAAATAACCCCCCATGCTTTCTGTTTCACAGGACTGTTTTAAATGTTATGTAAAGTGTTTCTCTTCTGTAAATACAGACAAAGAAAGAAACTGGGAATGGTCTTAACTTTTTTAGGATAATTCTAATATGTTTTTCTGTATCATGAAGAAAGATAGTGCTGTGTGTAGCTTTGGGTGGGGACACTGGGTTGTATTGATTCTAGTTGGATATGTGAGCCATCAGACCACAGAACCCAGCTGGCTCTGGACATCAGTGACAGTATGTTTCCGTCAGGCTTGGTGACCTGCTCATCTGGATATTGCGTCCTCATAAACCAGAGTGTAAAACAGGATAAATACAAATGTTGTTTCCTACCATTTAGCATTTCTCTAACTTTGCATAACAGCTAATGATTTTTCTAAACTCCCTGTTTGTGAGGTGGGCTCATATTCCAAAGCAGCATTTTCACTATCTAGTCTAGTGGAGTTTCAATTTACGTTTAAAATTTTGATTAGAAATGTTTGGAAAATAAAACAGTTTTGATTTACTCTCCATTTACCCGTTCAGTCAAACCTTTTGAAACCTTGAACTCTTCAGATTGCATCATCTTTTCTCCCTTAACATGTGTGGTTTTGGCATTGATTCCTGAGCTGACACTGAAATGCTAGATTTTTGTCAGACATTTTGGCAAGACTCTAGCCTAAATAAACTATTCTTTATGTTTATAAACTTAAGATAAATATTTATTGGTGTTAAAAAGCTCTAAACTGAAAACAGAATTTAGAACAGTGGAAGTAGACGATGAATACCAGGATTTATTAAATATCCCTTCTTCTGGGAACTTTTTCCTTCCATGCAAGTTTTGAATCTCAGTGGCTCCATACTTAGGATGATTAGATGAAACCTTTTTGTGTCAGGGACCAGAAAATGGAACTTTACATGGATGAGTATGTTGTTTCTGTGTTTTAGGATGTTTGTTCGATCAGCATCCAAGAGTGCCTATTTACTGATGTCAAACAGCACCTTCCAAACTGCATTGAAAGCAAATGTTAATATTACATTCTAGATTCATTATACATTTTGACTCTTGAATTTGAAAATGTATATATGTTCATAGAGTGTTCTGTTCTGCTGGAAGACTTTCAGACATATGTATTGTGGGAAGTCAAAACAAGCTTTGTTTTCTTCAGTTTGTTTTACCTAATAAGTTTCTTTTGGTCCATTAATGTTGTGCAGACAATATCACAACTCTTTTCTATTTTGGCTGTTGCATAAACCTACTTCTGCAATGTAATTTATAGTAATTGGATTATTGAATGACTATAATAGTTACCAAGAATTGAAGTAATAGATATAGGCAGAGCAATTTCATGCTTTTCAGATGAGATTATATTACATTTGGGATAAGCCACAAATGACTTGATGACTTCACCAATTTTAATTAACTTTAATATCTAAGAAGAAAAAAAGAACCTTGCTAAATTGTCAGTCATTTTAACTTTGGTTGCTATTTCACAGCTAACATTTTTCTGTGCTCAAGATTCTATCTTTTAATTTTTTGTGACGTATTTCCTTTTCATGGTCTTTACAAAATGTTATTCTGGGCTGTCCTTGAAAGTAAAGTGTGTGACCTTCCAGACCAAGATAAATTCTTTGTCAGCTTGACAATGACTTTTCTATTTGGAAGAGGACTTGTGTTAAAGCTTCTGTGCGTGTGTTTTGATGTTTTCTCTGCAAAAACCATTTAATGTATAGCTTGAGTTGTCTATAAGAAAATTTATGAGTGTTGGGGTTAAATATCAGGCCTCATATTCCCTCTCTAGAGCTGTGGAAACCTGTTCAAAAGACAGAGCTGGCAAAAAAGGCAGTGTGGTGTTTGTCACTGCTGTAGTGCTTTTTACTGCCCTTGCTAATTTCATTCCCTCTAAGTTAAAGTATGCTACTGAACTTAATGTTTTCACAGTTCTCACTTCTAGACTTCCGTGTCATTTACTTAAGTTCTAAAGCTGGCAGGAAGCCTCTTCCCAGTGTGGCAGACATCTGCAGAGATGTTCATTTTTAGCATGGCCTGTCTCTGTACAGTAATAGCTGTACCATGCTGACACGTTACCCTACCTGTACTGAAATGGTTTCATTTTCACAGTTAGCCGGCCATTGTAAATAAAACTTGCTTTATAGCTGAAAAACAAACCAGAATGTAAAATCCAAAATAAAGCATGGCATTTCACAAAGCCCTTGTGCCTTCAAAACCAGAACCAATACATTTTGATGGTGGGGGTCCATGTCTGAATGCTGAGAGCCCCACTGGGGTGCAGCCTCCCTGCTCAAGGCCCAGGAGCCCCAGTTCAGCCCAGCCTGAGACCCTTTTCCCCTAGACGGACCCACACTGGCACCAGCTTTCCTTGTAACTTGTTTGGGACTCTTGGCTTGGCCTTGTCCGGCCCCTTTGCCTGGTGCTCAGAGTCTGGTGCCCAGACCACCTTTGCTGCCGGCTCACTGTGCCCTCGGCAGCACCCCTTGCTCCTGCTGCTCCTGGCCACCAAGTGCCCTCTGTGCAGAGCTGCCTGTGACAGCCGAGCCCCTAACACTGCCACAGTGGCTGCCCAAAGCTGTGTTCAGTCCCGTAACTGATGGTTTTCCTCACATAAGGTATAGAGTGGGATGAATGACAAGCAGGTGGCATTGGTTTTATGTGTATAGAAAATACATGCAAAAAATGCAACAGAAGGGATTTTATTTCCTGCCTGAAACTGCATTATGTTATGCAAAGTTATGAATTTTGAAACAGTAAGAAAATAAGTGAAGGTTTATAACAAAAAGCTCCATTAAATACACTGCCAGTCAAGTAATATTTCAAGAGGCTGTTTGCTGTAGCACTTCTCATGTTCTTTCTTACTGACTAAATGAAATCATGCAGACTGTAATAACAAGTAATTCTTATAATGTAATCAAGACATTTTAGGTTTGGAATGTGTTTCTTCTGGAAGTTTAGGACAACCCATTACCATTTTGGCAAGGCAAATTTATTATTTCTGGCATCTCTGAAAGGTGTCATGTTTCAAGTGATAATGAGTCTGTAACTTCACTTGGCAGTTTGTTTAATGATCTAGTAAGTGTAATTTTTTCCTCTGGTAGGGTAGCTAATGTACCCTGCTGCAGCTTGAAGTGTTGGCTCTTGTTCTGTCATTAAGAACAAATGAAAATAATTGATTCTGATTTTATTTCAAATCTGTAATGGTACATTATGAATTAGTTGTCATCTCTACCCCCAGAATTTTCTTTCTAATGTATCTGTGTTGTCCAGTAAAGGGTCCGATAAAATGACAACAGTAGTTGGAAATAAAGAGTCAAATGAGTAGTGTTTAATATATGTTTCCATGAAGAAGTGATTTTGATTGCAAATTTTCTGTGTTCGAGAGGAAGGTTGACCAAAATCCAAGAGAAAGCAACAGGTATGAGGGGTTTAAATAGTGAAAACTGGTATTGAAATTTGAAAGTAGTACAGCATATCTCTTTCATCAATTTCAAATTGTTTCCATACGTAGTAACACTTTAAATTGAGAATTCACAGGTTCATCATGGAATAGGTTGTGAGGTGGAAAATGCAGATGAGAAAGGTTAGGGCAAATATAGGGCAGTATTTGGTTCTTATTGTAGCATAAAGCTAGCTGAAGGCAACACTAGAATGCATAATCTCACTATTTTTAGCAGAAAATTAATTCTAAAACATAGTAATGTCTGTGACAACAGACACTGTCTAATCAACTCTTCTCCCACCAAGAAGATCAGTGATTAAAATACATGCTTCCATGTTATTTTGGAACTTCTTTTTGAAGATTGTCTGTGATTCAGAGAACATCCATATTTCCACTGACTGGCAGATTTTCCTTACCACTGTGGGATGCAGCACGGAAATCTTGAATCTGAGGTCACAGCTACTCCATGTGATTGCAGTGCTTGACTGTCAGCTAGCAGTCTAGAGTTCCCAAAAAAGTCTCACAGGATTGTAAATTAATTAGTTACCAAATTCTGTGTGGAGAAGCTATGTAATTCTCGCTTTTAAGTTTATTAATATTTTGAAATCAGTTATGTGTAAGTATGAATAATGTTTCATGTACTTGATAATACAACTTTATTTTATGCTGTGCATGCAAATTTTTTCATAACCTCCTGTGGTCAATTGGTTGAATAGTCAATTGGAACATTTATCTCCCTCTATCAGACTCATAAGCCTTTAATAGAAAAATAAAGAGGAGAAAGTAGGAAACTAGCTACAACAGAGGAAAACTTGAAGCAACTCCTTAGGACTTTTACAAGAAATGACAAATTTAGGGATTATGTCTCATTTTGAAGGCTACAGTTTCTATTAGCATGGCTCTGCAGTCAAGGTATGATTAAAAACTGAAGACTACCAGTGCTGAGCATGTAAACCATCTGTAGCACACATAAGTGTCAGCTGCTGGGTCTGTGCTGACACTGAGTTGAGGATTTCAGGATTCCTATCCCATGTTTCATGTAGGAACAAGCAGCATTCGCTCACAATGAGGAATATGGTTAAGTAGCTGCAGGTTTATTAAATGCATCTGAGAGAAGTCCTGTGACATTTCTCCAAATGAAGGTGAAAGACTCAAAAGCATTCCGAGCTGGATGTTTTCACAGACCCCTTCTTCCAAGCTATTTACTTTTTGTTATAGCATCACAGCATCCTAATGTCTATATTAAGATGAATGTTTTGGTAATTTTCCTGGTGTTCAGTATGAGGCAGTAAATGTGATCTTCTCATATGGTGACACAGAGAGACTTTGCCCGAGTTCTGGGCTCTGGGAGAGAGCCAGAATCTCTGCAGTTTCAGCTGGGTGGTGGGGTGGGTGTTGGGAATTGGTTTGCAGCTGCCTGGCTGCTAACATAATTGTCTCTAACATATTTGTCTCCTTCTTATACTGATTAGAGACTGTGGAGTCCCCAGCCTTCAAGAGCTGAGTCATAGCAGGACACTTTTAGGCTCCCCTTTCTTGTACAAAGTTTTTTTTCCAGACTTAATCACAATCTCTTTGTAAATCCAGGTGTCTCTGTGTCCTTCTTTGTGACTACCAAGCATAATTCTAACTAGACTAGGACAGCTGTTCTAAGTGTGCTGTCCTTTTAAAGCAAGAGTGTTATGTGATGTTACTGAAACATCAGGAATTATTGTACTAGTGTTCATGTTTCTTCAGACCTAGATGTGGCTGATTTAATAATTTGAAAAAAAGTGTGTGTATCTGTATGTTTGTGCTAGGAGTGCAGGTGGGACATAATTATGGGAGTGGAAGGGGAGAGATGTGAACAAATGCCTCTCCTTTTGGAAAGAATGTGCAGAAAATCACCATTATGCAAAGGAAAAAAAAAAACAACCCACAAACCACCTAGTATTACATTTCACTCTTCAGTTATTGTGGAAGTTTTTACACTGATGTGAAATGCAATGATGTAATTTTGAAATACTACCTTCTTTTAGCTGTGCTCTCAGAGTAAAACTGAAATTATTAAATCTTTATGTCATGTGAATAGTTGAGTACAGTGTCTGTTGACTCCAAGAAGAATTGAAATTGCTTCTCTATGAGTGTATTACATATTGAGTGAGGTTTTCATATCAGGATGTTGCCAATAAAAGCTACACGGTAAATGTTTCTTAGGATTTATTTCTCTATAAGAATGACATATTTCGGGCACTAATCAGTTAGCCACTGTCATCTTAAAATGTCTGATTAATTTGAAATGTGAATTAGTCCCTCATTTTGAGTCTTAATTCAGATTAACTGAAAGTTTGAGGATATACACTTGAATCTCTCACTTAAGCTTTTAAAGATCAAAGAGTTGCTGTCTTGCTTCAAAGTGTGTTACTAAAACTCTACATAAACAGTTAAAGCTGACTCAGTGTCTTTGGAGGGAGACTTCTTAACATATGTACTACACAGTAGCTAACACAAAATCAGAAGTATAAGGGATGATTGTGTGCTTATTGTTTTGTAGTTATTTGGAGAATACTTGCAAGTAATACTAGCACAGTTAGGTAACAAATACCTAAAGAGGAAAAGGTTGATAAGTGAAAATAATTTCTTAGGAAAAAAAATTTTCTTAGGCAACTGAAGCAAGAATGTTCTGAACCTTTTCTATTTGTTTTCTGTCCCAGTGAGTTGCTGGGTACTTGCATATGCTGAAAGCTATTGAAAGAAGCAGGGCATGTTTTTAAGCTGTGTTTCCTGGGAGCCATTTTCTTTCCATAACACACATCCTAGAAGAATTCAACTGGTTTTAACTGAGTAAATGTATATTCATAGATTAATTTTATTATTCATGCAGTGAAATAAGAATGGGTGATATTCACATAGTCATTTGGGAACTGTACTTTTGTGGGGAGCAGAGGAAGTAAGACAATTAAAAGAGAGTAATTTTGATGAAAATTATAACATCTGGTAAAGTGACATTTATACAAACCCTACATATAATTTCTGTTTAACTGTCTGAGGCACAATTAGGACACTTCATTATTTTCTGTCTTAGTCATGTAATCCCAATTTCCGTAATTATGGCCGATTTAAGGTGATTTGCAATGAGCTTCTTCTATTTCACCATCAGTTATTCTCTTTTAACAGTTCTTGTTGAAAATATACCTAGCCAACTACATCCTTGTATCTGCAGGACTCCTCACATGCCATCAAATCTTTCCTCACTGATACTTCCCACCTTGGCCTTGGTACAGTTCCGGATTTTTCACCTGTCATTTTTAAGAAATGACCTTTGGACTGTGATGACATTAAGTTTCTGGGGGTGCAGAAGTTCCTCGCCACTATCACAGGGAGGTCCTATTCGTGTCTGTATGAACAGCCTGCATTCTCACTGTCTTTCTCTTGTGCACAGACATTCATAGGCAATGCCATTCCTAGATATTGTTGGCATCCTTTAGGATTAGCCTCTCAGCAGTGCTATTAACATGAAAGACTTTGAAAGAATTTTTGTTTCAAAGAAAATTAAAGACAGTAAGCCTTAAATGTAATATCTTTTACTTAAGAAATCTCTACTGGTAAAATTGGATTTATTGCCCTCTGGACCTTGTGATCAAAATAAATGTGCAGAATAAATTTTCAGCTACCATTGCAGACATCAAAAAAAATTGTATGGCTAACCATTGTTGCCTTCCTCTCAAGATTTTGTATGTCTTATGTATATATATACACATATGTGACTAAGATACAGTAGCCATGAACATCTGATTGGCAGAGATGAACAGTGGGAAGACTGTTTGTACAATCTTAATTTAAGTACTCTTGAGTGAACTGATTTTGTAAAAGGAGCATCAAAACATGCAAGTCATTGTCTTTTGTAAACTGAATATTCCAGTATTCCTTGCATATAATTTCTGTCAAACCATTTGGGGTTTTTCACACTGAACAGTTATATCAGTCTTGCCAGTCATATGTGTCTGAAAATGATTGAAAGGAGCTTTAGAAATCAAACCTGGTCATAGTTGTGCAGGGGTCTTGAGTCTTTCTACTTAAAAGGAAGTGAGAACATTGCCCCCTTGGTGAAGGTATAGCCTGGGTCCTTCATAGTCTCTAGACTAAACCTACCATCTCTCATCTTAAAGCCATTCCTCCTGTCCTATCACTGCAAACCCATGTAGAAGTGCCTCTCCAGCTTTTCTTGTAGGCTCCCTTCAGGATGCAGTTAGGTCTTCCTGGAGCCTTTGCTTCTGCAGGCTGAACAATTGCAGCTCTCTGAGTGTGTCTTCTGAGAACTGTGGTTAACTGCTTTATTCATCGCAGGTTTTTTCCCGTTACAAAAACTTTTAAGTAGGCCCATATTAGTGCTTATACTAAAACCATGGTTATTTTGAATTTTGGGAATGGTTCTGAAGTTAATCATATCTCTTGTGCTTGGAATTTGCTTGTGGTAGGTCCTTGTGAAGCAAGGCAGAGGAAGCTCCTGTCTGAATGCTTGGTAGCCTGCAGTCATGGCCTTCCTTGCCTTCCTTGTCTAAGAGGAAGAGGCAGCAAACAGTGCTCTGCCTCATGAGCCCGTTGTGTGCAATGCTTTCAAGACTAAAACAGTTAGATGTTGTGTGAAAGAGGATTATAAAGGGTTATTTACATGAGGGGTTGCTGACATGTACTGCATTTGGACTTTTTTCACATACTTAGGAAGACAGTGTCTTTCTTACTGACCTCTCTATCATCTTCATCCTTTTAATTAGAGTTTTTTTGATTAGTGAACTGTCCTTCTGATATTGCATAGCCAGAAAAATAACTGACTGCTCCAGGTATGAGTCTTAATCAGCTTAAAATAGAATAATTTAAATTAATTTTTGATGGGTCAGTCTTACTTTTCCAAGAAGGTGAAAAATATGAATGTTTCAATTTCTGAATACTGTACTATTGTGGCTGTCACTCAGGCTTTTCCTGCAAATCCAATGAAAGACTTAACTTGTTATGATTAAGTACAATACTTCTGGCAATCCTTTAAGGCCATATTATGACCAAAAGTAAATTAGTTATGAAAATATTTTGTTTTGTATTAATAAAAAGCTTTTTTTTTTTTCATTTAGAAACAAATTACAAATCCGTAGTGAATAATGCTTTAAAAAGACTTCCTTTTACATTTAAATTACTTTTTCAAAGAGAACAGTATTTTTTGGGAGAACAGAGGAACAAAGTCTTGGCAAAACTTGTTAATATGCATCTCAAGGCTTATAAGTTATACTCTGGATGCTTGTAATAAACAGCATTTTTGTATTGTTCAGTAGTGATAAAGTAGTAGAATGTCCATGTGTACAAGAAAATATGTATTCATGCTATTAATATTTTTCATGAAGAAATGCTTTGGAAAATTTTAATAACAGTTTGCTTTTCACAAAACAGTCCAATAAAAAGATGCATAGCCTAATTCATTACTTTTCTAGTCTTCCATCAATGCAGTTCTTGCAGAGATGGAAGAAAGGCACAGTGAATGACATCATTCTTTGTTCTTAATTGACAGAGGTCCTGGGTAGGTGTTAAAGAGCACAAAATGGAAAAAAAATATGCAGAGATTTAACATGTTGCAAAGAAAAGCCAGCACATGTGTGAGTTACTGCCTGTGAAATATCTTATTTTTATTTGGATCAGTATTGTTCCTCATAACAATGTTAAGTTCTGTTCATCCCAGTTGGCACACTGTATTGGGTTTGCATGGCCTGTGTTTTTTGGTGGCGGGGGGCCACAGAGGTGGCTTCTGTGAGACGCTTCCCAGAAGCTTCCTCCATGTCTGGCAGAGCCCATCCCTGGAGGCTCTGAGGATGGACATGCTGCTGGCCAAGCCTGGGCCAATTAGACATGGCAGAAGCCCCTCCGTTGATAGCGTATTTAGGAGGAAATCAAAACAAAGGTTGTAGAAGCAATTTTTATTCCAGCCAGAGAAAAGCACAGTGAGAATGTGTGAGAAGAACAAGTCTGCAGACACCCAGATCAGTGCAGAAGGAGGGGGCAGAGGTGCTCCAGGCACCAAAGCTGGGATTCCACTACAGTCCCTGGTGAGGACCATGGTGAGGCAGCTGTGCCCCTGCAGCCCATGGAGATCCACCTGCAGTCTGTGGAGCAGCACACACCAGAGCGGGTGGATGCCCAGAGGAGGCAGTGATCCTGTGGGAAACCCATGGAAAGAGGGGCCCTGCTCCCAGGCTGGAGTAGCTTGTCCTTGGAGGACTGCACCCTGTGGAAGAGTGACCCACACTGCAGCAGTTTGAGGGAAGCTGTTGCCCATGGGATGGACTCACATTACAGCAGTTCACAGAAAACTGTTGTTCGTGGGATAGACTCTCATTGGAAAAGTTCATGGAGAACTGTTTTTGCTCAAAAAAGTTGGACTCTGTGCTCTTGGAGGTCTTTTATAACCTTAGTGATTCTATAGTTCTATGATTAATACACACCAAAATACTGCCTTACAATGTATTCTGTCAGGAATAACTTCTCATGGTATTTTTGGCATAGAAACCAGTCCTTTTACATTTATTTCACAAATGCTGTTTCTCAACCTACTTTAGTTCATGCCAGCAAAAAGGTTTTAAAGGTTTTTGCAAGCTTTTAAAAACTAAGCTTTTTCTCAAAAAAAACCACTTTTTTTTTTTTTTTCTATTGCAGGGAATGACATGACAAACAACTGCATTCTGTCACTTATTGTCAGTTTTGTTTCTTTTTCTTCCTGGAAAGGAAAGCCTTTGTCAGTTCAGGAAGAGTTGTTGTCAATTTTTCTTTCTTTAATGGTAAATTTAAATAAGCCAAGATACCTCCTGTTTTATGTTAATGAAAATATTAAAACTATGAGCTAAAAAGAGAAGACATGGAGGGATTTTTGTTCTGTTCTGTGTGACTAGTCTATAATTTTGACAATTCAATGTCTCTAATGAAAAGAAATTTCAGGAGTATAGTTTTTTTTCACACAAGGCAGGTTTTGGATTGCTTTTCTTTCAGCTTGGACAACTCCAAAAGCACTTATGTTAAATGGCATCTAATGAGTAGAGTTTAGTTTTATTTATGTAGTTTCTACTAAACTTTCATTTTTATAGAAGAAAGCGAAAGCATGTTTAGCAACTTTCTGCAATTTAAATACTTCCATTTTTTAAGTCTGTATTTTTTTGAGAAAACCAGTTTTTAAGATTGCTTGCAAACACCACTGAATTTGATTTCAGAATGGAAGTCTGGATGTGCTGAGTTTTACTTAAAACAATTTAAGCATGCGAAATGATACAGTTGGATGAATGTGGGACAAATACTTTATTAATCAGTTAGTTTTAAAAGAAAATGCTCCTTTTCAATTAAAGTCAGTTTAAACATAGCTTTGGTACACATTCTGCTCTGATTTTTGTATATTTAGATTAAATGTTTCAGAAATTTTATCTTTCTACCTAGCAACTTAAAAGAATGACTATTACAAAAGTTGCCATTTTTTCTTTTTTTTTTTCCACTTGCAATACATGCTTATTATTTAGTCTGCTTCCTAATGACCAGTGGTTCTCTTACTACAAAATAAACTACAAAGGCAAAAACAAGATGGAACACCAAACATTCCAGTATTCACAAGTCATTATGTTTAATGTTAAGATTAGATATCTGAAACTGTAGGAGAATGGGTGACAGGCAACCTCACCCCTGATAAGCTGTGCTAATTACCAAAAACAGCCTTGGCCTTCAGAGGTCACAGCTATATCCCAGAACGGTGAGTGTGATAAAAGAGTGAGTTAGGTGGTTGGGAAGGACTGACCAAAGGGGAGGAGAATTTCTATGAGGTCAGTTGGAGCATGCAGTCAGAGTCTGCAGGGGAAGCCTGCAGTGTCAGTCTGCTGGAGTTGGAGTCTGTTGGCTGAGCTGTGAGAAGAGTAAACTGGGACCTTTTCACTGTGTTGAGCAGCAGTGTGTGTCTTGTCTTATTTGCATCTTTAATGCGAGGTCTGCTGTGACATGAAACTACTGATGCTTAATATGCTTAACATTGACATTGGTTTAAAGCCAGTTTAACATCAGTATAAATCTTAGTGTTGACTCAAATAACCATTGATTTTCAGAAAGCAGAGTTATTTACACATGTTCTCAAAATGGTTTCTAGCTTTGTGAAAAGAGAGGAACATTGGCCATCTTGCTAGACAAGAGAGTTTCAGATATGAAAATTTTAATTATTATCTGGAAGTATGAAAGGGTACCTAACAGACAAATAACTGCTATTCGGTGGGATGCTGCACAAACAGAAAATAAAATGGAGCAATGTAGGTTTTGCTCCAGTCAGATGTGAAGTTCAACATGTGGGTGCCACAAACACTGCTAATACCTGGAGATGGCAGAGACTTGGGGATTTATGGAACCCTGGGAATTGAAGGGATTGCTGCCAACAGGGAGAGGCACAATGAGAAGCCATGAAGCATTGAACGGTTCAATGTATTTTTGTGTAACAATTGTCAGGAAGAATTAATTAATGCTTGCTGCTATGAAATCTCCAGAGGCCTCTATAAAACCATTAATATATTATGACATATTATATGTGAATGTCCTTGGGACATTATCAAAATTTCTAAATATAATTGTTTAGGATTTTTGTCAATATTAAATGGAACTAATATGCAATTAAGCAACTGATTTAAATTTTACAATGCTAGTTTAACATCTGTAAAATTCACCAAGACATAAAATGCAACCAGGAAAAGTCTGTCTTGAGTGTTAGGGAAAGAGCAGGGGCTCTGTTTAGTTTGCTAAATGATAAAAATATATGCATGTGGAATAAAGTTGCTAGTTTACATTTTTTTGTGACCACTCAATCAAACACAAAATTCAACATCTTCATTCTTCCTAAGAAAATACTTCACAATAGTGCTTTGCTTTTAGGTCTTCTGTTACTGTCTTTTCAACACTTGATGATAGATCATCACCTATATGTGACTGCAGAATGTAATCATAAGTGATTAAAAAAAAAGTTGTCACATTGCTCTGCAACTTTTTGCAAACTTTTAAATCAATCTGCAACTATTTTAGATTGCATTGTGAAGTTTAAATATGAGGCACTGAAATGTATGCACATTACACAAAGTGTTCTAAAAATGAAAGTAGGTCAGATTTCTGGAAATCCTCCATGCTTGAGTTAAAGTGACTTCTGATTAAAAGACTTCCTGCATCCAGATACATAATGAATGTTTATTCCTAGCTGTTTATTTCCTTGTATTACTCGAGTTATACAGCAGCATTTTCATGTTGCTTGTTCGGCACTACATTTGTTTAAATTTTATTACTTTTTAAATTTTTTACGTGTTGTTTCTTAATACGCAAATCCTGTAAAAATCTGATTTTCACTACCAAGTGATACATTCACAGATGAGAATTCAAATTAAAAATTTAAATTAAAAAAAAATCCTTATGGAAAAAAAAAATCACTTGTTATATGGTCTTAGGAGTAGTTATTTTTTTAATCTTGGTGGCCTGTCAACAAAACCTTTTAAGAAGACAAAGGATGAAAGGGCAGTGTAAAGATTCAGGATTTAGAAGTGTTGTAGAAAGAAGAGGTGTCTTAAGAGCTCACTTGTAGACATTTGAATTGAAGACCATTGGAAGTCATGGGGGAGACATTCCACTGAACAATTTCAGGCTGCCTATGTTAGTTCTTGGAATCACAGAACCACTGGGCTGGAAAGGCACTTCTGGAGTTTGTCCAGTCCAACCCCTTGCTCAGAGTGGATTCACCAGGTGGAGGTTGCTCAGGGTGATGTCCAGTCAGGTCTTGAATATCAGTAAGGCTGGACACTCCAGAGCTTCCCAACCTTTTCCAGTGCTTGACCCACCCTCACAGTAAATCTCTCAATGATACATCTTAGTATGACCAAGGGTAAAGCCAGAGCAATTTATGACTACTTTCTACTCCCTTTTATAAAGGATAAACCTTCCCCTTACTGTATTCAGTTGAAGTTTAGGTAGAGGTCTAAGGTGTGGCTTAGTGTCACACTGCACATGTCACACTTAACAATCTCACACTGCTCCATACTGTTTTGTCCTTTTCTCCTAAACAAAATAATGGCTTCTATTCTATGTGCCATTTGAATCACTTGGTCTGAGTGCACTGCTTTGCAAATCCTCGTGGGGATTACGCATTGTTTTTTAGATTAGCTACGCATTTTTTTTTTTAGATTAGGTCAAGGTCTCATGCTTAATTTAATGTCCACAAAGTGGATTCAGTAAGGTGACACTAGTCAAATATTCTTGGTCATTGACAGAATAACAGCTTTGCTCAGAAAGACCTTCTTATGAATAAGATAGGAAAATGGATGACACTGCTTCATGTTCATGGATGCAAACAGTGTCTTGTTGCTACTGCTCTGTCAGAGCAGACCAGGGGAAGGCTGCACAGATGACTGAGTGGCTGAGTTTGTGAAGGTAAAAAAATAGGACTGTAAAGAATAAGGACAAAATGTTTACTCTTCTCCAAGGAAAAAAGAATTTGGAAATCTTTAATGTTACTTGGAAGTCAGAACGAAAGGAAACGAAAAACCTTTAAAGACAATGTTTCCAATATGCTTGGGGGGAGAATTGGGGTGCCAAGAACCTCAAAAAGAAAGAGAGCTGCAATAACCAAACTATATAATTGCAGTGGTGTATATGGAAGAGGAAAAGCTAGAAACTTGCATGCTATTTTTTGTGTGTTTTCAATTATTCTTCATATTAGTGGGGCCTTCTATAAAACCTCACCCTTCTCTTCAAGAAGGAGAATGAGAAATCTCTGACAGGATGGTGTTTCTTTATATTTTATTTCACAATTTTCACAGTCCTAGGAACCTTCCAAAAATATCAGTGTTCAAAGCTCCATTATTTTTAAAGAGTAGCTAATCACAAAGGCAAGTTGTTTCAGACAAAGCCTACCTGTTATGTACCTACCCGTAAACCTGCAGCCTGAACAATCAGGAGGCTGAAATACAGCTTAGAGTGAAGTTCAGCTAGCCTTGCTCATGCAGCTGTTTTGTCTATGTTCAGAGTTTGAGATACACAGAGTTTTATTGAAAACCAGAATAAGCAAGCCATTTTTACTTTTTTTCCCCCTTTCAGCACAGGAAAATCTTTGTGTTAAAAGGATTGCTGTGGAGGTGGGCAAACCTGTAGGTTGCCTTTTAATTGTGGCTGTCGTGTGGGACAGTTGTGAGTGAATGCAGTATTGAAGTATCTGAGAGAGCAGCCTCAAAGTGATGATGAACATGGCCACAAGATAAATACATTCTCCTATTCTCAAATCCCTGAGTATTGTCTGTCAGTGTTAAAAATGTAATTTCAGCATGACTTAAAAGAATGAGACCACTGAAATTTAGAAATGTTTGTGTTGGTTGTCATATGATACTACCTAAAATAATTACAGTGTAATGTAAAATATATTTTCACCAAGAAAATATAAGCCTAAGCTCTGGATTCTTGAGTCTGTGTCCAGTCTTTTCAAGCAATCCTAATGAAAAATGCTTTATTCAATATATGAATTTTATTTCTTATCTTCATTTCTCTTCTGAAAACGGTCAAACCTCCAGAGGAAAAAGAAAATAAGTCAAATAATTGCCTGGGATTTCGAAATGTAATAATGAGGTACAGCAGTGTGCCATTCCTTCAGCTGTTCTTGGCTGCAAAGTAAGGCTGGGAGTACTTAATAGGGTATGTTTAACTCTGTATTATATTACCTAAAAGAAGGCCAGGGCTAATAAGAGAAAGAGTATACAGAGAGCAATAGTACCAATAAATACATAGAATAAATAGAATGTTACCAAAAAAAAAAAAAAGCTGCTAGACTGTACTTTTCATTTCTAAACAAAGAATTTTTTTTCTCTTGCATTGCACAGAATCACTTAAAAGATGTTGAAGAGGATACATAAGAAGAGTAATGCGCATTATAAAATAAATTTTAGATGAGAACTTAAATATGTGAAAGTATTAAATTATATACCACACTAAATAATAGAATAGTTAATACTGCTGATTCCCTAGGTGTAGTGGTTATCACATTCGCCTACTTTTCATTTTAGTGGAATAGGATTAAAAGAAAAGCAAAACAGGTTAAATTCAAAATAGAAACAGTTAGATTTATTAACATACAGTAAAGGTAAACAAACAAAAACCAACTACGAAACCCTCTCAAAAACAACCCCTCTTCCTCCCTAGCAACAATCTACTTTTCCACGAAAAAACAATGCAAAGGGACAAAACATCAGAACTCTTAAGTCAGCAGCACTTAATAAAATAGTCTTTCATTCAGTCTTTTGAGAGAGACAAGTCCCTCCTGATTCTTCTGGTAACTTTCCACAAGAGACACAGTCTGTTTATGACTTCCAGCTCCACTAATGCAGCCCGCCCGACACTGCATCATGTGAGCCTCCCAAAATGTAGCTTTTTATATGACTACATAAGGGCTTGTGGATTTTT